>JAAAKG020000008.1:1619768-1638230 GCA_010014905.2 Druon quercuslanigerum | reverse complement strand
TGTCCTTCTTGAGGGACAGCAACTGCCCCGCAACATAGGAGAGCAGTTACTCTCCAAAAATATGCAACAGTTAACCTGAAAGAGGCGTCGCAGTTGCGCTTTCGCATGGTCGCGCAACGCCACTAGTGTCAGTGCAGCAGTGCTACCAAATTTTTTTCCATGTAGGAAATTGTCGAAAAGATTTTCCAGTGCACCACCAGTAACAAACATTTCCAAAGCTTATGCTTTTAAGGTCTCCTCCAACAAAACTCTTGCTACATTTAGATACTCTGATGCATCCGAAATGCTATCAAGAACTAAATACTCCTAAATAAAGTTAAAACATATTAAAATAAATTTAAAGATTATTATTAAAAAAAGCGAAGTAAAGAAGAATTTTAAAAAGTAACAAAACAACGAAAAAAAGCAATGCGGGATTCATTACATAAAGACAGCCTCAACCCTGTAAGACACAGAGAGCTTTTGACAACATCTACAAGCAATAATTACTTCAAGCGACAATCGGTTGATTTTCAAAAATCTTGTCCGCTATTTTGAATTTTGAAAATCCTACATCAAATTCATGATCAGCGACTCCAAAAAACCTTCGTAAACCAAATTTGACTGATATCGGTTGATTTGAAAAAAATTGTCCATTTTCGGTCTGCCATATTCAATCTTGCAAATCTGACTTCAGTTACGTGATTTAGCGACCCCAAAAACCTTCGTATACCAAATTTGGCTGAAATCAGTTGATTTTAAAAAATTCTGTCGCCCATATAGGATTGTTGTCCGCCATCTTGGATCGGGCATATTGAATTTCTTCAATCTACCTTACCAACTTCTTAGGGCCGTCAATTTCCAACAATTTCAGCCCAAAACCAATCGAATTGGTCGTCAATCTTCTTTTTAAAAGCTTTTTGATCTAAACACTCAATTTTTATCTAGTTGTCGGACACCATTTTGTGCCGCCATATTAAAGTTTTTAAAAAGTCTACACGGGCCCAGAGGGCGGGTCCAAAAAGAAACATTTTAAGCCCAAGATCAATAAAATCCATTAACAGGAATTTAGGAGAGAGCGGTTTTGCGGTTGAGAAATAACGTCCCATATATATGTGTTTGTGTGTGTTTGTTTTGTATGTGTCTATATTAAGATTGTTCACAAAATACTTGTTTTTATTTTTTGGCAGCCGAATCGCGATACTTTGTTTCTGTAGATGAGATAATAAAATAAAAAAAGGTTACGAGCATAAAATTTATGTAAAAATAAATATTTTTGTAGTTTTGGAATTTTAAAAGCTACACATATTGGTCTTAGAGAAATATCATATGAATAGAGATTGTAGCTAATAAGAAGGACAAAACTTTAACTTCATGCCCGATTGCAAAAAATACTTGGCGCCGGTAAAAGGCATAAAAAGTGCGATTTCTTAGAAAGAGGTAAATATGAGTGCATAATTGTACTCCTAGACATTTTTTGTAAGGATGGTGAAAACTCTGTCATCATCACCACATAATATGAGAAAAATATATAATAAATGTAAGTTGAAAAACTTGAAACCGGGGTCAACAGGAGAAAGAGAGAATAACAGACTAGATTTTTTAATGTTAGAAATGTTTAGAAATGTATTATGTTTGGATTATTTATTTTCAATGTTATTAATAATATAATAATCTAAATACATTAGTTTAGAATATTGTCTTATATTTACAACAAATATACAGTTATATCGTTTATCTAAATTTTCTTATATTCTCCACAAAAATACATTTTAACATTGTAAACATTTTTTGTAAGGAAGAATGCTTTATTTTGTTATACCGACATACGATGATTCAATACTATGCATATGTGAAATTGTGAAGCACAAATGCATTAGCGATTATTTTCATTACATAAGTAAAAAAGGCATTTACCCTTACAAAAAATGTGCTCACAACCTCTAAAAGTTTTTTTTTTGTAATCTGAAAAAATTAGAAGTGTATTATCTCACCCAGAAAAACAAACTGCCCTGATATGGCCGCCGAAAAATAACAACAAGTTTTTTTGATTCACTCTAATATATATATATATATATATATATGTATTATATGTATATAATATTTATGAACACCTATCTCATGGTTGTGGGACGTGCCCATATGTGATTTACTGCGGTTCTACAGGGAGCCGGTTTCATTTTCCAGACAGTTGCTCGCAGCGTGCGTTTGTTTAACCCATTTAAAATTATATATAATACCAATTTTTTTACACATAAACAAGGATTATCTTTCATAAACCAAATTGACCTTTTTGGCCAGGGGAGGTATACCTGTCCTGCTGATAGACAAATTTTTCAGTGCCTGAAGACATCAAATAAATTCTGATGAAAGATGTCTTCACTTCGTGTTCAATACGTTTCTTTGAAGGGTTTTAATACGTTTCATCAAAGAATTTTAATTTGGGTATTTAAAAAATAATAATTTCGCAGATATTTCCTCTGAAAAGAAGAGATAAAGGAGATCAAGATCTAAACAAAATCACCTGAACTTTGCATGCCTAATTCGAGGGTATGTATTTCATAATAAATTATGGGATTATCTGAGGATAATTAATGCACAAAGTCTTGAGTAACAGTTCTAGCCGACTGATTTCAAGCATCTGGCGTTTGGCGGTCTGACCTGGCCTGAGAGTGTGGCTAGTCCCTGCTCTTGCACTGGTGGTCCCGTGATCAATATTCCTTATCCCCTTTGCCTTGGCTTACCCCTCCGGCGTGGTGCGGGTGGGTGCCCCCTTTTCTCCAGGACCCCCGAAAACCCCTAAGAGCCTGTATAACCTCTGAAACCCCTCTCGCACCCTCGTCTTAATTAGGAGTCTGAATCTGCGGCGGACACGCATAAGGGGACGAGGGACAGGGCGAACCCAGACGAACATCGTGTCCGAAACATTATTCCCAACTTTGGTGTGCTACGTTCGGACGCTAGTTGCAAGACAGCTTTTTTATTATTCTCGAGAATGCTGCTTCCGCTATGCCCTAATATATTCCACTGTAGCGTGACGTCAACCCTTTTCAAAAACGTCCTTCAGGTCATCTTTTATTCTGCTGATGATTTCCTGAATAGATTGCTTTCAAAATTTTCTTTTAGATATGCATTTCTTCATAATCAAAAACTATTTCATGCAGATTATTTTCTCCACCCGTATCTCGTAGCCTGCGGATATCTTACGGACGCGTGCATCGATAATGTCAAAATAATTAATTATGTTAGGACCTGGGTATTCGGGTTGCAGATACACCGTTTTAAAGAAGCAGCCGAATACATCCTACTATATTTTATGTACACACACACACTCACACACACACAAGCTGTGGCTGGAAATTGGTGGCTGAAGCATGAGAATATTGGGGTTGGGCAATTCATTAGATTACGGGAATTTGTCGGCAGGGTCTGAGATTACGAAGTACGTGCAGGTAAATGTCTCAAAAGGGTTAAAAGGCATTTAAAAAATTACGTTTTGTTACTTTATTTTTGTTAAAATGGATTTTAGTTTCAAATTAAAAGTAATTTCATATTTGTTTCTTCTTCTGTTGCAGAGTCATCTCACATAGGGCGGGAGTGTCCCCGCCAGACAATGAACAAGGTAAGCTTTTGAAACCGAAATAGGATATATTCTCTAAAATAAGAGTGTGCGGAATGTATGCTTCAGGAAGTTGATACGGCTAACTTTGGTGAGCCATTCCGTTCAAATTAAGTGGTCGAAAACAAGAAGCGATAAGGGCGGAGTTAGAAGCGAGCCTTGAATCCTCGCGAAGCGCTTCTCTTACTATTAGTAACGTTGTATCCGAGACGTTATACGGTTGTTTTCTGGTATGTATAGGTATACAAGTATAACCCGAGCCTCATTTGTAGGCCCTTTGCGCCGTCTGCTTCCCCTCATTATGCATTGCACATGAGAAAACTTGCTTAGAGTCTCACCCACCATCCTCCCTTCGGATCCACTCACCAACCGACCTTCTACTCGTCGCGACTTCCCGTAGCTTAGCTTCTTTATAAACTTTTAATGACGGCGAAGCTTAATCGAGAAAGCGAGCATACCATGCCATCGCGAAAAACTACGAATCGCTCAACGAATCACAATTCGAGATGAAGTATCGACTTCAAGCTGGACGGAGAATATCTACTACGTACTGCCCTATGATATTTCTCTAATTTTTGGACATATCTAAACTTTTTTCAAGTACTTACTCACATAGCTGATAATTCCTAAATGTTTATCAATCTCATGATTGATATTTATTAAATTGACTTTTCTAATTATAGATTTTCCTATATGAATCTTCAGGCAAGTCATAACATTCTAACTTTCATGCAAATATTTCAAAGTTATAGATATAAATGAAGCAGACACATTCGATTGGCAACAAATCATTCAGTATTCACACTCGACTTCTTATCCAGTTGAATAAGACTTCTCAAGAACTTTCCACAGCGAGATGGCTCGAAGGCATGCGTATTTCCGTCCCCACGTAGAAGTGCATATTGTATATGTGAGTGCTGTACATCTGACTTACACAGCCATTCTATATACGTTCAGCTCGTGAGCTGCTTTCCAAATATCACTAAACCTTAGTGCCAAAGAAGTAAATTATTTGACGTAGCGCACCTTCCTTCTCTTTTCTATCTTCCAAGAGAGATTAACATATCTGTGCTTTAGCATTCGCTACATTAAAGCTCTCTCTAATGTTCCAAGTCTTTGTCCATATTCTTTACTCTGAATAAATTTTCCGAAAAAATAATCTATTTTCAGCAGATTTTAAGCAAATATGGGCAGAATCCTGATTATGTACGTTTAGAAATCATTTCATTTTCTTGAATCTTGAATTCCATCTTCATAAGGAATCGTTTAAACCACTTGAATCAGCAATTATACCTGCAAGCATAAAATCAATTCATCGGCTTCCCTTTAAAGTCAGAATAAAAGAGTTGAAGCGGAAAGTGTGCCGAGCGCCATTTTACCAGGCCACTCTTTAGTAAAAGACCTTAATAAAAATTCCACTCTAAACAAGCTTAATTTACGTCCGCCACATAATTACCTACCCCAGAGGCTCTCTTGGTCTCTTTTTTTCTTCGGTTTTCTCTCTTCTGTAAACGAGAGAGCCACTTTTGACGCAACATGAGAGCAGAAAGGAGCGAACGAGTGGGAAGGAGGGTGGTCTGAAAAATCTAAGAGGCGTAAAGCATTAAAAGGGTTATATAACATTCATTACGAGTAGGTCAGCCTTTGTGAAATTTCCCTTGGAAGTACCGCTTCGCTTGGTGGTCTTCTCCACCTCCTTTTCCTTGTCTTCTAACCCCTTCTCTATATCCCTCTCTATCTCTCGCCATTTCTACTATCCGCTACCTAATTTTCTCGCTCGATCTTACAGTCTCTCTTGTCTCAGTGTCTCTTTCTGTCCATCCCTTTCTCTCCTCTGTCTCTTGGGGTGTAGTCATGTGATCGTTTCACACTGGGAAGGAGGGACGTAGGAGGTCATGGAGCAGGTAGAGGGGTCGACTCTGATGAAGATGTCGCACACGCCGGGGACCCGAGCCAGATTACCCGAGCTAGAACCCCGGGACCTTGGTCAGGGCACATGCTAATTGCTTTATTTGACGTCAAGAAATAATGTACTGTTCTTCGGCCACCCATGCCATGTAAACCCGCGAGGAAACAAAAGTGGAATAGCGACCTAGGGATAGTGCGCCATTTGGAATGGATACGGGAGACCCATAGTATTTCAGGTTAATGGCTACTCGGACCTTAATTCTCTAACTTACGAGTAGAGAAGTCTCCTAACCAAAGATCAGCCATGTTCTCAGTATTAAATTCTGAGACTCCTGAAATTTTTTGAACCCTAAAATTTACTATTTACTAGGAAAAAATTTCGTTTAAAATAATGTGCAAGTATTTTGCTATGATATTCTATTGAAGATATGAAATTACTTTCCGCATTAAAATATAATACAAATAAGAGCTAATAAATTAAAAACGCAAAGCTCTAAATATTCTCTTTTAAATTCTAGTCTTTTATCACTTTTCCCAGTCATAAAACTTGCTGCAACTTTCGTCAAATCACTTTTCCTTTCAAAAACGACAAATTCGAATATTTACGACACGCAGTAACCATCAAGAATCTTTAAAGGAGTTTCTCCTTATGTCGTGACCTGAACCCAGGGGGTACCAATGTCCACCAAAACTAATGTTAGACGACGTATTGCCTCTTTATGATTGTCGTCGTCTATTTATGCCAGAATATGAACAAATTTGTATTCCTGGAAGCATCTAAATCTCCTCGTATGTACCAAGGACACGTGTTTTTCTCGTAAATATGCGTTAAAGTTGGCCAAAGTGCTCACATTGCACAGAGAGAGGAGGGTGCAAGAAAGTCTCCGGGAACATAGGGGCCGCCAGGGGTGCATTTCATCTTCGAGAGCGTCAGCTCGGAGACCGATCGACTACATCGGGCACTGGCTCATCCATCTTTTATCGAATCGGACTTGATGGCCAACCTGCTTCTTGCGCTACAACTTTTGCTCCCGTACGTTACTATTTCGGTCCCACCTGAACAGTCAGATGTCTTTCTATATCCTTAATAATACTTCCATACAACTATGTCATTATAGCACAGTGTCCTTTTATATATAAGGGAGAGTGGTGAGGTATGGTGCCGTGTTCTGCTTCAGATGCCCTATAAATTATGTTTGAAATATGATTTTGATGTGTGTATTTTTTAAGGCGAAGCTCGTATTAATAGGTAAAATACATGTGCTAAAACTACAAATCGCTTTGTACGTCATTATTGGATGCTACATTTCGGTCAGCGTGCCCCTCACTTGGGTGTGGCGGCCATCATATTGCTGCGGTTTATTTAAACAATATGAACATTGCAGGATAAAAATTATACAATGTGATAATTTTGGTAAATGTAGTGTAACAAAGAAAAATTACTTTATACATTTTCAACACATATTAAATGTTTTATTATCAATGAAAGTAAAGTATGTGGTAAAAGCCTGCTAATTACATAGGGTGCGCCGCGTTGAGACGTTGTGTGCCGTATGTGAAAAGTACTCTTCTGACGCGCATTTAAAAACAGGAATTGCATCGCATCACTATTTTTTCAAACAAAGAAAGCCATTTTCTGAAAAAAAACTAATATGAAATTCAATAAACACAATAAACATTCAAGCTGCCCACTCTTGCTATAGATAGATAGGATAGAACCTTTTAATATGTTTGTTACAAGCTAGAACTTTGCCATTTCGACCTATCGAACACTGAAGAAACGGCAGTGCAAATAAATGGTAATGCATAAATGTATCTTTTAGAATTTAAACTTAAACTTATTTTCAAATAGAACTGCAACTTTTATGATCTGCCCAGTCTGGCTGTAAACACCTTTTCTACTTGCTATTTTCCTCCCTTCCTACCTGCGCTAGTGTTCACTATTTTCAACTTAACTGCACGATAATGATTTAGATACCCTCTACTTTTTAATAATTTCTCGAGACTCTTTAGTTTTTACTGAAAATGCTTAGGTGGTGGTCAAGAGAGAGGAGAGGAATATTGTAACGAAGGAAACTTGGCGGTCGACGGTCGGGCTCCAAGGGGCGGAGGTATTTTTGCGGTTAACCGAGAATAATTTAAGGGCGGATAATACAGGGCGTGCAATTTGGCTACGTTGCCGGCGAAAGTGCGTGCTCGTTTCCATACACTTTGGCAGGGACGCAGGAGTGAAAGTCTCGGGACGAGAGGGGCTCAGACTCAGACTCAGGTGTTTTCTGCGGGGTAATATGCGGTATCGTTTCTCCTCGCCCCCGCAAACCACGTTCACCTCCTCGTCAAAAGCTGATCGATTTTATATACGCGCTAAAGCATATACCTTTTCTTACCTTCATTCTCATCCGACAAATTTTTCTTCCACTAATAACCTTCGACGAACAATTCGAATTTCAGAGACTTTCTACAATTTTCCACGTTAACGAGAATTATTGGAATTATAATAATTGAAATATGATATTATAAAAAATGTGTAATTGCTCAATTTTGGATTATTGCATTCTAAACATGTTGAGCGCAAAATATTAATTTTTTCAAACGTGTCAATGTTATTTTTTTTTTAAATTTAACCATTTTAATCACACTTGAGTTCTTTGAGGTGCCGCAGATAAATAATTATTTAACATGAAAACTTGACCAACTTAGTTCTATTTCTTTTGGGAAAATAATTATTAGTCCTAAAATTTCATTTTTTGACAAAATAATTTTGTAGATATCTTATTTCTTGATTAGTGGTTTTTCTACATATTTTATAGTATTTACTTTAAGAAAAATATTAAATATCATTTGTTTTTCGAGTGAACTACACTTGAAGGAAAGATTCTCTAAACATAAATAATCGCATGGGTTGAAATCATTGGCACACCCTCGGTGTCCTAACAAGGCCTGAAGTAGTGCTTCCGGGGAAAAACTGAGAATTTCCATTTTTGTCATTTTAATTATTTCTTTGCCACAATGTCCCCTTAACACGGTTGGAAATTACAAAAATAACGCTTGTCCCGCAGCAGTCACCGAGTATACCTCACGTGGGGTCGACTGGGTGACATGTAGTTAGGTAAAATTAAGCTAAAATTTTCAAGCGTCCTGACATACACGTATATTTCACCCTTTTTCCGTCTCACGGTGGCAGTCCAGTTATAAGGGGATATGCGCCCTCACCTAATGTGCGTTACACTTCGTGTCGTTCCTCGCTGACCCGTCGGCATTAAATATTTACTTTTCAATGAATATGCAAATATAATTATTTACGCGCAATTTAGACATTTTTACGCGCCTCGCGCGACAATTCTCGACCCTCTCGGCTCTTCACTTTTCCCCAAACGTGCAATTTAGTATCTGATACGACCCAAATTTACCTAATTCAGAAATGCATTACACCCTAGTGCCACACAAAATTTCTTGCAATAACGAGAAACAAGTAAGAATCAAGTGACTTTTAAAGTACAAGATGGGGCACTCTGATTCTAGGGCCACAATTTGTACATATCACATTATAAATTGTAATCCAGTTGAATTGTGGAAACGAAAATCGAGCTGCTAAATTCACAATTCGTAATTTAATTAAAAATTTTCCTAATAGATTTTGCTGTTCGTTTCCTCTCTCTCAAAATCACACATATAAGTAATTGGTGGCAAGATCCTTTATAAGTGAAGCAAGTAACTTCGATGAGTTTGAAAATTCAAAATTTTAAGGGAGGAAGGGGTTAAAGTGCACTTTGTATCCTTCGGGAGCATGTGCTTCAAAATACGCAATTGGATGCTCTTAAGTACAACCCTCTCTAGCAAAACCCTCTCGTCTCTAACGGAAGCTACCACAACAAGCGTGACGTACCCTTGACAAGAGTACGAGTCATTCCTGAAGTATTAACCTCACATTCTTGTGGAGATAAGAGAATGATGAGGGAGGGCAAATGGGCTAGGAATATTATCAACGAAGAAAATGATCTTTTTTGATAATTAATTATCCTCTTACTTCGACTTATTACTACAGTCCAACTTGATTAATTTTGGGCCCCAAATTAACCCAAAGCTCAGACTCAGACAAGTTGATTTCCTAAAAATGTTTTTCTTTTTTTAACTTAAAATCTGTCTCTGATTCTATAGAAAACAGATTCAGTCTGAAATTTTGTTGTCTAATGCGAGTCTAATAATCGAAACTCGTTCTTAGAACGAACCGCGACAATGAACGGTGGTGTTTAGTCGAAATTTCCGCTGGAGTTGTTCATTCATCTCTTTACACCTTCCTCAATTTCTCCCTCAGTGTCTTTCATGCCAGTAGACTAGACCCTCAGCTTTCTGCATCTTCAGCTTCTATTCCCAGACCATATCTCTTTCTCTGAGTACCACCCCTTCAGCACGCATCAGAAGTCCTACTTCATTAAGTCGGTAACACTTCTTCGTGCCACGCTCGCCCTAGGTGTGCCTTGCGTCTCAGCAGTGTAAGAGAGAGTAAGATTAATTGCATTCCGTCGAGAGGAGGCGTATTTTAAAGCAAACCACTTGCACTCGTTGAGCAAGGGAGAAAGGGGATCATTGGGATTTGATTTGGAGAGAACAAGAAGGAAAGAGACGGCTGAAGTCATTCGAGACGATAGAGACGGATTCGAAGGAGACTGAGATTCCCACCACTGATGGAAAGTACTCAGATGCTAGAGGATGAGAGAGACAGTGCCTAAGGCCTTGTTGTATTTATCATATAATTACCATAATAGAGCCCCAAGTCTCCATCTACCGCTCCAACAAAAACCCCCATCCATGACCACGACCGCAAATTGGAAACTCTCGAATATATTTTCCCTTCTTCGCAGGACCAAGACGCTTTCTGCCGAATGCTCTACCAAACTTATCTTTTCGGATATTATGATATTATATAGGAAATATTAAAATGATTGAAGATAAAGGGGTCGAGCCATTTTTGTAAATTGAATTTACAGGTAGTTTTAAATTAAGGCGAAGTCTGAACACGATTAAATCTAAAAGTACGGACCTGTAAAGGGGAAGGGGAGCTGGAAAAAAGAAGAGGGCGTGACATATGTCCAGATATATAGGTACAAGCCACACCCCCTTCACTTTTCCAGCTCCCCTCCCCCATAGTAGGCCCGTGCGTTTAAAATCCAGCGCGTTATAAGCGTACATAAAAACTTACAAACTGTCCGAACATATAGACACTATCTTAAACTAAATGTGGCTAGCACCGTGTGACAGAAGTTCTTAAACTACAGAAACGAAACAATTTTAATCTAAGTTCTAGAACTTATAGATATTTACCATTTTTTACCATTGTTGATACTAATATTAGAAAATGTACATTGCCATTCTCCCATTGGAATCCATAAGGTTCTGATAGTAGCAATTTATGTCCATAGCGAAAGAAGCATAAATAGAATGCAATGACCCATGCAGCCCCAGGGTTTACGAGCTCAATTTGCGTGCCAACGTTATCCTGTGTCAATCTTCATGGAATAAATTCTCCAAACGAGAGTTTGTTGGTTCGAAGGTCAATTCAGTTATTCAATAGTTGTGAAATCAGCGACTACTGGAAGCTTTAGGATTGCGAGAAATCCGTATAAATGAATATATTTCCGTGAAAATGGAAAAAAGAAATGAAAAAGCTTGAGGCTACCCATGGTGTAATTTGCAAGACAACTTTTCGAATATTGGCTGTTATGCTATACTACAGGATGAAAGGCGACACGAGCAATTTATATCGATTGCATATTCCTCGATACTTGAGTGGCTCTCAAATCCATTTCCAACGCCTATTTCGAATCGTTTGTTTCTCTTTTTTTTCCATATTTCCCATGCAGTTCGATATCCAGATTTGGTGATTTCGATTATTTTCACTTAAATGGTATCAGAGGCATTCATATTTCACTTTTTCTGCCTTATTATTTCTTTAAATTTTATACAAAAGTTTTTGAAAGACGCAATAATGGAAAAGTTCTTTAAGTTGAAATAACAATTATAATATAACGTCACATAGTATAGGATAAAATTATATTTGGGTGATATTCTCTGATTCTCTATATTGAGGTCACTTTTAATATAAACAACATTTTTCTGAAAAACATTTTAAAGCTATGCATTTTAAAAGCTGATCTTTTCATTAGTGCTCGAATAAGTAATATTGAAAGTTTTCAAGCCTAAAAATATTCTCTTTATGTTTTTATAAATAATTTTTTGAGAAACTCATCCGTCGCTAAACCTGAACTCAATTACAGAATTTAAAAATTAAGAATATTTTATCTATGGCCGGATTCTACATAACTTATGAGGAGCGTTCTCAACAAAACTTTTCTTCTGAATATCTTTAAGATATAATAAATATATAATATGGTTCATCGAACAAAAATATTGTTAATTCAACCAAATGAGTTTCTGAGTTCATAATACCTGAAAGTTTATTCTTTATAAGTACGTTTTGTTTACACAAATCCCGACATTTTGCATCCTTTGTTTTGAATTTTATAACCTTCATACAATATTTGGTATGAGTCACCTTAAAAGCATTGTATATATAAGGCTTTCGGTACCCAATCATATTTTGAAATAAATAAATGTGATCGAAATAGTATTTTTTATATATAAACAAAAATAATTAAATTTTTTGGATTTTATTTAAGGAAGTCCTATTTCAAATTTTTTTAAATGTTTTTTTTTCTCGTTGCGCTTAGAGAAACATATTCTTACTTTTCTAAATTGAAAAATAAGCATTAGAAGTAATAATATTGCTAATTTTGCATCTTTGAAATATCTTTTAGCGACTGAGTTACATACATTATTTTTTCTCGTGCAAATAAAAAGTAGTGTATTTTTTGCATTCGAAAAGAACCTATAGAAAAATTGTAATACTTCAAAATTAAAAAACTTCTTTAATTTTTACTAATTTTTTTTTGTTTGCAAACATTTAAGCTTTTACACCTCATTGTGGTAGGCAAGACTCATATATTATATATGTTTCCAAGTGATTTCTTATCCTGATAGGATATAACTTATTTTCCAAATAGCCCATAAATAGATTTTAAACAAACCATTTTTTTTAATTCATCCTACACTTTTGTATTATTTTGCCTTTTTAAATACTAGATTAAAAAAATATTAGGTAACATTTCTTGAAATCGCTCTTCTCCTGAATCGTAACACGACCATTAGAGCTCCTCTTGAGACCTCCCTCACCCCTAAAAGTATTATGTAATATATCTACGACTCCTTAATTAAAATTTTATTCCTTACGCACTTGAATTTAGTTAATGCATTTCAGGAGAAAACACTATTTTACTATGCTATTAGTAAATATTATGAAAAAGAATAAGTAAGCAATTAAAAAAAAATCTTGCTAATATACGCAAAAATATTACGCGGGGATATCATCTTTTATATTTCACTTTCGAGTATTATCTCGCCTCTTATCGTATCCTATCGAATGTTATTTTGTCTTTTAACTTATATATTGTTTTCAATTTTAGTAAGAAATGGATGAAGGTAGAAATCTTGTTTTATCTTGAGCTTCACAAGAGTGCGAATATCCAATGGGGAGTAAATCGAGTGGTCATAGTTACACAAAGCCATTTTCAGTTCCTTTAAGAGTAACCCTAAGAGTTCATAAATCAATTTGGATCCAGTTTAATAAGAGAAAATTGTAACAATGCAGAACGGTGATATCAAGTAAACTAATTTTCCGGATGTAGGGTGTAAAGTAGCATGAGCGTAGAATCATTATAAATAGTCATAATTACAACAGTCGCGCGTACTTGATTCAATTACACTGATTAACTTTGTACGTTGCAAGGGAACCCCGTAGCAACCAACGGTAACCGGTATAGTAACCGGAACTGGCTTCCGAGGGCGCGTAAAATTTACGCCGTATCCTGGCTAGGATCACAAGACGACGGCCTTGCATGGTATTATGCTTATGCATAGACAAGTTATAGCGTGGCTAATATGATTATCTCTTCGACGAGAGAGTAAGAGGAGATACTGCAAAAGCTAATTCATCCTTCACTTAAAGGAGAATCCTAGTTAGTTTTACTCGAAAAAGAACATTTTTGAAAGAAAAAAATAGGAGGTTGAGAAAAAATTTAAATAAATAAAAAAATGGGGAAAAGAAGGACAACAAAAATTATCTTAAGAATTAAATGTTTAAAAATGCTACAATTCTAACATCTGGAGCTGGTTTGCTCTAACTAAAGGTTGGAAAGAACTAAGATTGTGGGAAAAATAATATTAATGGTGCCAGCGAAATCTGGAGAGATCCGGGGGATTTTCCGCGGTTCGGATCGAAGCCGAATAAATTAGCTTCAACGTTGAACGCGAGCGAGATATAAAATTTTGAATATGAATGGCCGGTTTTGCATTTGTAATAAGCTCTTATTCCAGAAACAAAGCACTGCTGAGGAGACCATATGTAGATGAAGGCAATGTGATGAGCAACCTTCGAGCAGATGTTCAAATTTCCTTAAAAGTTATTACATTTCTTATCAATAGAATTAATTATTATTTAATTATATTTTTGTCTGCAAAATAGCTTTATTTCCTCTTATTTATTTTTCCAAACCTCATTTGAGAGTAATCAACTTCTATACATTGATTTTCGTGTATTATGGAATAAATTCTAAAACTTGCTTGACGAAAAGCAGGATTCAACAATAAATTAAGTGATTAAATAAATGTTAAAATTTACAACGCAGCGCATTATTCATAAAGATCCCATACACAGAAGGATGAAGGTATAGATCATAGACTCTGGCTGGTGTCTCTTCGAGTATATCCCTCTCGCTAAATTCATTATCTGTCTGTAATTCCATCCATGCTTTAAGTTCGGAAGTCCTCTTCAAGAGATATATCAATGTCCTAGAATTTCGAAATCAAGTAGAGGGCTGTTTTTCATTAATATTTAAAATGGTGACGTATCTATTGATGATATTGAATCCTAATCTACTGGAAAAATATTGTTCCTGAAAATTTATTTGACTTCGTTTAGAAGTTACGGATAGATTTTATACTTTGCAGAATATTCTAAATTTTACTTTTGAGGAAGTTTATTGAATAAGTTATTTACATTCCCACATTTTCTTAATGATTCCCTGAGAATTTTGGTAAATTTCCCAGAACTCCTTTTTTAGGGTAGAATAATAGTAATGGGATCTAATCGTAGTAGTGTAATTAATAATAGTAATGCAATTAATAGTCAGTAATTATTGGAGAGAGCGGATCCAGTATAATATATCCAGCCAGGTGGAAACGGGCTAGTCGACATTTAATACCGAACCGTTGAATATTCCCCCGAAAAGCCCTCGATATTGAATTGGCTCCCGCCTAATTGTAACCTTGCTCTCCGTCCAAGTCTCATTCACTTGTAAACGACATTTGCATAATTTTTACATCTTCTTCCGTGTAATCGATTTGAATGCGCGACACTCCCTTCCCATTTCTCTTGACTTCTCCATTAATTTTCCCACAGGTTGACAAGCCTTATTCTAATAGCAGAAGATTCTTTTTCTTTTTGTTTTAAAGGCTGCCCTTTCGTCAAAAAACATTGCAAGCTTTACTATTCTCTATTATAGTATGCGTTTACTAATTCGCTGTAATCTACAATTGGGTTTAAACCTTTAGAATTAAGTTATTTCAATGTAAAATCAGCCTACAATGGCAATTATAATTTTTATTATAAGTTTAAAGCGCATGGTTCTAACTCTCTTCTGGCTCTGAAAAGACTGTGAAAATAAGCTTTAATTTTGCTTATTCAAAACATTTTTGACAAAAATAATGAGTCAGACCTCAATAATATTGGCTTATAAAATTGTAAAAAATTTTATTATTGCGCGTGTGGAGCATTTTATACACACAAAAAAGAAGAAATAAGACTTAAGATGGTTACAGCCCATTAGGTCAAAGGAATTTTTTTATTTTGTCTCAAATCTTCCTACTGTTATTATTCAAAACTTTTACTTCGGTGAACCCGATTATGTATCATAGTCACGGACTAAGCCAAGTGACTTATGAGATTAGGATGTTATAAGTTGATTTACTACGATGCTTGAAACCTCCTGCGATGATGTTGTAGGTATACAATTAGGAGCAGTCGTGAGCGTTGCAGGTGACAACAGTCACCTATCGATGCTTGCTTAAAGCTATCATTCTTTCTTTGAGCTACCATCTGTTAGCGACCATAAGATTATTGTTGTTATTATTATTATTATTATGGATATTATTATTATTTATTTAGAACTTTTATTTTGGCGAACCCGGTTCTACATCATAGCCACGAACTAAGTCTACATCATAGCCACGAACTAAGTCGAGTGACTGATGAAATCAGAAAGTTATTAGTTAATCTAATACGATGCTTGAAACCTCCTGCGATGATGCCGTAGGTATACAATTGCGAGCGGCCGCGAGCGTTGGAGGTGATAACAGTCACCCCTGGATACTTTCTTAGAACTACCATCTCCCCCTCCACAAGTTTTTAGTCGCCTGCTTCCTGATGGTCAAGAAAGTTTCTTGCAATGCGACAGTTGTGTAATAAAACCGCCTTCTAAACTGTTACCAATATTCTGCTGACTTCTAAATGTTCAAGATGTTCAGTGCATCTTGCGTGTACAATGCCTGTAACCGAAATCACAATGGGATGAATAGATGTATGATTCACATTCCTCCATATGATCTTTACTTCATGCCTTAACTCGCTATACTTGTGAATCTTGGTTGTATAGGTTGATTGCAAATTTCGGTTAAGTGGACAAGTAATGTCGATGATGTAGACTCTTCCACCTTTTTTTTCTCACATCACGATGTCAGGTCGATTAGCCCGGATTTAATGATCAGTTTGGATAGTAACATCCCAATATAAGATATAATCTTCGCTTTCTAAAACAGGCATTGGAATGTATCTATAGAAAGGCATCCACTCTTTTAAGAGTCCTAGGTTAAGGGCAAGTTGTTGGACTATAATGCCCGCTACATCATTATATCTGTGGGTATATTCTCTCTGAGCCATTACGCGACAGCCATCAATAATGTGCTCTATGGATTCGTTAGTATCTCCACATAATCGGCACCGGTCAACCTCTTGATGTAACACGTGTTTGCGTTTGTTTTATTATTATTATTATCATTATTATTATTATTAATAGTACTTCAAGAGCGAAGGCAGGCAGTTTGATGCCGCTAATTACTCTTAATCTAGAACGAAGGACCCCATCCTAATATAACCAAATCAAGCTTTTCTTAACTTCGGTGACAAATATGAAATTGGAAAAAATTCGATGCATACAAGCGGAAATTTATAGACAGACATTTAAACAATTTTATTTTAAAGCGTACATGATTTAAAAAATTAAAAAATACCATTTACAGAAGAGTACCAGCAATTAAAAATTATTATTAGGACTAATAAATGGAACATTTACAGAGTTACATGCGATCTTTTAAACACTTAAAAATTTTTTGTAACGTTGGTTATACCGACAAATTAAAATATAAATCCTGGGAATGGACATAGCAGCAATATTTTATGATCAAAAATAAAATTGTTCCGATCTATATGTATTTAATTAAAAACTTCTACACTTATGAAATTTTCCGCAGCTTAATCGGTTAGTTCACGAAAAATTCTGTAATAGGCATGTCAATATAAACATGCTTTTGAACAATAGTGGCATTTAAGTTTCAAACTTCACTCATGTCACAATGATTTTTTCTTACATTTTAGAGTTAAAACTGAAACATGTAATTTAGAATGCTTATAATTAAAATTACAGATTTTTTACTGCTGTAAATTAAACTTTTGGCATCTCCAAGTTTAAATATCTTTTCGTTTCACATTGATTTTAATCTGACAAGATGCTTAAGATTATAGGCTTCAATTCAATTTTGCAGGAAATAAAAAATGTTCATTGTAGAGGCTTCACAAAATAATTGCACGTCTTGGTATTAATTACCTTAGAATCAAGAATCTGTGAACCTGAAAGCGTACTAAAGTTTTAAAAAGATAAATTAAAATACCAAACTTAGACATCACGGAATCCATTCATATCCATGCATAAGAATTTTTTACGTTGCTCACGATCGCGCGACAGGATCTGCGACTATGATATTACACATCATTAAAAAAAATGATTTTTTAATATATGCTGAACAGATACAAATATTTTAAAATATGATTAAAAATATTTATTTTTAAGATTTATTTGATTTTGATCACAACGCTTCAAAAAAGCCTCTCATTTTATAGCACTATATGTTAATGTGGAGCATTACCGGACATTTCATAAAAAAATATAATGAAAAAAGTGGTCATTATTAATTGTCATTTGGAATCAACGTTCATAGATTGATTTTTAACTACACTAAAGTCGTTGTAAGGGTGAAACTAACAATTGCAGCTCGCATTATGAATAGTTTAAATAATTATTTTTCAATTCTATCCAGCATTATCAATGCCGCATCAACAGGCAATCAACTTTTGAGACAGACTTTGAAGTAATTTTTATAACCCTCAACTTTAAAATATTTAACTTTACTCTTGGTTGTAATTCTTCGAAGATTAATATAAGTGATATTCTGTGAATATTATTTAGAAATTTGCAACAACGATTCTGATTTTATTCATCAAAAATCTTTAATAAATATAAACCATTCAATTTCTCAGAAAAACTATACGCGATATGAGAAAAATTTTAGGCAGCTAAGTTGTCTACTTCTACAAGATCTACAAACTGACTTTTCATTATTTTTTTGTTAAGCCACATAGTTTTTGTTTAAATTGTGGAAAATATGATTGAAAATAAATAATCCCATTCTTTATAAAAATTGTGCGAGATATGTAAACTACTACTACTACTACTACTACTACTACTACTACTACTACTACTACTACTACTACTACTACTACTACTACTACT
>JAAAKG020000008.1:1597805-1619668 GCA_010014905.2 Druon quercuslanigerum | reverse complement strand
ACTACTACTACTACTACTACTACTACTACTACTACTACTACTACTACTACTACTACTACTACTACTACTACTACTACATAATATAATAAACTGTGCATTTGTGTTACATTTCAATCCAATAGGAAGCGCGAGACATACACTATCAAGCGCGAAGCGTGAGATCTTAAAGCGCGCACCAGTGAGCGCTGAAACTAGCGAGCGAAACCAGTCGTGCAGGATAGCAATGTGCCCGTGCAGTGGGTAGGTTTTTTATTTATAATTTCCAAATGAATTAATGTAAAATTTTAAAACTTTACTAAACTGTGCTTTTACATAACTTCTTTACTCGCATAATTTCAAAAAATTATTATTGAAAGACTGGGACTTAAGAAGTGAACTTTTGATAATCGCCTATAACTTCTAATCGTTACATTATATTGATTATTAGAAAAATACATCAAATATTAAAACTTCAACATACATCTTTTAAAATCCATACACTTGATCAAGGAACTGTTTTCAATAAAACATTTCTCGGAGCAATCGAGTCTTGAAACTTTGATCGCTGAAGAATCTCTGTGAGACTAAGAGAGTGAAAATCGAGCTCAGAAACCACGGGCGGACATTACGGTAATTGAATGAAATTTGTCTGCACTGCGATGGCAGAAAAAGCGCGAGAAAGAAGAAGAGTGAGAGGGAGAGTGGGTAGAGGGTTAGAGGAAAGTTGTACACCAATTAACGGATTAAAGTTGCCATCAGATGCAGGCTGTTCAAGTGGTTGCTACTTTGCTCAGGGAGTCGCCGCGCCGAAGGGCCCGCCTGTCATTAGCGACTCGTCGCTTTTAGCCAAGTTCGTCTATGTAAGTTAAAAACTCGGTTCAGTCATCCATCCATCTACTTGTCCCTACCTTCTTTCATCAATATCACTTGACAGTCTTGACCGCTCGAAAGCGGTCCCTTTCGATCAAACGTCATTTCAAAGCCACACTGCATTAAATTACTCAAGAATACGAGTTTGCCAAAATGCTTTTATATACCTCTACTTTATTTCATTTAAGATTATGTTTTATAAATATCGACTAATCGCTACAATATGGAAACAAGTTCAGTTAACTGTGTATAAAGACTCAGTTTTTAGTTATTCTGTACATGGGTGATTGCCAAAAAGTTACACCATTTTAACTCCCCGACATTTTCTACTTTTTCTTTCGATAATAATTTTTTCCTAAAACTACATAAATGTACCATGCTATGAAAACGCTGAAGTCAAAATCAAATAAATTATGAAAATAGTAATTTTCTCCATATTTTTAAATATTTTTATCCATTCTGCATACATTTTTTTTAATGTTGAAATTTTTTGTTATACCATAGTCACATGTCCTGGCACGGGACCTTTAGCAACGTGTAAAATTCGAAATGGTTAGCGTAAAAGCATCCCAATTCGGGAAAAGTAGAAAGAAGATGCAGCTTCAGAATAAATGGCAAGAACATGCACTGACAGTATTTAAGAAATATCAGTTTCTCTTTTTCATTATTATTTACGTTTTTCTTGTTATCGTCTAACGACATTTACTGTTAGAACAATCTTCTAGCTCATTGTGCTACTTAATAGAGACACAGAAAAGGATACTTTGTACATACTGCAATTGCTATCAATTTAAATTTTTGTGATAAAATCTGATTTCAGAATGGGCACGTGCTTGCCTCTTTTTCTGAAACGGAATATTCTTCCTACTTTTCCTGAATAGGCGTGATATTGGACTCACCTAATGCGTTCCTTGATCTCTTTGTTTTACAGTAGCATACTTTCCGGACTTACCCATTCTTTAATCAAAAATAGTTTAGACTGTTTGAAATTGTTGCTGTTTTCGAAAATCTCATTGATTAAAATTGTCAAGTTTTTGCAATCATCTATATGGAATCAAATCTATTATTATACAAGGTCTATCCCCTCAAAGGCTTCTATTTGGTTCATAAGTAGTGCTGTTTAACCATCTCTAAATGTAAAAATGCCATATTTTCTCACATGATGTACAAAAAACTGTATTCTTTCGTAAGAAGCCTAAGAAGTTACAGGAAAAAATTAAAACTATAGACAACCTGATGAACCACCTTCATAAATTAAAAGAACACCCCTTATTATTAAAAAATACCAATTTTCCAGTTCTCTTCAGTTTCCAAGCAAATATTTTCTTTATTTTAAGTAAAATAATCACGAAAATTATTTAGACATTTGTCCTTAACGGGTAAGAAAATTCCCTTTTCAAAATTTTAATGTTAGATTTATGATTATTGAAAATTATTGAAAAACGCCATGAACTATGCGTCTGGTAAATAACACCCACAGGATCACTGTTAGAAATTTCTGTATGAATTTTCAGAAACGCGACACTAATTCTGTATGCAGAAACCGGTTGTAAATTTTTCTATACTATAGCCGAAATTTCAGCAACGTTAACTGCATAAAACTCGAATCACATGTTTCAATAAATTCTGTTACAGTTTAGGAATTTTCGCAAGCGGTGATCGCCGAGATTTTATCAGATTTCGTTTCTGAACTTTAACTCGTACTGTGACTTAGGATACCAATGGAAAAATGCTGAAATTACCAGAACGCAATCTGTAAAATCTTGTCATTAATATAAGAACAGAAAACTTAAAAATTATTAACGGGTTCCCGAGATTTCACAATAAATCCTCAAGCGTGTCTGCGTGGAGTTCTAATGGGCGAGCACCACAGGCGGCCAGACTCGCTGCTAAAGCGACTGAAATTCAGTTGTCTATCGAGAACCCATAACATTTTTCAAATTCAATTAGCTTAAATTTAAGATAATACTTTGAAGACTATGTGATATAAATTTGAGATTTTTCTACGATTTTCCTAGGTTATGCCTTTTATATAAAAATATTATATTTCACTGCTCGTGTCCAAGGCATATATTTTGTAAGAATTTAGAAGTTTCAGGCAGTTCTATATATTTACAACTAAATTTTTTAATTTGTTTGTGCAATTTTTTTAATGTATTAGAAAATATTAAATAATATTATGCCTTATATAGTGTGGAAATAAGCACCATAAAAGGAAATAAACCACTGCTTTTTTGACAATAAATATATGAATGTTGTATTTTTTTACTAATAATTATCTTATAAAAGCAACTGCGTCTCATAACAAGTTTCTAAATAATACATGAATTTGTACTACTTGCGATGGTTAAAATATTGGCATTAGAATCTGTAAGGTGCTCAAAGAATAATTTTTATTTATAAATTCAATTGTTTAACAATGTTTTATTAATACTTTATATGTTCGTATTTGTAATTGAAAAAGGGTTATTTAATTATGAAATAAACAAAAACGTGTAGTTTAGATGACTTTCTTAACGAGTTAGGTAATATTTTTATTTATGAAACACGAAAAACTCGGGAAAGCTAACTGGGGCTACATTCTTAGCCATTTCCAATCGATTATTACCCGCACATGCAATGCTATCCATTTTTGCAAACGATAGTTATTAAACTGATTCCTCCAGCCACAAAAATAAATTGACTAAATCGCTTTTGAATTGTTCCTCTAGAAAGGATTTTTTGTTTCTCCTGTAAGATTTTGTTTATCATCTTTAGCACCTTTAAGCTTTCCCCATTTCCATTATTATGCATTTTTATTGTATGATACCAACATATTCATTATTAACGTATAGGTCTTGCTTATTTAATATTAAGTCTGTTATTCACAAACCATAATATACATCGTATTTTAAAATAATTTTTCATATATTTTTATGTATTTTATATAAAGTTTGTAACATTAAATAAAATCTTTTTGATTACAATTTTAAGAGGGGTATTTCTTTACTTATAAGGGTGCCGTGCATCAACTGTTTTCTATTTAAAATATTCTAAATAACTTTTTAATTATTTTACTGGTAATGAATGCAACAATTACAACAATTAAAATTTTCATTTTTTACCTTTTCCGACGACCTTTTACCATTTTTAGACCAAAACTAATTTTCGTCAGCCTAATAAGCTTTAATAAATGAATTAAACCTGAGATTGGTGACAACCGAAACCTTAAATACAAGTGGCTTGCATAGGATTTGGCTTGAAATCGAATCTAAAAGCTGCAACACGATACTGCTCGACGATTAAGAAGCTTGAAGCGGCACTCACAGATCCTAGGATGGGGCGAATAGTCCTTGGGGCAATGCTCAATCTTGGGCGACGACAAGGTGGTTGAACGCGATGACAGAAGACAGCTTGGTAGGAGGTAGGAACCTCGTTCCGGGAGGGTCGAGGGGTTATCGCGGAATCGGAATGCGTAATGGACGAGACGATCTCGGGTTACTAATCAGCATCGACCTATGAAATCGTACTTTTCACCCTTTTCACTCCATCTTTTTCATTTCCCTTTTGCCTCCCTCCCCTCATAATCTAAACATCTTCAACCAGAAAACTTTCTTGAATTTTAGAGCAAAAAATCCCAGCTATAAGCATTACATCTTTTCTTGAAGAGTAATTGAAAACATAATAAAACTCTGAGGACTGGTTGGGCGAAAAGCGGGGTATGATAAAGGTCGAATCACATGAAAGTTTGTGTCTAAGAACTGCCTACAGTCAGTTGTGACTCGCCTTTCTCCACTGCGAATTATTGTATGGAAATAAAAATGACGCGATTAGTATATTTTTTAATCATAAATTAAAAGGGATGATATAGGCTGATGTTTTTTTAATGATAAGATCTTGAAAGACTGTCCTTTACATCGAAGCTGAAAAGCATGAGATTGGAGTTGGGCATTGTAGAGGAAAACAAAAGGAGGTGGTAGCAGATGCAAGTGTATGTACGTGCGAATAAATGTGCCACGTCAAGTAAAGGTATCGCGTGTACAAAACGGACATTCAGATAAAATGCAAGTGCCAGTTCTAGCGAGTCCACTCGAGCCTAGCGGCAAAGACTCATTCGCCGCGAGGTATGTCGAGAGCAAACGCAAGGCGAAACAAATGAAACGCGATCGTAACGCGCTGGGGGGTTGGAAATTGTAGGGAAAATAGAGCGTTCCTGTCGTTCTCGGTCCGGTTGCGGCGAGTTACGTGGAAAAAAGGCCCTCTAACAGTCGATTGACGGCAGTTCGTCTGAGTAAAAACGCTCAAGCACTTTTCACGTTTTTTCCCTTGGTCGATCCAGTTTTTCATACCCAACCCTTGCTCCTGATATTTATCAAATATTTTTTTCCGCTTTTGACGTACTGTGCTTCGCGACATTATTTCAAAATCGCTATTTAGCATCGATTTAACTGAAAATCGAAACTTTTTAATAACATAAAATAAAAAATTGTATCCAAAAATAAAAAAAATGTAAAAAAGGAGGAAATGAAACTGGTGCCGACCGGAACCACAAGAGGTCAGCTTCAAATCATCGTTTTCCCTTTCTAGGCCCTGTTTGATATAAAGTTTAAACTTGTATCCCAAAAATACAAGTTTTATGTGAGAGGATGAAATAGAACCAGGAATCAGAGAGGGCGAGGACAGAGACTTTTATATTACCTCTCACTTTTACATTTCTTGTCCCTTTTGTTGCATCCCGTAGTACCCATTTTCATAGATTTTTGACAGTGGAGCACAGGACGACGAAGGAAAAGATTTAGAAGTGTGTGCGTGGATGTGGTGTAATGAAATATTTGAGTAAAAGAAAGTAGATAGTTGAAGGGTTAGAGTGAATCCGGTTGGGAAGAGAAGAACAGGGAAAGGGGGAGAAATTAAAGGGGATAAGCGAAAAATGAGCTACTCAATTAATTTAAAATACAGTTTAAATTTTTTCTTGTCTCTTCCTTAAGAAAAAACTATTTATACACACTTGATAAATCTACCAAAACATTCTACGCCATTAAGTTCGTAAAGTGTAATAAAGTAACGAAAGTGATAATAATTCCTCTCCATAAAATTTTATTCCCATCAAGATGAGTCAATAAATGTCAAATAACGTATAGTGATTATCCAAGGGTGAAGAATGTATCGAGAATGAAAAAATAATAACTGAATGCAATGGAGTGAGCCGTACGCGTGTACACAGGTGCGTACAGAGTGCCTTCAACAGGTGGTCACTCGCATCGCATCGTGTCGGGGAGCGCCGCAACCCCGTGGCTACCCATCCATCAAGGGCTTTGTGCCCTCTGTGTGTACCGTAGTCGTGCGGCCGTGGCCTATCAGCTATGGTAACTGTTGGATAGGTGCTTGGCTCCTGGACAAGTGGCCCACTTTTTCAGCGCAAGGGCATGTCAATTTTTTACACCTCTTTTTTCATTTTCCTTTTTCCCTTTCTCAACGTTCGCCAGATCGCTACTCTTTATCATCGATATTCCTTCTCCCTAGTCTCCATCGAAATTCTCATCGCTTGTTCAAAAGCAAAGCAATGGGCTTGTTGATTAAAATTTTTTCCCTTACTATTACGTAATACAACTACCATTTCTCTTTTATTCCTTTCTTCAACCCTGATCATTTTAAAAGAAAATGTTCCGATCATAAAAGAATCTTTCACTCACTCATTTTCCTATATTTATTTTAAGGAACGAAATTATGTTATAAATACTTTTCTCACAACGCTATGTGTAAATGATCGACTTTTGAGTCATATAAGGCGCTTCAACAGTAACCATTTTCTTAGGCCTCTTTGCTTTCTGCCTGCTTCATCATAGCTTTTCCTCCCTAGGGAAGAAAACAAATTTGTTTTCTTATTTCATGTGATTTTCTATAATGGGCGACAGCCTTGAGTTTATCAAACCGAGCTAACGACTTGGAAATTGCCGTAAAATTTCAAAAAATTCTCATAAATTTCTCAAATTTGATGAATTAAATAAATTTTAGAAAATATAGTAATTTATGGAAATTTCAATATACAATATGCATTTCTATAAATATCAGATATAATGGTAATTTATGGAAATTTTTGACAATTCTGGGAATATGTGGTAATTCACCATTAACTTTCTAAAACTTTGATATCAGTTCTGCTAGACATATGAGTTGTGCTTGAAATCTTTGTTTACATGCCTTTCTATGGCTTCTGAAGTTTGTTAGCCATCTAACTATTCAACTGATCAATCTTCCCGCAATATACATATCCCTATAGCAAGGCAGGATTCTGGGTTGAAACAATGGCCCAAAGGACCCATCGCATTCAGGATGGCAGCTGGCTTAATAATTATCCAATTTAGAATAGTTCCGAATTTTTAGGGAGGTTGATTGTGAAATTATAAATGCTCTGAAAACTCTCTTTTGCATTCCACGAGAGCATCGCAGTCTGAAGAGAAAGGAGGGGGGGGGGTGGAAGCGTAAGGAGCGAGGGTGGCAAAGAGATCCGGATTTAAGGCGTCGTCCGTGAAAGCCCTCTGGAGGCGCTAGAGCCCTGGTCGGAGTAGTTTAAGAGAAAGAGAAAATGGCTGGGGCTTTTCTAGGGGATGGGTAGTCGTCGTAGTCGTCGCTGACGTCGACTGGGCGTGTTGGAGTGTAAGTGCTAAGATCTCGGAGTGCATTAACATGCCCCGGAGGCAAGCTGAATACAACCCTTCTTACATCCAAAGCTCAAGCTGAGACCACCGCGAAGAAGAAAGGAGGATAAAGGGACACGGAAGGAGGTAGATCAAGTCGGAGGAGGGCCCACCGTACCGAAGAGATTCCCACTTAATTATATCAAAAATGTTTTATCCTCCGGCCTTCCTTCCCACAGGAAAGAGCCAAATGCAAAATCTCTCCCAACTTTCAAGATGACCACTAAATTCTCCATTTTCTCAAGTGAAAGTAAATTTCTCTTGTTCCATATAATCTGATTTATATAGAAAAAATGAATTTTAAATTAAAATCTTCTTATTAACGCTTACCTATCATATTTTAATGTTCTTTTACTCGCTTTCTCAACATAATGCCTTTCAGTCATGTGTTTAATTTGAAGGGAAGAGGTGCCACGTCATGAGTTTTAAGTTATATTGAAGTGCAAGTTTCTAAGTAATTTACAATGTTAAATGTGGTATAAGGATTGGCCAGAGTTGAAGACTAATCAGTGAGCAAAGACGTTTGGATTTGTGGGACAAGAAAACGTTGGTTCTTGTAGTTGGGAAGCTGTGTCTTACATTATTTAGGCAGATCCGAGGACGTCAAGACCGAGGAGGAAGCCAGCTCGTTGCATGCTAATCATTCGACCTAGATTGAATAATGAATCAGTATTCTTTTCCCTTCTTTTACCAGTCTCTTGCCCTTCACTGTACCTCTCGTCGCCTCTACGTGACGGGTTTTTTATTACCCACCGGGAAAATTCTTCCTATCCTTTCATCGTTATCTTTTCGTCATTAGTCACCTGCATAATACTTCAGACAAAATATTTGTAAATTTTACGTGTTTTTATGTCACTATTATGTAAAAATCGTAAAAAAACTTATATCCACCTATTATATAAATATTATGAGTAGGGGTGACTCAGATACTACCGACCACTTAAACCTTTATTATTAATAATCTAGTAGGTAACGATGAAAATATTAATGTTAAACGTAAATTCTGCCATCCTGATGACGAAACTGTACAAACTAATTTTTATCGAAAATGAGTTTTTTATATGGTTCAATTCATCATGAAAAGAAGAATTTAACTGTGCTAATAATTATTAAAACTGTAATTAAATCCCGAGATAAAAAAAATAGGTCTCAATTAGCAAATCTACAGCGATTTTATAAAATTCTTGATGTAGAAAAAATACTTTTGGAAAAATTGTAGCATGCCTTCATGAATTCCAGGATATTTCTGAAAATACTACTTCGGAAAATTTTTTAATATAACATTTTTTTTATGATCGTATTAAATAAAGTTAATTCAAAATTAAATATGGCCAAGGCTACCCGATGGTCAAGGCTACCCGACTTTCTATCAATATTTAAAAGTTTTGTTTTATACTCCTTTGAAAATCCTTTTATATTTTGTATCCTACTCTAACTTACTCTACCCACAAGGATAATTACTAAGGAATTAAATTGATTTTCTTCATTTGAAAGTTTTTAATTCTGCAAACTGTGAACATGTTGTTGAGGATGGAAAAAAGATAATAGTTTGTAGTATTAAAACTTTCCTTATAAAAGGGTTGTGGCTACTTTTCTTTATTTATTTTCTCATGTATTCTTTCTTATGGTTAGCTCTTAATTAATAGTGTTTCCAACATTATACGATCGATTAGTCAAATATTACTCTTTCTCACGTAATCAGGTATATTCTTTATATACGTCAAGCGATAATTTTCTTTTTAGTGCTTATTTATTATTAAAAGGGTCAGACTTCCTTGTAAGAATAACATGTTTTACTAATGAACGTGACGAAATTCAAATATATGCTCTAATCAAATAGCCGTAAGGGTAATAGGTAATTATTTTAGTGGAAATTACTATGTGGAGTCCAAATATTTTCTAATGGGGTTGAACTATGCAATTAGATAACAATCATTAGAATAATTATTACATAACCTGCATGTTTAATTACATATGAAGCTAATAGCAGAAAATTACATCTCTCTCTTACCTCGTATATGTTTGCAGTAGTAAATTTTTAAATACATTTTTTCTTCTTAGTATTGATCACATCTACTACACTTTCATTGTCAAGGCGTAAATTACTTTTTGCGATATCGAACGCATAAATCTCATACGTGCAGGAAATGTACTCTTTCCCTTATACATAGAGAGTTTGCATAATGTCCTAAGGCGCGGTACATACGCGTGCATTTCACATCCGCGCGATGTACACCTCTCGGTGGTACTTTGTGTGCAAATTACGCACGAAACAAGAATGTAGGGCCGTTTCTGTTTTGAGGTTGAAACGAGATTTCACTATACCTTTTTGTAAAAGGATCGAATGTATAAGAGATTCATTAAGGATATTCAATGATTATTTTTCATCTTAAATTTAAAACAATAATCTAACGGCAATGTAGAAAAAATAATTAAATAAATAATTGTTTATTTAACTCTAGTAAGATGCGTTTTTCTTTCTCTTCAGAAAAAAATTGTAATTGTTATTCGATCCTTCTGATTTCTGGCTTACTTTGTCATTAAAAGTATAACCTGCAATTTTATTCGCATAAATTTTATTAAAAATATCTTTGAAATAACCTGCATAGGTAAATAGCTAGATATTATTTAATTCCTTAACTAAAAATCTATATCATGTAAATATAACTGTCTTTCAGTAAGTGCTATCTTAATAAAATATTTTGGAAAATATTTTAAAGAACAAAATCATCGATGGTCTTTAATCTATTCAACGAATGATTATTATGTAAATAAACTATTACAGCAGCGTATTGTAGTAAAATTATTTTTCTTCTTGTTGATTCATGATGATTCATGATTTCGAGACTTTATGTTCGAGACTTTGTTCATGATTAATAAAATAGATCAATTCCATTTTACTATAAAAATATGCAAGGTACGATGAAAGATAAATCCACAAAAATTGTGTGCTTTTTTATGTAAAACTTAGTTTTATGTCTATTCGTAAAAATCCTAATTTAAAAATAAACAAATTAAGATTTTGTACAAACGAAACAAGCTACGAAAAAAATAATAAGACAAACGTTGTTCATCCAAAAAAATATACATATTTGTAGTTAATAATTCTCTGATTGGATGCGCAGTTTCTATTTTGTTCATAAATACAACATTGAAAATGAAAAAATTAAATGTTTGGATAAACGAGAGAAGCACATACATCATTACAACGACAGTTGCAATAAAATGTTCAATGACAACTAATTATAAAAATAAGACAATGAAACACTTTTGTCTTAATACCAATGCATATTATTAATTGCAATAATATAAATTTATTTGAATGATATAAAGTTTTCAGGGTAGCTAAGACTAACATGTAATGCAAAATAAGAAACAAATATTAACACGCAATCATGAAAAATAAAATTTGTCCATTATTTTGCAATATCTGAATAAGCTGTCCCAGAATGAGGTACAGAAATAAACCTAATATAAATTTTATATGATAGAGTTGAATATAATGTAGAAATCTAAAGGTCCTGGGTTCAGATCCCAGCGGAGATAGAGACATTTTTTTCAAAATCTTAAAAATGTTATCAATATTTTAATAATATTTCTTTAGACCAGCCGACAAACAAAATTAACATCTAAAATTAATAGTAATGTAATAAAGTTCGCATTTTCGGAAAAATGGAGTGTGAAGCACGAGATACGTGATGAGAATGTGTTTGTTAAAGCTGAAGGAGCTTTAACAAAATAGAATTCACAATCGCAAAGTCACTCTAGTTGTAGATGCTTTGACGTTTAATTTTAAAAGGCCTGCGCACAAATGTGGGAGAAGTACAAAGACCAAACGCGTAGCATGAGGTAAATACATTATCGAGCGGGAAGTTTTATTGGGATATTATTATAAGATGTAGAATTGAAAGATCAAATAAAAAATCATTTTGATACCATGACCTAGATTTTTGTTGCAGTTTGGTCTACTTAAAAATTTAATTGGTCAAGTGCTAAAAAAGTTTAATATTCGACCTATTTTACTCGAATCGTTCGGGACATATGTCATACAAATTTTGAAAAAAATCAAGTTAAAATTTTCTAGTAGTATTATCCTAAACAAATTTTGTAAAACAAATTTCTGGCTAAAAAAGACGTATTTTTAACTTTTTTGGTACTTGACTCATATGTACATACTAGTTTTTTAAGCAAAAATAAATACTTTAAGCGATTGAGAGAGTTACAAAATTTAGCGGAATTTTTAATTCAATTTTGTCCCTACATGCAATTTCATCAACTTTAAGAGACTTTTGTTTTTAAATACTGATTTTTCTCATACCTAGTACTTTAATAGGACTTTATTTGCCGTCTTATTAACTGACACATTTTGTTTATTAAGGACTTTCTAATTAAATGGGACATGACACATCGCCCTTAATTTAAACATCGAAATTTAATTACCGCGTTTTTATTGTTAAAGGAGATCAAATTCTAATATATTTAAATTGTCATTGTAAACTTCGTATATTGAATCATTAGATTTTAATTCTAATTTCATATGCAAATATTTCACTGTAATATTATTTTGTCATATATTCCTCAGATGTCACCATTGTCTTGAGACAGTGCAATTTTAATAACAGAATGGAATTCTGTTCAGTAATTTTTTGTTTTGTTTCGTATATGTTATTTCCTTTCTTGAATAAGAAAGTAGGAAGAAGTAAGCTTGAATGGTTTAAAAGGGTCGTCAGAGGGGTAGAGCTAAAGATTATACCACAATGCGTGGAACAACCCTCGAATTAAGTCTGCGAGCCCTCTCCAGTGTACAGGATGACGCGGCGGTAGTTTTAGCGTGGAATCCAACAGCGACGGAGAATGGATTCTTATTATTGCTCTTAAGGGATTACGCCCTGTAGTTTGCGGTGAAACGCGTTCCTAACTGTAATAACAGGAGTCTACCTTGCCTGCCGTACCTAACTTCATTCACTCTCCCTTTTCTTATGTACACTTCCATAAAATAATGTACCCATATGCATGTTCAAATGGAGAGATCCGAAAATATACCAGGAAAATGCTAAATATTCACGTCCAACTTCTCCTTAATTGGTGATCTTACATCACATATTTTATTATTATTTAAAAGTGCTTGGCAGGATAATAATAATAATAATAATAATAATAATAATAATAATAATTTAAGTGTATTATATGCTTGCAGGAAATACGGAGGTGAGACATTCCAGAATCTTACTTCCCTTCTGCATGCTTGTATTCGCACTCTCACCCAGTCTCGCAATTTTAGCGGAAAACAAGACATTTATAAACACCCACCGCGAGATTAGATTTGTTAAGATAATGGGGTGCTCGGGTTAGCGCCTCTTCTCTGCCACAACGGCATTATCGCGATGCTTCCAGCCACTACCTCTTTAGACCCGAATATGACTTTAGTAGATATTCAGTTAATTTAAAACGGCTTCGCTCGACTAAACAATCAATCTAAGACCTTTTTTCTTAAACTACAATATATTAGGAAAGACGTAAGCCCCCACTCTCTCTCTCTATCTATGAAATTACGAAAGATGTACACGATGGTGATATCACCCTTCCCCCCTGTATTCGTCGCCTTTCCTTCACTTTTTCTTACTGTAATATGGAGAAAAACATTTATTCACATTGTGCACATTGAAGCCCCAATGTTTTAGCTCGTTTAAACTGAGTTTTTTGTTTCGTGCCTTTTTCTGCACTGTCACTTTAAAAGTTTATTGCAGTAAACGTCAGTTTGACAGCATCTTTGACTTGCAGTAGGATGAAGTTATTCTGCTTGCATGGAAATGCTTTATAACAGGTTTTCCAGATATTACTTTTGAACTTCAGATTAAAATGATGAATTTAAAAACTTGACCATTATAGTTTCGAATGAAAAATAATTCTGAAATAGTTTAATATTTAAAGGCATTGCAACTAAAGTTTGTTTAACTTCAAAAGTTTAAATTTGCAAATATTCGTTTTAAAGTTTTTTAATTTTTAAATGCTCAATCAGTAACATTACTAATTTTTTTAATGTTTATTTTTGTTATATTCTTTTTATTTACCAAATAAAAATGATTTCAAACGTAAATAAAACTTATTCAAAATGTACAGTTCTGAATGCTTTTCTAAGGCTAATAAATTTGAACCTAGTCAGTGCGAAAATATTGGTTCTATAAAAACCTTCCAATTCTTCTGAAATTCTTTAATATCATACAAATACTTGGAAATTTCTTCAAATTTTTAAAAACTCTTAAAAAATCATTGGTATACTTGGAAATAACTTTAAATATCTCAAATCCTTTAAAAAGGTATTATTATTTTATTGCTTTTTAAATTATTAAAATAAAATTAATATAATTATCAATGTTAAAAAATTTGCATTCTAATAACATTTTGTAGTATTGTTACTTTGGTACGACTTATTTCATTTAATAATTTATTAACAATTTATATAATATTTTTAATTAAAAATGTAATATAATTGAAGTGACGGGAAATTTGTTCATATTTTAATATTAAAATCTTTAAAAATCTTTCTAAATTATTATAATAAAAATTTCAAGATTCCTTAAAATCCTTCAGTTTTTGTGAATAAATTCTTTGAAATCCATTAAAATAAAAAATAAAATTTGATCTTTCAAATTACTCAAATCCTCAAAAATCTGATAAAATCCCTTAAAGGTTATTTGAAGTTTCCATAAAACTTGAAAATCCTCTGAAATCCCTTGGAAGTTTGTTCGTTATCCTAAAATTTTATATGTCCTATGAAATCCTTGCAAATCTGTCGAAATTGAAGAAAACTCTAAAAAAACCGCATATTAGAAGTCTCTTAAAATTATCCTGTAAAAATTCTCTGAAATCTGTGTCGTTCACTAAAGTCCCTTTAATCATTAAAAATACTTTAAACTGTTCAAATCCTATGAAATCTTTCAAAATTCTTGACAAGTTTTAAAAATACTATGACATTCTATAAATTTGAACGCAATTTTAGAACAATCCTTGAAATCTATAAAATAATATTGAATCTTTTAATTAATTTTCGGGCAATCCTTTAGACAGCCGTAAAATATTTGAAATCTTTGAAAATTCCGTAAAAACGTGTAATAGCTGTAAACATTTCTAATAGTTGGAGGACATCTTCGCTGGTTTTTCGAAAGATATAGTTTTTAGCTTACCCAAGTATCATAATTGTAAAGAATATTTTTAATTGACATTAGGGTCGATAATATTTATGTTTTTTCTCTAAATTATTTTTTAAAACATTTTCCAAAATAAAAATTATACTTTTTTATGTCTTGTGCCGAACGAAATATGTACGACAATGTGAATCAGTCCTGCCTTCAGCATAAAATTTTATAATTTAGTTTACGTAAGTGTATATAAAGGCCAATCAAAAAATCTTCTTTACAAGTATTTCTTAAAATAATTAAACTTGGAAATTCTATGAATTTCCCTTTATGTATTAGAAATCTTTTGAAAAAGAAAAGAAAAATTAAAATTAAAGTTTCGAAAGACTGGTCTGCCAGACTTTTAAAGGGTCAGTTGTTGTATCCAAATTCGTTTCTTAATTCTAATTTTTACGACTAATATAATAATGTGTCCATTTTTCTGACCTCAATATATACAAAGGAAAGAATCTAAGCTTTTTTCACACAATAATAGAGAATTGTTAGTTTGAAAAAATTCTGCTTAAATTGTTTGATGAATTAAAGGATTAAACATTATTTTACATTTATTGTAAATACCTAAAACTTACGAGAGTTCTAATGTCTTTAATGTTTTGATTTTTTGGGTTAGTATTCAATACTCAAATTGATAATTTTTTCAAATATGAAAGTTTTCATTTTTTAAGTTTTATGACTTGGAAAGTTTTTTAGTGACCGGGAAATAACTGGAAATTTTTTGTTATTCTTAGTTCTTAATTAGTCATAACTCTATATGTCTATACGACTTTCCAAAGCCCCCCCCCTCCTCTCCCCAGGTGACCTCTCTGGATCTGCGCCTCAAATAAACAGTAGGCACGGAACAATCAAAGTAAAAAAATGAATATAACGGATTTGAGACTGGACAAGAGAAGCTTCGAAGCCAAAGTGGATTTACTTTCCTGGTGTTGTCGCTCGCCATAAAGTAATTTTATTTCGAGCATTATTAACGAAAACACAATGAAATTTAACGATCCGTCAGGCTGCAGATCTCTACGAAGTGTAATAAATAGCAAGATTTTTATTTTTTGTTGTATTTTGTAGTATTTTGTTAATGACTTCATTAATTATTCCTTTATTAGTATAACTTTACGAGTTTAAATGTATATACAGAAAGAGCTGTACATTTTCGAGAAATCAACAAGGTACCAAGTAACTCTGGAAACTACTAGAAAGCTGGAGGACAGGTTGCCAGATATGTCTACGTAGGATCGAAATGTAATTAAGAGGGCAAATAATCCATGCCGAACAAACTCGAGGCTGGATCAAAGAACTCGAACGAAGGCTTGATAGTAGCATTGCACTGGTACCGGAAGTAGTAGTGGAACTGGAAGTGGAAGTGGATATCCACTACGTAGACGTAGACGATGTGTCGACGTCTGGCATCAACGTGGACGGGGTTGTGGGGCAACAGAGCACTGTAGCAAGGCAGAGACCCTCGATAAATATTTCCGTCAAGTGACCGGGGGACCGGGGTTGGAATTCAAAGAGAGCCGAAAGGTGGAATCGAGAACATCCTCTTTCCCTTTTCCTCAGAAGGGGGGAAGGGTGCCTGAGGGAGAAAGAGTGAGAGGGCAGTATATTTGCGTTACGCTACGTAGTTGCGCGTTTAATCAGCCGTGTGCCCGGAAAGAGGGGCGTTTGAAGAAGAAAAAGGATGAGAGTCGGCGAAGAAGCGGAATGGGTAGAAAACGGAGAACCGGGAGATGAGGTCCGAGTGCCTTTGGAAAGCCAAAGAGAGGACCTGGTTTATTGCTAGGTAGTTCCGCGAATGCCTGGACATTGGAAACGAACCGATTCACTACCCTGGACTTATCCAGTGAAATTAACCGCTCCAAGTTTTCTGAGAAATTAATCTACGAGGGTCTGATTTTCTCGAGAATTTAGAAATTGCTTCAAACTACCTTATCTTCTTCATTAACGCACTGCTGATTAAACAAGAATTGAGACATTTTACACACAAAGACATTTTAATGTTCCCAAGTGACAGGATAGCATTTCGGATAGTGCAGATAGAAAAGAATTATGTCGGAAAGGTCGCTTATGCTTTATACAGTTTACGTGGTAATAAACAAGATTCCAGATTTCATCAGCTAGATAGAATCTTGTCATTGAAACACTGTATTTTGCGATTTAGTTCAATAAATCATTGATTCCCTTTGATTGGAAGAAGAAAAGTAAAAATTTGGTGGTATATAGGTCAGAAAGGAAATGAACCTTGAAAATATGGGATCAAAAAGAGAGAGTAGTGAAAGAGGCGGAAAGATGTGAAATCGAAAAAGTCAAGGGAAAATTAGAAGGGGTGGAAGCTTCGAGGCGTCGATACCGTGACAGATTGCCCCTGGTATTTTCCACCACATACATCATCGGCACCCGCCAACCCTTAGTTCTACTTCGATGCCCTCCGCCATCGACTCTCTTAATTGGCATAGCTACCTTCGAGCTAGCGTCCACGAAATTTTCTGCTTTGCAGATCACCACTAAAAAAAGAGAAACACACTTTCTGCAAATTCATGCTCGTTCTGCTATCGACAATATTTTTTTTGCGACTCAGCAGTCCATCAAGATTAATTGCAAATCAAAAAACTAATGTGGGGTGATTCAATTGAAGAATGTCAGAATTTGGTCTGGAAAATTATATGATTAACCATATGTGGTCATCCCCATGAAAAGATCTTTATGGTCAGTATTGAATAGAGTCATGTATTTTTTCTTTGAACATGAAATTGTCTCACTCCAGGTTGCTTTCGAGTATAGTGCTAATAATTGCAGTACAGTCCAAGTGATATGTAGCTTTCTTGCGGACCCTCATATATAGAGTTAGAGACAATTTAAAATATAAATAGGACATCAGCGTTTTGAATTGACCATTGAAAATTTGATAACCACCATATCTAGAAATTTTTTAGGAAGAGAGTTTATCACTGGATATTAATTTACACCGCATGCTGTCCTTTCATGATCAGACATGAAAGGAAGGGATCTGCTCATTTGATCTTTTCAGGTCTGTGAAGTGTGCCAAACCGTAGATAGTTCCTTTTGTTATCATTCATTCACATTTCTCCTTTGTCAACTTTGCTTAGTATGGAGAATTCGTTTGAGCACACATTTAGGCATGTTATTATAGAGATTAGAATAATTATATTGGACTAAATGCAGTACTGAATTTAACCGTGATTTTGTGGACCGACTCATTATTGAAACATCTATAGAGGGTTTATCTAAAATTTTGCTTTTTCGAACCATATAGTGGGGCAAGGCATAAAAAAATAGTTCACTTTTCCTAAAAATGTAATCCAAACAAAGTTGACGTCACATAATTTCCAAATTTGAACCGTAAAACATAAAAAATTTAATATTATATTGTCATTATTCAAACTTCCTGAAATTGTAATTGTAACCATTTTGTTCCAAAATTTTCGAAGCAAAACAATAACCAATTTTAATTTACATTTTTATGCAGTGAAAATCTCTCTACAATGGAAATAAAGAAATTAAAGTAAAGTAATATTATACTTCTGAAAATTAATGTCAACATAAATAATGTTTCTTTAAACTGATTATTAATCAACATAGTGGAAAATTAGCTTTTATTTAAAAACATAAATTATATTGAATTCTTGCTTTTCCGACCATTTTTGCTATCCTGCTTAAAGAATCTAATATTCAAAATAGTTCTACACCGGCTGGCGAGACTGAGAAGCCACCCCCTACTAAAACATAAAAGCGTCAACTTTCTACAACTGATTCCAGCAACACCAGGATTGATAGAGATGAATTCAAAAAGAATGCATAAAATGTACCTAAACCATAAAAAATGCCTAAAAAAGTAACATCTGGAGAAGACATTTTTCAAATGAATACAACTAAAGAAATTTTGAACAAAGAGAATCAAAAGTACTCTCTTGATTACAATAAAACTGTCGACTTTTTTCGGAAACTTTTGAAAAATAAGATATCTATAATATAGCCTTAACGCACACAAATGATTTAATATCTTTAACTCACCTACTCTCTAATGTGCAAGAGAATACACTTGACGCAAAACTGCAAAGAAGAATAGACAGAATTAAAAATCGTTTACAAAATAAAAGTAATGAAGAAATTCAAAGTGATAGTGCAAGTGAAGCTGAAAGTGAAAAAATAAATGAAAAATAAAAAAATAAAACTGAATAAATAGATAAATAAATAAATAAATAAAAATATAAATGGCTAAAGAAATTGTATTATTAAACAAATTGCTAAAAATAATGTTTTGAAATACAAGAAGTACTAAGTCAAAGATAGAAGAATTGGATTCACAAAAAAATAACTTTTATATCATCATTTGCGTAGAATCCTGGCTTGAAAAGAACGACAAGATACATCTCTTTGGCTTTAGCACAATTAGAAAGGACAGACTTTATTCTCGTGGCGGAGGAATTGTGATTTTTGTAAGGAACAATCTTGAATATGACAAAATAGAACACACAAACACACCCAGCGATTCAGTCGAAATATGAAACGTAAGTATTAAAAATATTGCACCCACAATAGAATTTATTGTTTGTTATAGAACACCGGCCATTAATCTTATACAAGATCAATGAAATAAAGTAGTAAGAAATGTAAATAATCATAGTAACTGTATATTAATTGGTGACTTTAATGCGCATAATGCACTATTTAATTATAGGTACACAGATCCAAATGGTACAAATCTAGAAAATCCTACTGAAAAATTGGATCTATTTTTGCATAATGACAACATCTACACTCACTTAGATAAATATTGTAATGTTAAATCGCACATTGATCTTGTGTTTTCTACCTTAAACTTAGCGCACAAAATTGAAGTCAATGTAAATGACGAACTTTGGTGGTCTGCTCATTATCCAACATTTATAAATATTGGAATTGGAAAAGAAAAATATAAAATAAAAACGTTTAAAAATAAGTCTGTCCAAACGGATTGGATAAGATTTGAATCAAACCTTATTCATTTATACGATGAATTTCTAACAGCTGACTATGATTCACTATTACCTAATAAAAAATATGAATTTTTTATCGAAGCTATAACGAAAGCTGTTAAATCAAGTACTCCTGTTCGTAATATCATTAATAAAAAAGATAAAATAAAGCATCCGGTATCTTGGTGGGATTTATATTGTTATAAAATAAAAAGACTGCGACGAGCGTCTTATAAAAAATGTCAATTTTCAGGCGAACTAGCAGATTTAATAAATTATAAAAGATATACTGCTTTAGAAAAAAAACCTTCAAGCAAAAAAAAAGATAATTTCCAAAAATTTGTATCTAGCTCAGAGATTTGAACAGATCCAAAATATGTATGGAAAAAGTGTTAAGTCCTGAAAAATAGCTTTATTAAACTAGAAACTAAAAAACCTACTGAAATTTAAAGTTTTAAGGATAAAGTACAGGAAACTCTTGATAAGATCGGTCCACCATGGGCACAAACTGATCTAAATTATATCCCTAATAAAGATACAATAAATGAATTTTTTGAGTTGACACATAGTTTTTCGGAATTTAACATTGTATTAAATAATAAAAAGATTAATTACAGTCCTGGAATGGATGCGATCGATTTTGAAATGTTAAAAAAGTTAAATTTAAAATATAAGCTAATTCTACTTGATATATTTAACGTAATGCACTCAAAAAATATTTATCCTTCTAGTTGGAAACAAACGTTTGTACATTTTGTACCAAAACTGGATAATAAATCACTAAGACCCATATCTCTCACTCCTTGTGTAGGAAAAGTATATGAACGCGTAGCAAAAAACAGACTAAAATGGTGGATCGAGTATCACAATTTATTACCTAATACTCAAAATGGATTCAAAAAAGGAAAATCGACGATTGATTACTTAGTAAGTTTTAACCTTAAACTCCAAAAAGCATTTGTAAAAAAAGAAGTGTTATTGCAACTTTTCTAGATGTAGAGGGTGCATTTAACAATTTTAATATTGACATACTTTTAGATAAGCTACTAGAGATTGGATGCTCATCAAATTTCCTTTGGTACATTAAATTCATCTCACATGACAGATATATTCGCACAATTAGCAATGATAATTATAGATCAATGCATAGGGGTATACCACAAGGCGGCGTTTTGAGACCCTTGCTTTACTTGATTTATGTCTCGAGAATTGCCATGAACTTACCAAAAAATATATGTATTACTCAATTTACTGACTATATTTGCTTATAATTAAGTGTTAATCAGCCACGTGGGGTAAAAATAAAATGCAAAAAGCTTGTAACGTTATCGACAAAAATCTAACTCAGATAGGATTAAACTTAGCCCCTACAAAAACTGTATTAGTACACTTTAATAATGTAGGTATTGAACCGGGTAATATGAAAATAAAAATAAGAGATTTCACAGTTGGGGTGCTTGCCCAGAGATACAAAGGCTATATTAAATCTATTTTAGATTATGGTTGTTATGTTTACTGCCACAATAAGAAGGAATTTCTAACAAAACTAGAAAAAATACAGAATACAGCTATTAGGTCATCATTAGGTTATCGCATTAGCACTCCAAAAATTATAATAACAGCCGAATCCAAACATTCAATTATAAAAGAGAGAATAAAATATCTATGTAAGTGTTACCTAGAAAAAGTTTCATCTAACTCGCTTCATTATGTAAGAAAAACATTAATAATTATTGCAAAATTCTCAAAGAAAAAAGTTATAATCAAAAATCGATATATGACTTATGTATTGAATCTTGCAATAACATTATAAACAAAGCAGATCAAAAAGAAAACTATAATATTTTTCGATATAAGTACAAGTCAATTTCTACTATTATTTCTATAAGCACTGAACTTGGTCAAAAATGTAAAAACTCGAAAAATCCTGACAAACTTTTTGATGAAACTTTTTCTGATACTGATGCACTTAAAATTTATACAGACGGTAGCAAATCAACGGAATCACTGCAGAGTTTACAGACTACACGTATTAATGTTAAAACAAATGAGTATATTATTAAAATTAGAGACAAATATGTTAAATTCAATCATGAAAATGATAACAATACGTCCATACAATTTTATTGGATACCATCGCATATCGGAATCAAAGAAAATGAAAATGTTGATTG
>JAAAKG020000008.1:1578237-1597705 GCA_010014905.2 Druon quercuslanigerum | reverse complement strand
TTTAAACTAAATTAAGTGTAATTTATTTATTTTTTGTATTTCTTTAGAAAATAATCATTTAATCAATTATTTAAGTCCATTTAACAATTTCTAATACTTTTAATATTTAAAAATTTGTTATTATGGATTTTAAAATTTATGGGGTTTTTAATATTAGGTAATAGAAACACAAGGGCGCGTAAACCTCTTCCTACTTTTTAGTTTAATTTGAAAATTTAATTCTAAATTATTTATAAGCAAAATCATTTTTAGGGAATTTTAATTGTGATTATAAAAAATTTTAATTGCATTGAATATTTTATTTTAGAATATGAAAGTAACAAAAACTAAATATTCATTATTTTATTTCACTATTCTCTTTTTGAGAGTAAAGTTTCTAATAGAAATAAGGGTCTCGAGTTTAAGGGTTCCCTGCGATATACCTTTGGAGACCTGGTATATGCTTGACAGATTTTTCTAATTAATAATTTTCTGTTGTGATCTTATGTCTTTTTGTAAGAAAAATAAAAGATGGATAGCAAATGGATGGGATTCGGTTAATTTTTGCCCTATTTTGCTAATATCTTCGTAAAAACTAATTTTTTCTATGCAAGTGTATTTAAAAAATAGTTTTTATTTTTAATTAATATTTAATAAAATTATAAAATGATAATAATTATTATTAATTACAAAGATATTGGAGAAATAATGTTTTGTTCCATGCATTTGGTTCCTTGATTTCCCCTCAACTTTCAACGAAGTGAAGTTAGCTGATCATTGAAGTGAAAATACCTAATTGGTTCAATTACTGGCTTTTCAATAAACTGACTTTTTAAATCTGAAGTTTGAAAGCCAACATTCAATAAACGTTATTTGTTTACTCCCTTTGTAGCAACTCTAGGTACAGGATAAATTCTCGAAAATAAAATCTCTTTACTTTACGGGAAATTAATCCTCTACGTAGGAATTTTCAGGTAGATCACATTTAATCAAGGAAAAATGTAATATAAGCCGAAAACTAGTGGAGTCTCGGCAGCGCTGGTACCCCGCAGGGATTTTGCTATAGGAGTTGCTAGCCCTGCGACCACAGAGGGAGGAACAAAGGAAGTTATCGTTGCGGAATTTTTATGTCGTCGAGACGAAGGAATGTAAATCACGTTTTTCCTTCTCATTCTCACATCCACTCACTGCCCAATTTTTCTAATAAATTTTTTACAAAAGAATCTGTTTGTTTTATCTTTTTGCAAGCTATAATTTTATTATGATGAATACAGTACAAGCATCTATAAATTTAAATCATTTTAATAGACTTTATACACTTAAAGAGAAGAATAGGATAAAATATGCTATTCATAATTCAAAGGAATTTACTTTTGCATAATAAAGTAATGGTAATGATAATTTTGGCGCTTCTGATTTTGCAGACACTTAAGAGATAGCAATAAAACGATGCCTGGGAAGATCGTCCTTTGAATAGCTTCCCCGAAATTGGCTAACATTTGAATAGCATTTCAATGGTTCCGACCGACTGCTTTACAGGTTTACGCTGATAATCTCCAAGTAAAGTCATGCTGGTTATCCATGGTTGTCAGCCGGATTTATGAAATGGCAATAAAATTTATACGACTCGGTGGCTCGTTAGGGGTGGCTTTCTCGCTAGGATTGATGTGGGAGTTTGCCCAGTCCGATAGCCCTGGGCCACGTTCATCCTTCTCGCACCTACAAGCGCGAAAGTATCCTAGGTAACTGCTATAAACGACCACGAAAATGTGCACACTGGACGCCTGTGAATTCAAAGTTTACGCGCCATTTCAATGTTATTTCCAGTGTAAATATAAAATTATGAGTACCTCTTAAGGTCTCTCTTGAGGTTCTGTATCAAATGCTCTGATTTCAGTTTATTCACACTTTCTTCTGACGATTGCGATCTTCAGTTTCCCATATATCTCATAATTTTAAAACATTTTAACACTGTATAAAATTAGTGTCGAAAGTCAGTAAAAATATATTAAAATATGTTTTAGGAATATCACATAAATTAGGAGAAAAAATGTTATGAAACTTCGTATCTAATGTTTTGGGGATTTGCATAATTTTACTCGGGAGAACCATAGTAAGGCCGAACATTGTCATAAAGGGGTAGTCTCTATTTAACATTCGTAGCAATTAAAACTTTGGGAAATAATTCAAGGCTCGTTTCTCGTAAATCAATTCAAAAATAAGTGATTAATCCGCTGGTATCTTTATGGACATTTATTGGCGCAGGTTTTGTGACGTGAAAATAATTTTGAATTCTGATTTCGAGGATGTTACGAGGGGTGAATTTCGATGACTTGCTAGAGGTCGAAAGGCCTTTCTCGTGGATCTTAGGCTCTAAGATTCGACGACAGGTAGGATCCGACCTGTTGCTCGATTCCAGGGTCAGATGAATCGCGATAGTTGGAACAGATAGTAGAAATTATGTATTATTTTATTTAGTTAATGCGACTTATATTGGCCTTAATACATTACTTCTCGTTTCTACGAGGAAAATGAAACGAATCAACGAAAATGTCAGTAGTTAATGTAAGACTGTTGTCAGGCTTGAAGGTATTCATTATTTATAAAAATGCCTCTTCGAAGTACCACGGATTTATTCACTATGTATGGATTTATTTATGTTCACTTTATGAGCACTTTGCTTGCTCACAGGCATCAAATAAATTTTCTTTCCCATAGAGGGGAGTTTATTTTCACTTACAATAAAAGCTGATACTTTTTTTATTAAGTTAATCTTTATATCTTACACTGAAAATCTAATTTTCAGAAAAGCAGAGATATAGGTCGATAGGTATTCCCAATTTGAAAAATATTTTCTTCATATAAACAAGAAAAACAACATTTACACGTTTTCTAAATCGATATTCCTAGATCTTAAGGGGTCATGGAAGTCGCGGAAAAAGATACTATAAAGAGAGATAGAAAATGATTGTATTTCCAATGTCAAAAAAATTATTGTTATATACATAAGGAAACATTTTCATCGATCAAATTTCATTATCGTAGCTTTTCATTTTTCGACATAAGTTTCTCAGAATAGTTACACGGAAATTTTTAAAATTTAATTTTGGAGCTCCTATCGTCGAATTATATCAAAATATACCAGAAAAAAAAATTTCAAAATTTAAGTCATTGCAAACCATTTTTTAAGATTTAAACCAAAATATTCTTTGAAGCAAAATACACAGAGTATAAAATATTGAATTTAAAAGTTAAATTAAAATGTTAAATTTAAATTTTAACATATCTATTATTAAAACTGTGATTACTTTGAACAAAAAAATATTCTGCTCTCTGAAATCTCATGTAATAACTTTTTATATTAAAATCGCGAAGGAGGTAAAACTGCTGTATATGTTTCAATTTAATTATCAACTTTCCTAATAACTCATTAAGAGACTATATAGAAATTAGATCAAATTAAATTTTAGAAATTGTTATGGAACTTTTTTTTAATAAAGAACCTGAGTTTAATCTTTTTCGTGCAATGATACCTCGTCTCCTCATGCTTTTTTATTATACTTTCTATTGTCCTCGCGAATTATAAATAAAATAAAAATCACAAATAATATTTTAGTTACATATATTACGCTTAAGCACATTGTCTGATCGTACATGCCGATCAAAATTTATTTAAAACAAAACCTGTTCGATTTGTATAAAACTCATTTTCTAGGCAGTTCTCGAGTCAAAAATTACAAGATTTTGGACAAAAAGTTAAAATTTTAAATGTCCGAAGCATTATGACGACCGAGATTTATTTTAAAAAATTAACGGTTAATGTATGCAAATATGTTTCTATGGATTTTTGGAGCCACGGATTAACAATTTAGAATAAACAAGATAAAATTCAAAATGGCTTAACTAAATTGGCGACCAACATTTTAAAATAATTATGCCACTTGTATAAAACTTATTTTGTAGTAGGGTTTCGAGTTACAGTGGGCTAGCAGACCCCGCTCCGTGGCGAAAAGTCGAAAAGCACATAACAATCTAGAACAATAAATCATAAGGATCATAAGGACACCTATATATGTCTTACAAAAAATTGTTGGGTTTACTTAAAACGTGGTATCTATGGTAAACAAATCTTTATTTACAGATTGTTTCGCTGAATAATGACAGGTAATAATTAATGTCAGGGGATCGTGTTTCAGCTCAGTACTGATTTCAGATACTTCTCGAAGTTTTGAACAATCAGATTATTTTTAGAAAAATCAAGCGATCTACGACCGAAATGTTAAGAGGAAGTAGAATGTTGCACTGTCAAATAGGAACAGAAAAATTTGAATACAACCGTTCAGCATTATTTAACTCAAATCTTGCTGACATTCTGTTCGCTGCTTGAAATTTTACATCACATTTAGATTCGCGAGATCGTATAATAATCGTCAAATATTTTGTATCTTTTTCTAGGATATTTTTAATATTCAAATTCAGTTTCGATACAATGTAATGAAGAGTTGCATCCAAATCATCACTGATTAAAAACTTAATAATTTCTCTTTTGGTAAATGTCTAAATGATATATACAATATAATCGAGTGGAGAAGAAAAAAAGTGAACGAAAAGAAAAAGTGTATTCTATAACTTTCGATAAGATTTCGAAGCAAAGTAAGCACTGGTAAATACGTGAAAAAACGCTCGAACGCTTTCCGTGTAACTCGCGAGTACAATGTTCTTGTGAAAACGGGCAAAAGTGGCACTTCTACTGCAAAGTATACATCCTTATGAACACACTGTTATTTTTAAATTGTCAAAAGTAATGGAACTCCACGGTACCCTCGAATGAAAGAAATTTTTTTAACAATTTACTAACTAATTCCTAACATCAATCTTACAGAGCTTTAAGTAAAAAAAAAATTTGTTCAATTTACACTTTTTTAACTTGCGTATTTCTAAGGTTCAGAATGAAATAATAACCATTTAAAAATAAATAACAGATCTATTACCACATTAAATATTTAAACGAAAAACACATGAAGAATTAAAAAAAAATTAAACTTTGCGTATTTTTAAACCGAGTAGGATTTCTTAAGTTAACAAATAGTCCACGGAAAAGATACATCAATTATCATTGATTAGATTAGCCCGCCTATTTTGTACAAATTCAGAAGTTCAAAAATGAGACTTTTGGCCACGGAACGGTTTCTCCTGCTTCACTGTCATTTGGGGTGAAAATCTGAGTCAACAATTTTGAAGTCTAACCTTTAACTCAAAATTTGAAATCTATTTCTCGAAAAATCCATGGATAATGGGTTTTATACAAATCAATAATTCACAATTACAATAATTTAGCAAAAATGTTAAAAATACAAAATTTGTATTTAATTAGTGGTAAAGTCAAAGAAAAAATTATGAAATTAAAGCACGATTTCTCGAAGACTAATTTATATTATTATAAATCAATATAAAACTTCATTATCAGCTGCTACAGTTTTTCTGTATAGCGAAAAAATACTGAATTCATTATTTTGAATTTGAACATTTTAGCCAGTTTTCCAGTGCTTCTGTTTATCTGTGCTTAGTTTCGCGAAACATTCTGTTATAACTACAGAACTGTTCTCTTTTCAGGTGGATGATAGAGGCAGATCACCCGGAGCGTCACGACTTTCAGTATCTGCCACAATCTCTGCCTCGCCTTTAACTCCTGAGGAACCTGTAACACTGTAAGTACCAAAAAATTAAAAATTTAAATAAATAATTACACCCCATCTTCTAAATATTCTTTTAAAAAACTTCCAGTATCATAGCCCCGAGCGTTACTTTTTCCTTTGGCCCAAAAAACCACTCAGAGGAATTAGTCTCGACACTTCTGAGTGTTCCTCTTACACATACGAGTACTCTGGTTTCAACAATCGAAACACTCGCAACTTGTGTGTTACTCTTGCCTGTATCCAGCATCTCGGTTCTTACGCTTAAAACGGGGTTGGTGATATTTATGCCGGTTTTTTATTGCGCTTTAGCCCGAGAGCAGAATGGAAACAATATGTCACCCGTGGCGGGGAAGGTAAAGAGCAGGGGGAGGAAACGAAGTTCTTGTAGGCGGTAGGGCACTGGTGGCACCTAACGTTAATACTAACGCTATAGTCTTCGTACCGACCCCATCGCGACGTCATGATTTTAAACGAACAACCCTCACAGACACGAGGTTACGGTTTCCGGAATATCGCGCTGAATTTTGCGTCAAGGGGCCGCTGAAATGCGAATAAATGATTCTAGTTTACGACTTTCATATCAATTTTTTACACTTGAAATTTCAATTTTACCTTGAATTTACAAATTTATACAAACTTTCATTGAGGGTAATTTATGTGCACGAAATTCTTCCAAAAGTTTTAACTCAGTCAGATTCAAAATGCCATTACGCTTCTGCTGCCGTTTATTCAGAGCTTTGCATATGTTCGTACACTCAGAATCTCAGAACAAAGAAGCTTCTTCTATACATGCTCACATACGTCAATGAACCGCACTCTCACTACTATCTGTCGAAAAATATAGGCACCTCGATTTTTGTGCAGATTTTTATGAAAATCTCAGCAGAAAAAATTTAAAATATGAGATAATATATGTATTGCAGATGAAGGTTTTGGCAATACTGATACAAAAGTTCCAAATTTTCAGATGATTCGGATTATTTCCTGGCAAATGAAAAGTGAAAAAGTACCATAATCATATGACCTTTTCCGAATGCTCAACTTTGAATGGATTGAAGTCACTGAAAATACATTATGAAAATTATTTTTAAAAATATATGGTTTCTTTTATCCTTTCGGTGCACAATGGTAAAATTTAGAGCAAAAATAATTATTTGTTAATAAGTTGCTAACAAAAACGTAGGGAGGTGTCATCTTCGAAACTGAGGAACGTACAGAGATGATTTTTGAAGCAAATTACACATTTTTGGCTTCTGACAATGTTGTATGTATTTTCAATGAGCAAAAATTTGAACTTAAATGTTTAAAAAATCATTTTCTTCTTGGAAAAATACAAAAAACTATGAAAATATCGAGGCAACTGTATTCCTTTTTTTATATCAGGGCCTAGGAACTGTGTCAACAGCCTGAGAACGAGAAAAGGTCGTATTGCACGCGTAGAAGTAGCGCCAGCAAAGTCCTGCTGAGAATGCGGTTGCCTCGATTATCGTAAAATGTTTTGTATTTTTCCAAGAGCTTCAAGAATCAACCCTGTACGTTCCTTAGTTTCGAAGATGACACTTCCCTACGTGCATGTTACCAACTTGTTAAGATATGATTATTTTTCAATCTACATTTCACCATTGTACACAGAAAGGATCAAAGAAACCATATATTTTTATCATAACTTTCATATTTATTTTCAGTGACTTAGAGCCATTCAAATTTGAGTATTCGGAAATAATCATATGATTATGGTACTTTTTCACCTTTCATTCGCCAGGAAATAATCGCTATCCACCTGAAAATTTTGGAACTTTGTATCAGTATTGTCAAAACCTTCATCTGCAATACACATATTATCTCATATTTTTAGAATTGTTTCTGCTGAGATTTTCATTAACCTTACTAGTGAAATCCGAATTGGTGCAACAATTAAAATTGTGGCAATCTCACTCCTGCTCTAAGGGGACAAATGCGAAGGCACTATTTTAAATAACAATAGTTAACTTCACAGACTCAAAGTCCAGTTTAAAATTTCAAAACCCTTGAATCTCCTCTAAATATTATGAAAGGCAGTGAATGATTTATCAGAAACTGCAAAAAATGTCCCTGCCGGTACTGGCAAAAAAGTTCTCTACCGGTAAATTATGACATAACATTTTTGTGATTCCACTGCATTCTTTATTACATTTTTGTTACATTATTACATTTTTATTTGTATTAGTATTGTACATTATATGAGCATTATTGTACACAACATCATTTCCGTGAGCCCTCACAGGGCTGCCCTTTCCCCTTCCTCTCACGAAACGCGACAGAATTATTTATGTGACTAAACACATGGGTGCTTTTTCTTCCCATACAAGACGTTGCATCGGGGTAAAGATTTAAAAAACACTACTTCTATGACCAGTCACAGAAGAGCATTTCTACCTCCACGAGACATTGGAAAAGGGCAGAGGCTGGACTAAAATTATTAATATGATCTGTCACTATCGTACTACCCCGTCCCGATGAGACGCTGGAAGGAGGTAGCGGTGTTTCCAACATTATTTTTGTGACCAGTCAAAGATATAGCTTCCTGCTCCCATGAATTGTGAATTGTGATTCTTTGAGCCGCAAATCAACGATAGAGTGTGAAATATACAGAAAACATTCTATCTAAAACATCAAAAGCCAATATGTGACAAAATAACTCTGGAATCACATGATCTACCTCTAAAATGTCTGTCAGTCCCTTCAGTATGCTGGTAATATTTTTTTTGCCGGTACCGACAGGGAACTTTTTGCTGGTGTCGGCAGAAAACTTTCTTGCTCATACCGTGAGTCTATCTACTCCGATTGTGAAAATTTCAGATATTTGGTCAAATAAGTGATATTTCGCGAGAACTATCTTAATGTCTTGCCTTAACTCCATTTGTTGCAGGAACGTGACAGAATGTTTTATGTTTTCTCTTTATGTCAGCTCATACTATATCGAGGGAGGTTTCTACGTCGAATATGTACACTTTTTAAAATTAAAGAGCTGCAACAATGTTTTAAACGTGCACGAAGTTGTTAGAAAGTTGGGCAAATAATACAAATAATTGGAAGAAGGTATGGATTCTGACTTTCTTCTTGGCTGAAGCCCTGAATTCTTAAGTGGATCAGTGACGAATGTCAGAGGACAAATGCATATCGATTTCGACTGGTCTGCGGGGCATCATAAAATAGGGACGAAAGGAGGCGGTAAGAGAGCAAAGGCCATAAGTAACGGACCGTCTGGTGGAAAGAGCTCGAGGGCGAACAGTGATTTAGAGAAATTAAAACTTTAATTCATGTTCGGGTTCGCGAGGGACTCCCCTACCCCCTCTCCTTAGCGAACGCTATGGAACTCCCGTCGAATGCCAACCCTCGAGTAAATAGGAGAGCGAGAGCGTTGTTCCCATTGACACAGGTCCCCCTTGCTGCAGGGTACACTAATAAAGCATCTCGATCCAAGCAACCGTTGGCAAACCTATCGTATGATCTACCGACTAAACGACATTACGATAGAGACCAAACTCTACTATCGAATACATTCCTTGTTCCTCTCCTACACTCTACCTCCATTTCCTTTTCAATTCCTCGCAAAAATTGGGACACCAAAGAATATACTTTAAAAATGAAAGAAAAAATTTCCTCAATTATTAATTTTATAATTTGCTTTTTTATCAAGATTTTTATATGTCTCTTATAGTTTAGAGTTTAAATAAAAATAAAAAGAATTCATACCAAAGTATTTTATTCCTAAACAAATTTTTAAAAAATTTTAACGCATAAATTAAACTTATGGTTGTTTAAAATTTAAATTCCTCTTTGAGTTTCAAAATTTAACCCTCATAATATTATAAATTTTTAGAAATTTGATGAAAATATCAATTGAGAGAATCAGAAAAGATCAAATTTGAATAAGCACGTATGAAAATACTGCGGTTCAAACTAGAAAGATAAATGAGTGACATTTTTATGAAAAATTAGTTTTTGGTATGGTTGGATTCGTAATAGAAAGCTGCATCTAACTGTGTTATTACAAATTATTAATTAATAATATTTATTGCAAAACCCGATTGTTTATAACTGAGGACAGTCGAAAAAGTTGAAAAATACAACAGAAAATGAGACACAAAGCACTTTGCGTGTTCTAAAAGTTGTACATGGCATGCATGCACATCAGCAAACACATGAAAGAGAACCTAAAGATTTTTGTGTCTTGTTTGCCTTGAAAAATTGACAGAGTACAGAGCGAATTTACAAACGAAAAGAATTGCTTGCACTTACGTATGTTTTAGGCTTGTGAATTAGCTCGCACTCCGATGGAAAATCAATAGGAAATAGGTTCCGGATCTGTCTTCCGCGCGTAGGCTTTGATAGGGCCCCAAAGATAGCGTGCTCGCATACTTGCGCGAGACGTGTCGAAACGTCAAATTATACGCTCGGTTGCAAGTGCTCTAAATTTTTTCTAATGTAATTGCGCCATTTCATTGACAACATATGGATAATATAATCTCTATAAAAGCTCCGTGCTGCTTCGCTGTCATTCATATTGTAATACAAAGTCAACGCGGTGGTTATTTAAATAATTAAAAGGTTTACTGCTCCTAGCTGCTAATTTCTTTGGAACATGTTTACAATACAGGTATACGCGCATGGTGATTTAGCACAGTAGGAGCCCAAACTCGTTTTTCTTTTGACTATTTTGACCTTTTTTTAAAAACTTTATTGAAAAATGTTTGAAAATATTATTTTTGAGCATTTTGACCACAAATTCGAATTCCTTGACCCCGGAAACCAATGGCGATCACTTTTGGCAAACGTAACGTCAGTTTTTTCAAAAAGTGTTCGACAATTTGTGGCGTCCATTTTGATGTTGACAATTTTGACATAAAATTCGGATTCCTTAGCCCCGGAAACGTAAGGATACTGATCGAATTGATGAATCAATCTTTTATTTTGCAAAATATGAAAAAGCACATACTTCTTACCCAAATAGCATATCTTAATTATTTAACATTTTATTCGGTATTAGATTTCTTTAGGCGAACAGTTTTTCTCCATTTTCTCAGTTTTTGATACCTCTGTCAAACATAACATTTTTTTATTGAAAGTAATTAAATTTAATAATTAAGAGGGAAATGTTTTGATATACGATATATTATTCTTAAAGAATGGGCGTCCCATGTAACAGCAAAACTGAATTAATTAGCTAAATTAAATGAATTAAGTACTCGTGCAAAATAATTTTGCAAAATTTTTTTTTTAAGTTACTGCAATTTCTTATATGAGACTTTTTTCAAGATTTTTATCTCTGTATCTATTGATCTTTCAAAAAACAATCTTCAAAACAATTTGACATGCATCAAAGATTCTGAAGAATTATATTATTTGAAATAAAAGCGAAGTTTTCGCTGAGTTTTTTTTATTTTGGAGTGGACAGACTACCGGTACCGTCATAAAAGTTTCCTGACGGTACCGGCAAAAAGTTTTCTGCTGGAACCAGCAATAAATATATCTGCTATTATCGGTAAGAAACACATTTTTAATATACCGAAGGGACTCTCAGACATCTCAGAGTAAGGTTATTTGATTTAAAAGCTATTTTGTTATAAGGGGTCAACCCCGTATCCCTTTCCAAAGTCTCGTGGAGGTGGAAGTGGATCCCTGTGTCTGGTCACATAAAAAATGTTGGTCAAACCCATACCCGTTTCCAAAGTCTCGTGTGGTTGGAAATAAACATCTGTAACTGGTCATATACATACTGTAGTTCAAATCCCGCCCCCTTTCTTAGGTCTCGTGGGGGGCGGAAGTCATCCCTCTGACTGGTCACAGAAATAATGTTGGTCAAACCCCTCCCCTTTCCAAGGTCTCATGGCGGCGGAACAGCTCCCGTTTAACTGGTCACTGAAATAATGTTGGTCAAACGTCTTCCCTTTTTCAACGTCTCGTGAGGACGGGAAGTCGCCACTTTGACTGGTGGCCGAAATAATATTGGTTAAACCCTTTCCAACGTCTCGTGTGGCGGGAAGGCTCCACTTTGAACGGTCATAGAAATAATGTTGGTAAAAGCCCTTCTCCATTTCCGAGAACTCGTGGGGGCAGGAAGGCACCCCTTTTACCAGTAACTGAAATAATGTTGGTCAAACTCCTTTTCAACATTTCGTGGGGCGATAATTCGCCCTTCTGACTGGTCACTGAAATAATGTTGGTCAAACCCCTACCGTTTTCCAACGTCTCGTGGGGCGGAAAGGCGCCCTTCTGACTGATCACTGAAATAATGTTGGTCGAACGTCATCCCCGTTTTAACGACTTGTGGGGACGAGAAGTTGCCACTTTGACTGGTGACTGAAGTAATGTTGGTCAAACCCCTTCCCCTTTCCAAAGTTTCGTGGGAGAGGGAAGGCACCCCTTTGAGTAATCACACAAATAATTTTGGTCAAACGTCTCCCTTTTTCCAAGGTATCGTGGGGGCGGGAAGGCACACCTTTCGGACTGTTTTCAGAAATATTGTTTAAGGCAGCCGTGTGACTCGGCGCATGAATAATGTAGCGGCAGAGAAATTGAATGCTGGTACCGGCAGAGATGCTTTTTGCCAGTACTGGCAGAGCATCCACTGCCTTTTTATTTTCACCCTTCTGTTTTTTTCGCAATGTGAAAAGTTTGGTCATTTTTTGTATCTTGTGATTGACGATTGTGAATTATTTGCGAAACCTCTTTATTTTTAGGTGTAAACAGTTTCATGGGTAAATAAGTGGGATAACATACGCCACCTTACTGCGTCGTATATCTTTCAAAGCCCCATAATGTGGTTAGGGTGTCTACGTACTCGAGACCGCAGTGTCCTACTCACAATTCAGAGCCAAAATGCTCGAAGGCTTGTGTCGGCACGATGTGCTAGGGCATCAGCATAACGCTTTCACTTTTTTCTCCGGATTTTAGGCAGCTTGTTTCCTTTTTGGTAAACCTCGAATGTCAAGACCATTATCAGAGTCACGCTTGCTTCGAAAGTGACACATGGTGAAAATAATTCATCATTCCCAGTTCATCACCCTTCAAATTACATAGAACTAAATGTTAAAATCAGTCATAAGAAACAACCTAGATCATCTAAAAAAACTTGATCTATAAAGACAAAGAACAATGATTGTTATTCTTTTTCCCCAAACTAAAGTTGCTGAATAATTTATTTGAAGGAATCCTTTGAAATTTTCAAGTGTAATTTATAATTTCACAAATATCAGTTTCGAATTGAAAAACATTGTTTTTTATAAAAACGTGTTAAGCATAGTAGGAAAAAGCAGAGACTGATTTCAATTTTTAGTGGAGATTGCGTACATTGAATGGCACTCCCATCTTGATTTAAAGCCATGTTTGTAAAAGTTGTAAAGCACTGTCGATATACTGTAAAGCACTGGTCGGTTATGTACTTCGATTTGCACAGGGGAAGAATAAAAATACAATATCCAACAATAAAGTAGTATCGTAAATTTCAGATGCTGTCTCATTTGCAAAAAAATACCTTTTTTCTTATGAACCTTTGTCCAGATAGCCTTTCACGTTCGGCCAATATAGATTTTAATTTTTTTTAAATCTATTTTTTCCTGCATGGTACAAGGCCTAAAAATGAGTATGATTTTAATAATTTCATATAATTAGACGAATGTATATGGATATATTTTAAATCTTAAATTCTCTTCTCAATTTTTTTTAAATTTTCATAAGTTTTTAAAAAAAAGAAGTTTAATTTCGGAAACTAAATTTTGTTTGTCTTATCTCTACTATAAGATATAAAATAACGCCATTTGCACCGTTTTTCTTCTTCTCTCAGTTCGCCTTTTAGGGCGCCAACCGGCTCGAATAAATTCTTATCATCGGTGTCAGGTAGCTTCGCCATCGCTGTATAAATCATATCGTAAGTGAATCCGAATTGAATCCAATGAGTAAATATGGCTTTCGAATAATAAAGCGCGCTCGAGGAATGGAGGCAACGGCAAAAAAATGTAGGAGAGGAAAACCTTGTCTTGAAGATGTCTAATTACGGATTAATTTTCCGATAAATCCATAATTTAAGATGTTTAAAAAATTTTCAAATATGTTTTTTCAGCTATGAAAACGTTATATTTTAGTTTTATCCTTAAATAATCTAATTTTGTTAATAACCATGCAACTTAAAATCCTTTGTGAATTTTTCATTGTTATGGTTTCTTAGCGCGGGGCAGGAACCCTTATAGTTTCACTCGGGTATCTATCCGGCCGACAGCCCGACTCAGAACTCACGACTCACAGCTCACAACTCACATATTATAACCCAAAACTCAGAGAACTCAGCAAAGTTAGGGGGGATGTGGGGAAGTGAGGATGGGGGGAATAGATGTGGAAGAAGTTGGGAAAATAAGTGAAAGCGGAGGTTGAAGTTTTGGGAGGGGAAGAAGATGCTGAGAGGCTAAGAAACCCTTTCTTGTACTTTGACTAAGTTTTATAAAAGTTTTTTAGGATTTCGTCTATAAAAAATACAGTTTTCCTCCAACCCCCACTGAAAACGCATCATAGCATGCACGTAAAACAGGCGTAAGGTGGCAACCGAACCGACATGAAAGTTTACGTCCACTACATAGGAAACAAGCCATAATAATAACATTTTATTTAACAACATTTTTGCCAAACTTATGATCAAAAATTTTCATAGAACCACCGTACGCTAGGATATGCGTATTTTTAGTTGGAATCTTTTTATAACAGTTTGTGGTACTAGGATGCGCACTTTTTTATTGCAAAAATAAGACAATAAAAATACTTGTGTTTTATACTAATGCATATTATGCATTGCAATGATACAAATTTATTGAAAATATATACATTTTTTAGGGTAGCTAAGAATTAAATTTTCTGCAAAATAAGAAACAAATATTAAAGTAATTATTAAAAATGAAATAATGAGAATGTGTTCGTTAAAACCGAAGGAGCTTGAAAAAAACAGAATTGACAATCACCAAATTATAGTTGTCGAGGCTTTGAACTCAAATTATAGAAGTCCTACGCAAAAATGTGGGAGAAGTACGAAGAACAAGCGCGTAGCGCAAGTTAAACATATATTCAAGCGCGAAGCGCAAAATAAATATATTATCGAGCGCAAAGTACAAGACCCAACAGTCGCACGCCCCAAGCGCGCTCAAACTTGCGAGCGAAGCGAGGGTGATATTTTTTAGCAACCGGATTTCTTCGAGACTGATCGATGCATCAAACCTCCTCCATCAATACACGGATGTTTTATCATCTTGCTCTTGTTTGTCCGAAAAGAGTGAGACATTTTTTGCAGAACTATAGATCACGCTCCAACGGTACTAAATAGAGATTCTCTCCGGCACTCCGCACTTCGCTTTAGCGACGTGATAACGTTCTGCAAAATAACGAACTTTGTTTTCTTGAAAAGCAATACTCTGCATCCAATTTTTGTGTGTGTTACATTTTTTTTGGAACAAATTTTACCCATTTTAACGGCGTTGTGACAATCAAAAAATGGTATACTTGATGAGCTTCTTAGACTGTATTCATGTGTAGTTCAAACTAGTCAAAAACATAGTACATTCAATTTATTTCCATAAAAGCACGAAAGAAATATAATTCTGGATTAAACCCAAAGAAAGCTTATACTCATACTTTTGCTTCAAGACAGGAAGGGATTGAAACTATCTTGGGTAGAATTCAGACACAATTTGTTGAATTTTCTATATTTGCGAATAAATTTGCTCGATAATCGAAAGGCTAATGCATAAGTTCATAACCTGGATTGCCGAAGATTCTGAATCACGGATAGTCTTATGTAAAATACGTACTTGTGTGTAGTGATGCGGTCGAACTGCCAGAGGATGACTCGAAATGCATAAATACATGAGTCTCCGCAAACCTGCGAGTAAAAGGACAAGAGGTTTGGGTGTGGTTAAGGGCAAGGGATGGGGGGCAAGCTTGCTTGGCATATGCTGCGAGAAAGCTGCGCCTCCTAGAGACGTAATAACGCGTGGATAGTCCCGCGGCGAAAATACGGGTTTTCGAAACATTATCCCTCGAAAATGTCGCGTCGGCTGGTCTGGTAAGAGATATATATTTCAGACGTCATTGGATAGAATCAAGAACATTAAAGCACGAGGATGCGAGGTCGTCGAACGCGTTATTATCACCGGGCTTAGTGGCCAAAGTTTTCCTATGAGCCAGGTACTGAAATTTCGCTTCTATGATGTGATCATTATAATTATAGTAGGCCAGAATAGAAATAACATCTTTCTATCGATTACTGATTTTCGTTATTTATTGGTCATCAAAGATCATCTGGTTTGTATTCTCATTTGCATATTCTACATCATTTAATATTATAAAAAGTCTTCTGAGTTTCTCAGTAGCAGGCTATTTCCTCTATTGTGGTCAGGTTTCCAAAATAATCTCAAGGAATGGGTAATGGGACGTAAGTTGGTATCCCAGATGGCCTCCCGCCCACGGCAATGTCCGTCCTAAAGTAATTAACCTTGCAAGTATCTGAAATATGCCAAGAAACACGCTGACCATATTAATCTTGGTGGACAGCACGAGCATACCAAGCCTAGCTTCGCTAACTTTAGTCCTCTGTTATGGTTAGTTACCATAAAGCTGCATTTCAGAGCCATTATGTACCCTGAGCGTAGTACAACACGAGAATACTCTTCAAGAATTCTTACAGACCCCTAAAGATTTACACTAGTTCTTAGAACCAGAGAGATTTTGCAATTATTTAAAAGTAAATAGCCATTTGTTCAGGAAGGGGTGATTTAGAAGAGATTCGAGATTCTCGGGATTTTGAAGACGATAGTAAAAAAAATAAGGAGCAGAAGAACAGCTTCGAGCTCTAAAAGTTTTCTGACAAATAATCGTGCAACCTTAGTGGAATTATCGGATAAAAAATTATCGAATCATAAGACTGATCCGGATACAATCTGGTTACTTTGGAACAGATTTAAAACAACCGACGAATTCAGAAAAGTTGGAATAAGGATTTTACAGATAATCAGCTTCCTCTTGTGTGAATATGGAAATTCGCACCGGTCTGAGTCTAACAAGACTACGAGACATTAAATTCTGCTAAGAGATATTAAATCGATTACCGTAAGTGCAATTTAGACGGTTTTGTGTAAAACGAGGAGAGCGACGAAACGCGTCGAATTTATGGCGAATCCGGTCCGACTGAGGCCACAGAAGCGGATAAAGGAGATAATGCGGAAGATAAAGGATAGAAGGCAGAGATATCCGAGTTTCTAGGCGATGTTCTGAATTCACATTCCGGCATTACTGTCACGCGAGTAATTACGCACAGTCGAATTCAAGAAAGGGTTGCTGCTGCTGGCACTAGTAGTTGCCAGTCGCTGCTTCTACACGCAGCGTCAGATCGCTGCCAGAGAAACCAGAGCTAATAAAAGCCCGCAATTACCTCCGGTTCAGGCCATTTGTCTTGATGGCGTCTCATGCCCGATATAATTCACCCCGGCAACAACACATTCTAGCCTAATGAGGCGTAAAACATTCCAAGATATCTTGCTGTCTGCCAGACTCTTCGTTTACCATCTTCAACGTTCAACCCCCTGACTGAAGCCTCTTCAGTGTACGCTCAGAACAATCAGTGTTCGATACAGTTTTTGAAAAAATAAAATAAAAACTATTAGCTGAAATAAATTCGGGGGCATTGTTATGTCACATGGAAATCGTAAGCATTGTGAGCTAGTAGAAAATTTCCACCTAGGACGAATATTTATATAAGGTTGATGTTGAAGCTCCAGAAGTGTTACGTCAAAGATGTTAGAAGAGAAAAAGGGTTAGGCCTTTTTGAAACCCTCTTGGACGCACCCTGGGTGCATCGCTTTGTTGGTGCGCGTTAAGTTTTGTACTCTGGGAGGCACGTCTATCGAATCACATGGGAGAGACGAGCTTCTTTCTTTTCTCTTTTTAAACCTTCTTTCCTCGACTTGGCAGTGATTTGCGGCGATAAACCCGCATCGACAGGCGACGCACGTGTATCGCGTGCCGAGGCCATGCACAGAGGGTCCCTTCCAAGGCGAGAAGAGGTTATGATATATTTGTAATCATGTTACTCAGCACGTGCCTTTCCGTTACAACTGCCTCTCGTAATAAACTTCCTCTTGCCTTTCTCAATCCAGATGTGTTAACTTATAGAATTTAAATTCAAAAAATTTGTTTGTAGTGATTCTAGAGGCTTTTCTAACATCACTTGCCCATAATGATAATATTGACGAGAGGGCAGTCCTGTCGATATGTTAAGGACTGCAGGAGAGTAAGGAAGTTTTTTATAGTTACGAGAGAATGACAAATAAGGCTTCGCCACGAACCTTTATCCTATGTAGGATTGCATCATAATCCAAAAACGTTTTTCATGCCAGGAAGGCAATTCCAGCAACCCGTAACATCCAGCAGCATATTATTACGGCCGTAGTCCGGACAGTTCATTTCGCGCTCATTTAAGAATTTAGTGCCTTCTTTCCACGAATAAGAGCTCTCTTCATACGTTTTAAAGGTGTTGGGTTAGCTGTATTAGGCCTACTGTAAATAATAGCTAGCTAGATTTGTATCCAAATTTATCGAGCAGTACCGATATCGGCTATGAGGTTAACAAAGAGTTTAGGGGTTGTTGGATTTTTCGGAGACTGAGAAATAATGATGAAATATAGTGACTCTTTGAAGTAATGTAACGCTACAATATTTTCACCTAAAGCGAGATAAACTCTCCTACTCTTCCTTGTACGTTTCTCTTTTGTTCTCGCGCGTTCTATAAATCAGTGGAAATTTGTTATGCGCAGCACGCAGATGGTTTTGTTATATGAAAATATGTGCCGCGTAGGGATGGTATAAGTATCCCTCGGTAAAACACATCCCTTATTCCTCGGCCTGCGCCATGCCGTACCGTTCCTTACTCTGACTGGCCCGAGGCGTCATGCTGTTCTGCGCTGTCTTTAATTACACACCGAACAGGACGAATGACGTATTGCCGCATGGCAAAGGGGGATGAAAAGTCATATGCTCGATAAAATTGCTAATCGATATATTTACCCATTAAAAACTGATTTAAAAAAATCTATTCAAAATTAGAGACAAGGCATGAAGAACAATGATACGTCTTAATAACAAAATGTCCACTTCTGACATTACTGTCTACTGTTTCAGTACCACAAAGAAGTTTAAAATCCATAAGTGAGTCTGGAATTCCCTAAGACCAAAAAGTTTAAAACTATTTCTAAACCTCCTGCACTCGCACTTACATGCGAGATACAATGTCCTTAGGGAGAACAGAGTCCAAAAATAGGGGAGCCACTTAAATTGAAGGTCTGGACGGTTCTAAATATTTAATCAGATTGGATTGCTTTAAGACGTCCAACTGGTAAATGAAGGCATGTGATGTCTTCCTTTTTTCTAAATGACAGAAGTAAAAAGAGTGAGAGACTTTGTACGGACGAGAATCTAAGGGGATGAGAAGAGCATTCCCTGGGGGTGAACAACAGAGTGATGGCCAAGTGGGCAGCCGTCCCCGTCACAGAACTCCTATTCTACTGATTCCTCTTTTTTTATTCTTTAAAAATCAACTTTCTTTTCTGAAATGCTTTATAGAGCTCTGGATCTTTATCCTTCTTGAAAATAAGGCCAATCTTCGTGTCGTTAGCTCGCTATTTATCCAGCATTCGCTGAGCGGTTGTGCTTCAGCTGGTAAAGAGTTGTCTTCTGCTTATTTAGGAAAACTTCCTTCTGGTAGGAAGGTTGTCTTTTTT
>JAAAKG020000008.1:1564009-1575159 GCA_010014905.2 Druon quercuslanigerum | reverse complement strand
TTCTTCAGTGTGCAAAGCACAACAACTTTCTTGCATAAGCATCCTCAAGCTCATTTACCAATAATCCTTTTAGCTTTCATATGACTATTTTTGTATTGCGCTAGGATTTTCTTTGACTGGGTTGTTAAGCTTCAAAGGCTGATGCCTATCATTTTCTCGCCGATAGTAGGCAAAATTAGCAACAATCTCTGCAAGAGTCGGCAAGACTCGCTGCTAAAGCGTTTAAAATTCGGCGCAGACACGCTTGCATATTTTTACTCGTATCTCGAGAAGCAGTGAAGATTCTTGAAGTGTTATTGGCTTAAATTGAGCATCTACGACTACTTATACAAATTATTCCTACCTGTACAAAGTTTGTACAAGCATTGAATACATTGAATACAAATTCTATTATTTTAACTTTCAAAAGATGAATTGGAACTCAACGTCCGCCTTGATCTCGCTTATCACAATTTTTATGATAATTAGGTTTAGGACTAATGGAACAAAATATTTTCTGTTGAAAATCAAAGTAGAATTTTTGAAAGAAAGCTTTAGACCCTTTTGAATTATTTGACTAGTTTATCATTTTTGGACTTACAGCACACTGAAAAAAATTTGGTTCTCCCAACCAAATATTTTGTTTATCATAAGAACAACAACACCCTTTGGCTTTAGTAGACCGTTTTGTTGATTTAACCAAAAATTTTGGTCTGCTCGACAATATTTTTTGTTAGACACAACCAATTTTTTTTATTTGGTTTCAGTATCAGTACGATTTTTTAAAAGAAAAATTTATATTTTGTAGATAAAAAAAAAATTCACGTGTGAAGCAAATGCTAAGTGAAAAATATGAATTTATACAATAAAATTCTTTTTCTTTGCAAAGAATTTAATTAAATAATTAAAAACTAGTCTCAATCAGTATAATCCATGATTATATACACGAAATTGTGATTAAGTCAAAGATTTCTTATCAAATGAAATGTATTTTACTCAACCTAATAATTTTTTTCTAGATTTTGCTTTCAAAAAAAAAACTTGGTTTTATTTTGTAAAAAAATGAAATAAGCTATGCTACTAATGCTAAATTCTAAATTCAATTTGAGAAAAATCACTACCATGGTATCACCACTGTAACTTTCTATAGGAATCTGCATATAAACAAGCACTATTCCTAATTAAATTTCTCCGAAGAATACCTGTTACTAGTTCCAAAAAATAAAACCTTATTTCATTAATAACTACTAAGAAAACTTCACATATCAAGACGATAATACATTGCTTTCTCTGGCCTATCAGATGGCATCAACCATATTGGAAACTGGGGTGTCGGGTTATGTGCATGTACTGTCGCGTGTTTATCACGAACAACTACATACTCTGGTACAAATAATATACAGTCTATAAAAAAAATTTTTATTTGAGTCAAATAATTTGTTTTGTTAAGCCAATTGTTTTTTCAGTAATAAGAGGTTTGTGAATAAAAATGTTAATAAATTTACATTCAGAAATGAACTTTAAAATTCTAAATAATTATCGAACTTAGCTTAAATTTTTAATAATTATGATAATGTTTTTGCAATATGGTTATGATTCTTCATATTATATTGTTTTGATGAAATTTGTTTTCATTCTTTAGATAATTTTAAATTTTTTCTAATTTATATTTCACGATAGATTTAATATGGTACAGTATAAAAATTTTGAATGTCGGAAATTTATGGTCGAAGACAAAATCTACCCTTCCTCGCCCCTTGGAATTTATATTTCCATCGTGTAAACTTCACTGATGTGGCCCCTTATGCTGCAGTCTACTTTCTTATTTTTTTAACATGGATCACGTAAATTAATATTAATAACATAACTAAATCAATTAGATAAAGCATGCGAATAGATCAATCACGGGAATTGTGACAGTTAAAATGCTTCAGGGACTGTAGCATAAATATTTTTAAACTCAGCTAATCTGCAGGAATAACGACCGTAACAAGTACTCGACCGGTTATCACAGAGGGTGGTATTCTAAGCTTTCTCTTTCGCAGCATCAAGACCCATATATGCCCAGGGCTGCTTTCTAATTATTCCCCACAGGCCGTAAGGGATGGCACGTAATTGGAGGGTGGACGAGGACGCATCGATCCGCTTTTCTAAGGGAATCTCACTTCAATTCTAAATCATTCTCTTGGGCGGGTGAGCACTGGTCCACAAAGAAAGTGATAATGTCTTAAGCTCTCGGTGCGATTTAACTTCTGATTTTGGTCGGCCTGGTCTCTATAGTTCTTGCCAGTGCCGAGTTCATTGCTCTAAACTCCGGGGCTCAGTGGTTTGAGGAGGGTTTAAGGTTTAAGGGAAGCCTTTCTCTAGATCCCAGAAAGCAGCTCTAAGCGCTGACGCTGATCCTTCTCTTCCTCTTCGAATCTCCAATCCCGGTTTATCTAATTCGAGATGTCGGCTACTCCTATCACCAAGAAACTTATATGTATATATATACTTGCGACCAACCTGACAGAAAAGCAGCTTGATCGAAGTCCTAAAGACTGCGGTCAGTCCTATTCCACCTTTGAGTTGATCAAACTTTCTTAAATAGGTGAAAAATTGGTTAAAAATAATTTTTTTTTCTAAACAAATCTTCCTAAAACAAATTTTTAAGATTTTTTCTATGAATATTATAATAACAAAAGAATGTTGGATTCTTTCAATGAAGCTTCTTATTCAGATGACAAATTTATTGAGAATTTCTCGAATACAAGGAATCCTCACATTCGCACTTAAGAAAATTTTATATTTTTAAAAATTGATATAATTGTCTTGATACAACAAGTGCACCGTACCACGGATCCTGTTTTCGAGCCTCGATCAAAATAATACAGGTAAGCGTGGCGCCATATACCACGGCATATACCGATAGTGTGAAATTCTAAGCAAAGAAAGCGATTTTTCTTTTCTTCGGTCAATTTTTTATTATAATAATTATTACTCAAAGTATTAGAAATTTTCATAGATTTATAATGAGTGTTGATATTTTTGGTCCGAAAAATAATATAAGTTAGAAGAAATTCCTCATAAGCGTTATTACAATCAGTTTATGATAATAACCATTTGGATTGCGAAAGGTGATCATCAAAGGTTAAATTAACTGAAAAACCTGTTTAAAATCATAAACTATGGGACAATGCATTTATTGTTAACAAACATTTCATTTTTTTTTTGCATAAGCAGGTCAACTCATTTTTTAATAAAAGAAAGAGAAATCGCTTTGAACCGTACCCAAATAAGTAATACACTAAATAATTTCAAGTCACAGAAATGTATTTCCCGTAATTGAAAGGTAGAATAATTCCGTCGCTAGGCTATTGGATCGCATTTAATTTCTCCTTATTCCGCCCTTTATCGAATCCAACTTTAGAACTCGATTCTCCAGGGATTAAGGTTTGGAAATGGTACCCAATAGTATTGGTACTTTGCAAATTTTCGGAAAGGCAAAGTATCGGGTAGCGGCTGCGTAGGTGACTTTTAGAGGAGAAAATAGTGGGCTCTGCACGAAACCCAACACCCGGTTACTCTTTCGTGCTGGTGTTCATCCAGGGTTGCGTCGAACTCCTGGCAGCTAGCCTTCCTTCTCTTGGTTCTCCTGTGTCTCCAGGGGTGGTGAAGGAAAGAGTACGATTCGAGGTGGAAGATAGAGAGGGGCAGCCGTGTCCGGGAGTAGCGTTCTACTGAGACTTGGGGGTGGACAGTGCGCAGACCCGCCCCCACTTTCAGGACGAAGCAGAAACGAGCTGCTCGCGCAAGAGAGCATCCCCTCTAGATGCACTGAAACCACCCCAACTCGCCTTTTCCCTTCAACATAGTACAGTAGCTTTCGAGCACCCTCTCGGGAAGGGTTTGTTCTACTTTCTCTAAAGAAAATTATTATTTTCGCACCGATGTGGCTGTGTGTGTATGCGCGAACATGAACCGAAAGTTTTATGGACTTGATTAAGAAACTGGGGTATCAATGACCTGCGAAGAAAACAAAAGATAATTACTTGGGCTGAGATTTTAGACCCTTGAACTTTGGGTGAACTGGAGTGCATTGTTTTATTTCAAGTTTCATTTATCTTGCAATAGTACAAGTGCAGTCGCATTAACAAGATGATAGTGACGATAGTCTCCGTTGTCCCCTAGACCCAGCCATTATTATTCGACAATTGCTGACCAAGTAGGTATTGCTAAAAATCGCTGATGACGCAGATTCTCTAAAACACTTAATTAAATTTCATTTAGTAAACCAGGATTGATAAAAACTGTCTTGAATGCTAAGTTTCGTGATTCGTGTTGTGAGAAGTGCCTAGACGATACTCTGGAATTTTTCTGTTCCAGGGTGGAACTCACCAGCGTACCGGGTGGTCAGAATGCAATGGCTCATCTCAAAAAGCGGAAGCTGGAAGCAGAGTCGGCCACTGGGAAGACGAAGCTGCAGCAACTTTCGACAATAAATAACAAGAAGGGACAACTCGGTATACAGTCGGGCATTCCACAAGAGATGGATACAGCCGATGCGGCTGCAAAACGAAGAAGAAAAAGTGTTCGAGACGATGATTTGCGAAAAGGAGTTGACAGTGAATCAAGTAAAAATATACCCCTGCCTCAGAAGAAAAGAGTATTTATGTCAGGAAATTCGGGTAGTCCCGCCAGAAAGTCGAGCAAAAACTGCGAGGAGACGGAAGACGACGAGACACTGATAAGAGAAACGGAAGCGGCGTTAAAAAGCCTTTCCGGAAGTTGGCCTGGTCCCAGGGGCTCTTTGTATCAGAGAGGAAATTCGGACGAGGATAGGTACGAGTCCAATTTTGAGAATCTGTTCGAGGAGAAGAAGGACAATCCAAAACTCTCACCCTCTTCTATTTCCACCTCTTCCACGACAAGCAGCGAGACCGGTTGTTCTCTGAAGGACGTTATATCGTTGCGAGGTCAGGATAGGAGTGGAAGAGTCCTACAACAAATAAAGCAATTCGAGCCATCGAAACAGTATCCAATAAAATACAAAAAAGATCACGACAATCCGATAAAACTAGAGAACAGCGCTGCAGTTCATTGTGGACAAAATCAGAACGAAGGGTTCAAAAGATCAGCGAACGGTAGAACTGGCAAGAGTGACAGAGGAAACGATAAGTACTCGAGGTACGAGCCCCCAGACTTCAACGAATTAGTTGACGACTCCTCTAACGAATTAGAAATCGACATGTCTGATCCAGCGGTGGATAAGGAGGAAATCGAAAGGGATAAATCTGCTGAAAGAGAGGATCGAATATCCAGAAATGGCCCTTCTCCAATTTTAAGACAGCATAATCAACCGCAAATCTACAGCAATTATCAGAGACAATACAGCGACGGGAGCATCAAAGTAGCTTCTTCAGTGGCATCAACGCCCTCCCCATCACGTACTGTCGGTTCTCCTTTCTCAGCAACCTCAGCTTTTAGACCTCCGAACACTGACCACTCAAAATCTAATTGCCGAGGAACTGCGACTATAGGAACCACAACAACAACCATTCCGCCCATGGGACCGTATCCTGCCTCTGCAACTTTTGTCGGCTATCCAACGCCTGGATCAGCAATATCAACACTGCAACCAGTAGCGGCCATTTCTCCATCGGCTGAAGAGAAACACCCGTCGACCGTATCTCTCTTGCAGTTGAAATCTCCAAAAGAGGAAGTACATCCAATTCAGCGTGAAATTTCGACCAATCCCATGGTACCCAGTAAAAGTACAACTGCCGGATTGCCACCAGTCGGTAGCCCCGATGCTAACTCTAAACAATATACTATTCTTCAGCCTGCCGGAGTAGGTTCAAGAGCAGCGAGCGCGATTCAGGATATCGCTAGAGAAGGAGTTGTCAGCGTTTCTGCAGTCAGCAGTAGTAGCGCCGGAAATAATAGCAGTACGGGTAGTACCGGTGCCAGCAGTAATACTTCCGGTAATAACAAGAATGTGAGCAACAGTACGACTAGTACTGCATCTAACGGAAGCGGCCCGAACGACAATACCATTAGTGGAAACAGCAATAACAACGTTAATAGCAATAGTATCACGATCACAACTATTACGATAACTAGTACTACTACTAGTCCAACTTCTGCTGGAGATGTTCCCACGACGGCAGGAACTGCTCCACAAGAAGCTGTGATGAAGGTTTCTGAAAGACCCACAACTTATGATACCAGCAGGCCTGTAATGTCCATGTCACCATCGAGTCTTGGCAGAGGTGAGTACCGTGGTCCTAATTTTGCTGTTGATACACTATATTGCACATCGATGTTCGTTTTATATACACTTCTTTGGACACAGAGCTTCTTTTATATTAATTGTAGAATAATAACTTGAGATTAGACCTAATTATTAAAATGAATCTTGATAAGGAATACCAAATATACGTATGTTTTGAGAAAACATACCTAGAATGTTTCCAAAAGATGTTTTTAGTTCTAATCCTATTAGAGAGTTGAACATTAATGAGAATAATGTAATTCTTTATTGGGGGAATCTAGAGCGAGAATTTAAATAATTGTACAACCTTTGGAAATGTATTTCTATCCGAATAAATGATCATTATTTTAAAAAATCAACTTGGAAAACGTTTCATGTCCGATGCAAGATGAAATTGGCAAACCAAGTCAATAAACCCCACTATTTGCACCAACTATCTACGAACATATGACACTCACTGCACTAGAAATCCTTTAGATATAACAAATTCAAAAGGGTACATTTTTAATTCACCGTTACAGAGCAGATCATTCATAGTACAACAAACTCCAAAACATATGCAGTGTGGAAATCAATTACCGTAGTCTGTGAAAATCGGAAATTCTTACTGAGAACAAAATTTTAATATTGTGAAAATAATAGCAAGGTAGAATAAAAATCAAAAAAGTATAACTACTGTAGAATGTAAATCAATATATGAATTATTTTGAATATGAGGGATTACTTTTAATCTTATTCAAGGAAATTAAAAATGAAAATTTTAATCTGATGGTGTAAAGGTAATAAATCAAGAGGTCATGTAGATGCTAATCCAATAGAATAGCAACCTAAATACCAAAAAGTCCACACGAATGAGATTTTTCAGCATCTTCTGAAATTAAAGTGCGAGCTAAAATCTTAAAACCAACATTTACACTGCAATATCCAATAATGGATGATTTTGTTACGTATAGTTCAGGGCAGGAAACATTGTTTCTGTTTCTAACCATACTCTTTAAAGTTTTTTACAGTTTATATTTTATGAATGCATAATTGGATAGCTTGGCAGGTAGGTTAGACAGAATTGAATTTCTTTTAAATTCTCCATTTCCTACTAAACATTTATATCGCTGGAAAATTTATTAATTACGAATGAACGGTAAAATAAATCAGGCATTAAGCTAATTATCAAAGCTATTTATTAGGTAGTAACCGCTGGATGTCATCTATTAAACAAGTTGATTCGCCTAAAAATCAGATATCTGTAAACACACGCATAAGAAGGAAGCGAATGGGTGAGAGGATCGCGACTAGCCCTTGTGCTCTATGCGTTACCAAAGCGGGACAAAAGGCATTTTCAACTCTCTCTTTCTCTCGTCCTTAGTGAATCTGTCTCTACAAAGTTAGGGGAGTTAGGCCACAGCGGAAAATCAATAATTACAAAGCGAGGGGTGATGACTGAAATGGTGAAATCAAGGTCGCTTCAGCAGAGTTATTCTCCGGAACTTCTCAAGTGACTGCTCCTCCACCCCTTTCACTATACCTCATCGTCTCTTTATCTTAACTGTAATCGTCCAAATTAAGTGTAAAGGTAATAACACGAAAAATCTTGATCAGCCTTTAACGACGATGAATGTCGTTAGACGTCATTTGACGTTCTTGGCTTTTGAAGACTAGTTAGCAGATTGGTCACAAGATTTAGATGTCGTTCTAGATTACAAGAGGGATCTTTCGACAGGAGCTTGTGTTATTTATTTTACGATTCTGAAGAACTGCAATTAGTAACAGAGACAGGACAAGTTGGACTCCAATATTGATAATAAACGTCGAGAGAATTTTGGTTAGGGTTTTCTATTGTACGGGTCATTTTTGTGGAAATTTGAGAATGATATCATAAATGGAGGACGTCCGTCGGATGAGATTTCACAGTTCGAGGGCGACAGGTGAAGCTTGACTACATTCCACGGGGCTTAGAGCCGTGGTGACACGGAGTGTCTGGTTGGGGGAAATTTGGGGTTGATACCACGTCATACGTATAAGCCGCAGCTGTCAGCGGGTAGAAACGTGACTAGCATGCTTCCAGCTTCAAGCAACCTTATTACAATCCTACGACGACCCTGCCTTTCCTCATTATCCCCTTAGCGTTTTCCGGCGAGTGTAGGGTCAACCATTTCTAACAATTCAATCTCTGTGTTTATTCTTTTTGCACGATTGCATTCATACCAATCTATCGTTAGTATGAACTCAAGATTGCGTTCATCCCAATAATATTTCACAAAATTGGAATAACTACCGCCTAATTATGAATTACGAATCGCTTACTAATTTTTAAAAATAATTGTTTGCCTGCCATTCTAAGTGACCGTTTTTTAGAGAATTGCATGAAACTGATCGTCTCTTGCAAGGTAGCGTTTGATTTTATACCCCGATTGCGTGCCACCCCGCTCAGTGAAAGCGTGTTGACACGCTATAAAACCGCTATCGAGAAATCCTTTGGCCACAAAAAGCCACCCCTGTCTCCGGCACCATGCGCCGGTTTGCCGTGCTAATAAAAAAATGAACTACCCAGTAACTCAATTTTACGCTGCCTTTGCGGTCGATCACATGAAAGACCACAGGTTCTGACTCTTTATTCTCATACGTGTAAATAGAATAACGTCTCTCCAAAAATGTTTCAGTCATAGAGGGCACAATTTGAAAAAGTCTGTGCAACAAGTAATTGACAGGAAAAAGTTGAAATTCGACGTTTTGGTGAAAATGTAGAACCTAAAAGATTTTGTGTGGCACGCGTCAGTCGTGCAACGAACCGAATGAATAAAACAATCCCAGTGTTTATGTACGTCTCGCTCTCCGACTGTGACCCTCACGTGAAATGGGTACAAAATAACACAATTACACACTCTCCTCGAACTCACCCTCATATGTATCACTCATCCTCATCCTCACCCATATGATGCTCCCTTTCTGAGTCCTTGCATACTCTTTTCACCCTCTTTTTTTAACTTCCTATTTTACTGTCTTCTTCGCGCTAGTCTCATCTTTCTCACACTCCCTTTAGAAAAAAAGGTTCATGCGGCTCGTTACAAGTCTATTCAGACGTCCGGAAAGAGTGGCGCGTGCCGGTATTCTCTCTGTTGACCATGATCATTCTGCCGAAGTTCGAGAAGGTTATTTTAAAACTCTATGGCTAATTTATTAATCGAACCATTACCCTCCTTATTTATCTGCAATCTTCCCTTTTCCTCTAAATACTCGATGACGCCAATTATCTGAGAGTGAGTTTCTCATCTCGGATAAGTGCGATTCAACAAAAAATGTGCCACTTTTGAACTAATTTTAAAGAGAATTTTTTAGATAATCATTTAGGGTTGCGCATATGTTCAGATGTTATTGCTTTTTTTTGTATACAAGTAGATAAATTATTGCATAGATAATTGCTCACTCATGTGATTTCAGCAATCGCCTTCAGCTCTTTGCAGTTACCTACATTTTCATACTCGCTTTCCTCTTGCACTAACTTTCGACTGGTGCTTTAAGCCTGCGACTCAAACTAATTAATCCACAATTGTAAGCAATCATCTATTTTGCGTACTTGTATCACAAACAGACATTTTGTACAAAATGAAGAATTTATTTTCAATACTGAACTTTCAATCATAGAATTTTTTAGAGAAAAGCATGTTATACTGTACGAGAAAAAGCTGTTTAATTTTCCCTGGGATCTATTTTTGAAAATCGAGTGAAATTTGCAAGTTCCCTCTATTACAAATTCAAGACATGTTTTGATAAAGTCGTTATAAAAATTCCTGAACTATTGACTTATCCTCATCTCAGTGAGGGTGAAATCCCTTACTTGGAATTTTGATCGTGCGTCGTATCTTGTATCAGAAAAGAGGTGGTTGATTAGGGGGGGGGGTTGAAATACAACCTCGGAGGCTTAGAACTTACTCGCACTCTAAATAAAGTATACAGCTAATGACGTCACGTATCGTAATCCAATTTACGGCTTGGCCCACTCTTGGGGTAAGGAGAGGAAACGAAGGTACCTAAGCGGGGATCGAGTCCTGGAGACGCGAAATGACGTACTGATGAAGTTTCTCTGGTACAGGATCGATTCAGGCCGACGCGACAGCAGGGGATCAGGGCCAGGGGGATTAGTACACGACAAAGTTTATAAAAGTGCGATCGTCCCTTGGAATGAACACCCAACCTAAAGCTTGCCTTTCCTTGCAGGCCCTTCCTCTCTCACCCTCTTCTCCTTTCTCATCTTGGCTACATCCTTCGATCTTTTTACACTTAATGAATTTACTTATGCATTACCAACGAACATTGATTCTCTTACATCAATCAGGTCTTTTCAAGTTTATTCTGAATTACCATATTCAACAACAAAGTATAAAGCTCCTTAAATTTTAATCACAGATTTGTAGGATGTAACCGAGTCTAGATCTAAAAAGAAAAAAATTTCATATCGTGGTATTTAAAAGTTACAAAAAAAGATTTCAAACGATTCATTTTTAGATTACTGCAAAAGTCTGTTTCGTTTTATGTCATCATAGGTAAAGGAATAAGGTGGTTGATCGATTGAGTAGTGATTTTCGAAAGTTTTTGTAAATTGATAGGAGGATAGAAATATTCTTGATCATCTGCTAAATAAATGATTAAAAAACGATGCATGCAGTCTATAATAGAAAACAAAACTGATGAATCATTGTAAGGATAAGTTGGTAGCTCAGTCGGCCGTATCTGCATTATGGAAACTGAGGTACGCTTGGACATCACGTGACAAACGCGATCGTATACGTGTCACACGAGTGACCAGCTAAATTAGATATAGTGAACCCAGCACGACATGCGTAAGGTATTTCTATTCCTGAAATTGAAATTGGCCGAAAATAATGAGTAAATTAATAATTAATGCTTAATTAAATTGTTTGCC
>JAAAKG020000008.1:1538246-1563909 GCA_010014905.2 Druon quercuslanigerum | reverse complement strand
ATTATATATTATTATTAAATACTATGGAAGCTACAGAAACTATGTACTTCTCATTATGTAACGTAAACGTCTTAGTAAATACGTAACAGAGAAAGGCCCAAATTGAATGACTCAAATTTTATGACTCAAATTTTATTTTCCCTAATGTTTTATGTACCGACATACATGTAGAGAAACAAATTTAATTAGACTATTATTTCAGTTCGCTATAATCTCAATTGGCCATAAAATCACTTGCAGTTATCATAAATCACTAGATTTTAAACCCACTGCTAATGCAAAAATTAGAAGAGAATTGGGGTTGCAAAAATGGCAGCGTGGCAATTGCGGTTAGAATCGTTAATACTCCTTGTAAGGTGCATTCTCATTTCTCCTCAAAGATCCACTTAATACCGTGTTTCCAGTTCAGTAATTTCGAGTTCATCTGAGATTATTGAAAACTAAAATGATTATCTAATCTACACCTAACCTATTTTGTGCAGAATAAGCTTCACTAACCCAAAATTCCGTGATGAAAACTAAAAATGATGTCAAATGGTAATTCGGACGTATAAAATTTATTTCAGATTCCAATTCGGTAAAATAAATATTGTTAAATTAACAATTCGGAGGGATAAAAATGATAGCAGATTGGTTTTTGCTTGTACTAATTTCGATAAAATGAACGCAAGGGAAAATAAAATGTGTGGAATATTCATGTACCTCCGACTACAAACGAGAATTCAATATTTATATACATTTTTAATGTCACCTCAATTGCAGAAGAATTTTATTAAAATAGCTGCAGAGCTGCAAACTTGAAAAAGTTCAGCCTCCTTCTCCCAACAATTAAACTAACTTGCACTACATTTTCTTGCGAAACAATATGAAGTTAAAATGACAATAAGCAAGTGGCATTGCCGCTCCTTTGTTTCTCGGGTGTTTATACGTCCACCACGTTGACGGTGCTAATCTCAGTGGCTTAGGCGTGGGACTGTTGAATCCCAGAGGCTATTCAGAAATTCACAGGGCGATCACGACAAAATGTAGGACGACCGCACGCAATCCGTTTTGTCCACTTTCAAGCTTAAACACCACTATAAATTTTCACGATAATCACACACAAAAAAGTGTAAAAGTCTCTAAAGACAATGTCTAATCGATATAAAAAGCCGCTTTTCATATCTTGGGGACATAAATGTGAATAGCTTTTCAATAAAAGTCTTCTTTCTCGGGATGTCAGGTTAGCTGTTTCGAGACGTCTAATACGTACTAAGAAGTAATAGAAGTCAATAGCGTATTTAATAGATTTTTTAGAAATTTTAAAAATAATTTCAGTTATCTAAGGAAAATATTTCCTTTTGAAGGCAAATATTTTTTAAGGTTTATATGAATTATTAGGTATGACGAAAATTTTAATGTTTGATTCTTATAATTCAAGTTCATATTTGTAGTCATAAAACTTTGCAATTGTAATAAAATATCTAAAATAATAGTTAATTTTATTCTCATGTTGTGAAATGTTTTAACTCGCATTATTTAATAAATTTGTTGCAAAAGTGTTTTCGATCAATGGACTATAATTCGCTAATGCACGGGTTGTTTGATTTGTTGCAGAGGGCAACAAGTGCCCGACCCCTGGTTGCACGGGGCAGGGTCACGTGACCGGACTCTATTCGCACCACCGCAGGTAAACAATTATCATCAATTAACTGTCGACGTGCCGCACACGATTCTTCCTGTCCATTAACCGTCCATTTGTGAACGTGCTTAATTAATATCTCGATTATCACTCTATCTATTGATTCGATAGCCTATGGATCTAAATTACCCATTCAACACAGTTTCACCTGAAAAATAATTTTTACACACATACAACTTGTATAGAAACATTGAAACGGGAAAATGAACAAGAAATCAATATTTATTTGTGCCATTTCTTTCTCAATTTTAAAAATATTAATTAAATTTTAGTGCAGTATGGCAGCAATTTGGTTTTTGATTTGTTTCCTTTAAAATTTAATATTTTTTACAACGGGTTTGCCTAAGCTTATAATGTGTATCACCTAATGCAGTTTGAACAGATATTCTTCTTTGATTGACCCCACTTCTAACTTATCAGTAATGATCTAGGCGTGCATTTCATCGTTTGTTTAATTCGATGGAAACTTTTTCTTGGATTTTTCAGTCTTTGTTTTATTGATTTGGTTGAATTAAAAAAATCCTAATAAAAAAACGAATATTGATCCGAAATCGTCAATCAAATCGCTGATATGGTCGCCTATGATTTTACTTGAAGCTTAAAAAAATTTTAGAAGTATTTGTACTAAAAGTGTAAACAAATTTTTTCGCAGCCTTTCGGGTTGTCCACGCAAAGATAAGCTGACTCCAGAGAGTAAGTATTGCCTAAAGTTATTTTAAATCTTAAAGTAGCTCTATAGTGCATCTTCAGTTTACGCAGGAATGCGTGAGTTCCTTTTCCGGCACAAAAAGTGGCAAGGAAAGTTCAAAATGACGAATCAATTTTTAAAATATAAATATATTAATTTTCATCGAAACAAGTTCCTCTGCACACTCATTAGTTACTTTAAATATATCCACATAAAAAAATAACTTAACATTTGAAAGTGAAGTAATAAATGAATGATTTACCAATTTAGTTATTTGAAAGAATAATTTATGATTTCCTTGTCAAATTGATTGGGTCTGAAAACGCATTCTTGGTGAAGGAGGTGGGCTCGCGTATGTATGTCTGTTATTTTTTGCGCTTATTGTTTGCCGGGTAGAGAGCTTTATTTATTGTGTTCACATTTGTTTAATTTAAAATTTTGTTCGTAGTTTATTAGTAGAGAGTTTTCACCACACTTGACTTGATTTTGTTGCCGTACTACTTTGGAGAACTCGAGATCCCGAGACACGGGCGATATCCCGGCACGCACACACGCCAGAATCTGAAGGAGGATCTCAGCAATCGAGTATAATGATAATTATGATAATTATTTATATCTGTGGTCCGTGACCATGCATATCACGTGGTTATAGAACTGCCTTCATTCCCCTAAGCTTCTTCGTACATCAATACACTTACATAATCCTCACAGTAAATATACTTATCTAACTTTGCAAATCAACCACTCAAACACTTTAACATTCTAATCTGTCTTAAGGTCGTCTCTTCTAAATTTTATTGTAAAATTTCAATTGACAATTGCAATGCACATTTTGTATTTATCATTTCAGCTTACAATTTCAAATGACAATTTTCGTGTCCCAAATTGACTTACAAAAGTTAGAAAGAAGGCTTATTATTTATCACGTTCAGCAGTAATCAGTCCCAGTACAATAATTGTCCGTAATGGCTCTCTGTCATAAATCGATGGCAATTTACACACTATAAGAGATATCTTTTCAATTTCTGAATCCAAAAAACACTAGGAGAAGAACCTCTGTGATTGTAATATTGAGTATATAGGTCAGCACGTACACTGATTAATATTGTTGTTTTTTTATGTTAATTTGTCTCTCGATCATATCGTTACTTTTGTTTCTCTCTACCCGCTTGATATAATTATTGTATCTTACCTTTATTTATTGTAAGCCACGTTTAAATTATATTTATTATTTCTTTAATTTTATTTGTCTCAAAATCCTTTTAAAAGTCTCTTTAGGCATATGATTTAGTTGATAATCCGGACACCTTCACTCTTAACGTTGAACTCAGAATTCGTAACAATCAATCAAACTCTTTAACCGATATTTTTTACTTCATAATATGGCTCTAAAGATTCTGCTCGATTCTGATGCGTGTGAATTGTCTTTATCGACGTGTCTATAACCTCGCACGTGTCTGGGTTCTCGCAGTTCTGGCGATGCATGAGACTATTTTGAAATGCCCAACGCCTGGTTGCAACGGCCGCGGTCATGTCAGCTCCAATCGGAACACTCACAGGAGCTTATCTGGATGCCCCATCGCTGCGGCCAATAAGCAGGCCGTCCGTGAGGCACGACACAAGGCTCAAGGTAAGGTGATCAAGCCTGATCGAAAATCACACCGACAAAATTCGATGTTAGAGATACCTACATTTGAAAAATGCAGCAAGAATGGTTTTAAATATTTTTCTTACAAAAAATCCGTCCGATGATCAGTTTTCAAGATGGTCGTTCGTACAAAGATTTTCAAATTAGAGAAAATGGTACAGTTTTTCATCCTCTATCCTCAACCCAAATCTAACTCTTTTTTTATTGATTAACAATTAGGTAGACAACACTTAGCAATAGAGCAAGAGTTCTATTACAAAAATCGTAGGATGTCTACACGACTGTAGTAGCACATCACAGGAAATCGTTTGTGGAAAAACTTATTATTCTAAAACATTTACTTCGAATGCAATATTTTGTACAGATGGTTCTTAGTGCATCCGTCACAGCAACACGAACTTGATATTGCCATTTATATTAAGCTATTAGATGCAAACCTTTAGCTTTCATTCGAAAAAATAATCTAAGCTATTGTTCGATTTTAAATACTGCAAACCTTTTAAGATTTAAACCCATTTGGAAAATTACCCAGATTCACAAACGCTATAATACTGGGTTATCTTCGCACACTGGTTTATTTTCCGCTGGGAATGAATCTCTTTTAATATTGAATTCTGACACTTGAGGGTATTCTTCTAACAGAACCCTTTTAGAATTAAACAATAACTAATTAATAATAATTTTTTCCTCTTTAGTGTCAGGAATACCTCCAGAATATATCAGTACGAATCTCTTGCCTTCTACAATGGATGGTAAGCTTTACACTCAATTCGGATCTTCAACACAGGAACCCAAACCGGTCGTGAGTTCACCATCCTACGACTACTATTCATCAACGAAGCCCGTAGGGATCAGTATAAAACCCCCGAAAACCCCAGAAGACACTTCGATCAGAATTAACAAAGTGATACCCAAAACAGAGAATAGTTCGGGCAGTACGAGTTGCTGCAACGCCTTACCGGGAAGAACGCAGTCTTCAGACCTATTGATACCAAAAACAGAGGATACTTCTTCTTGTAGAGTCAATTCACCACCACCACCTCCTCCACCTTCGGTAAGGCAAAGCTACGATTCTTATTTGAATCAGGATTCAAATTCTTCCTCGATGTCCTCGATGGACGCCATGGGTTCGAGATCATCAATGGGAGCAACAATCCACCACCCTAGTCAGCATCCGGCACATCACGTGTTGCCAATGCAACCAACAGTATCCTACCCAATGCCCATGGTGGAAGACACTAGGATGCCTCATCAGATGTCCCAGAGATCTCCTTATGAATCATCAGCCATGATGGCTGCAGCAGCGGCTGCTGCAGCAGCCACATCTGCAGACGATCTCTACCATCATAGATCTGCTGAACATGCCAGAGCTTACATGCATCCATCTGCTGGGAATATTGCCAGGCCTGTAGTCACCTATTCGAATGAAATCACTTCAGCCAGAGGCTATGAAAATGTAGTCGTGAGTGCTGCTAACCATCGACCCTACGATCCTGGCACTGCATCTGTCTATGATAGGTATGAGACTCAAACCTGTGCACCTCTTCAACCACAACAGCAACAGCAACAACAACTGCATTCCAGGGCTAATATGTACTATCTGGGGCAGTCTGGAATGACACCCGAGGAACAGGAAAGAGTTTATCAGCAGGAAGCCGTCGCTGCTCAGCAGCATCAGATGGCCATGGCTGCTGCAACTGCTGCTGAAATGATGAAATCAGAAGATGGTAAGATTAAAAATTCCATCACTGTGGAGATGTCCGATTTTTATTCAAATTATTATAAAACTATTTACCCTTACAGTCAAATGTGTAACCGTTGCTCAAGTACAACAGATGCAGAAGCCAGGAGGTCCTCCAACTTCACCGGGAGGATCAGTGATGGACCTCTCGACTTCTAGCGTTACATCTACTAGTCCACAGGTAAATATTTTCTTACAGATTTCAAAAAAATTAATTTATTAAGATCCAAACAGAATTGACTAATTTAATGGGATATTGTAACCTGAGAAACATTTTTATGTTCAGGCCCCGCCCTACGGATCAACTAGCCTTAGTCCGCAGTATGGAGGTGGTCAAACAGTCGGAGGAAGTCCGCAGGCAGCAGCTAGTCCTCACCTCACAGCTAGTCCTCAGGTACCAAGTCCTCAAGGGCAAACCCTTGACCTCAGTGTCAACAGATTGCATAGGTAAATGGTTTCTATTTGTATTTACGTACTCATGTTAAATCGTAATCCTTATTAAATTTTCTAAGAAATTTTGAACTTTATAGCGGGGCGCCAAGTCCTCAGTATTCAACCGCTCATGGAGAAGCTGTCGCAGTTTCTGTCGGGCCTAGTTTTCCACCACCTAGACCAATTGAGGAACAAACTGAACCAGTCGACTTCTCCACAGCAAATGAGCCAGTTAACTTCAGTGGAGGTCCAGGAATCAGGCCTGTTCCAGGGTTTCCACCACCCGGCGTGCATGCAGCGTATAGTCGAGAAAGTACACCTGACAGTGGGGGTTCGCATTATATGGATGCTTACAGAGATCCTACTGGTAAGACTATAACTGCATTCTTAACCATTGAACAATTGGGTTTATTGGGTTAAATCACTACTAAACCGGAATATAATTATTTTTATTTATATGAAAAAAATGCATCATTTTCGAAAACATGGTAAACTTTTCGGGATCTAGAAACGCATACATTACCGAGGCTAGTGTCATTACACTAGCAAAATGTAACGTCCAGCGTGGCACGATATTTATAAAAAGCCAGAGGTTTGCAGCAGGAGGCATTCGAATAGAACAAAGAGCTCGGCGTTTCCCTCGAGGGCGTACGCGGTTACAACTGCCGAATAAAAATTCACCCGAACAGTACATGAGACCTATAATAGGCATCTATGCTCAGCCCTCATTTTGTTCGCCATGCCTTGCCATTTCAAATACCATCTACACTCTTGCTGCACACGAACACGACCACTCAACCCCATCCTCACCAGTACACGGCCGTTGTTAATTATCAATATTGCGCGTACACCAAGCCAGCAATAGTCCGGTGATACGGTTGTGACGCCAGGGAGCAGTTATTGAAATTGAAACATACGGACTCGCTGACATCGTTCACCAACGCCGCTTGTATTATGCTCTCTGTGTCAATCGTGTGACAGCGTGTATGTTCTCCTATATGAAGATACTCGTCATTTTTGCGTCTCTTTAAATTCTTCTTTTTCTGGTAAAAAAAAGGACGGTACATTTTACTGTGCTCGGGCAATCCTCTAGTTTGGAGTTTATAAATGCAGAATTCCCGATGAAAAAGTAGATTGTCCTTTCTTTATTTGAATTTAAACTATTTTTAAATTAAAATTCTATGCAAAATTATAAAAGATATTGCTTCTTTTTTAACAATGATAACACTCAATAGGTGTCTAGCTACTGGCGGATTTCAGATTGGAATCGAGAAGCTCAAGCCAATTCAAAACTAGAATCTAAAACGGTTTTTTTTCTGGGGGGAATCGGGTATTGAGCATCCACAGGTAATTTGGAGAGAAGATTGGAGAATGGAGAAACAAAGAAAGATTTTCTTTTTACAGGGTATGGTCCCATGAGTCCACATCCCGGATATGGAATGACCGGAGTGCAGGCCGAGTATCCTGGGAATACCTACACCCCGTATCCAACCGCTGGTTACAATTGTGGTGGAACTTATCCAGGAGGACCTGTAACTTCCAGCTACCAAATTCCAGCAGGATATTCTCCTGCTCCCTGCTATAGTATGCCGCCCCCTCAGCATACGCTTGGACCCCTGGACAAGCCATCGGGCAAGGATGACAAGTAGGTTTCTTTCCTTTTTAGATATTCAAATTTTTCGTGGTTTGTGAGTCCGGTTCACTGGAAAACTGTATTCGTTTATCTGAAATAGGTTTTTATGCAAATTTTAAACGACGATTTTGAATTGAAAAATATAGCTTAGAACTCTGCCATTTCCCTGATGATCTTTCATGTCAGAAATATTCTGGTGAGCCGGAGGTATGTCATTGATGATAAAGTGCATGCGAGTTGTTTATTCTTTTCTAAAATTGGGAAAAGGATCGCGCGATTCTCATGGCAATGGAGTCAAGGAGGCGGTTAAGCCGGCGGAGGCGCGCATACCTACCTCCATTTTGTTAATTAAAGTAATTACTCTTCGTAGCGAAAGTGCCAACCTTATTCTAATTGACGTAAAGCTCGGTGGTATGGCAGCATAGGAGGGGATGGGTGGGGGTGGTAGAGGGGTTGGAGGTGATGGCTTGGCGAGGGAGGATAATTCGAAGGAGGGTGGGGTATAATCAGTTGCCACCGCACTGGATTATGGGGCGAAACCCGTCGTCCCGTCGGGGTTAGGACCCGGAACACCTCCAAGCCGCTAGGAAACTGTTCTGCGCCCTCCTCAGCCTCCATCGAAATTCGATGGCCAAAATTCTAAAGTATTCAACCTCAGAATTTAATCCCCTCTTCTAAAGAAGGTCCAATCTGGATATTTAAGCATTTGGCAAAATTCGATCGTATATTCATTATTTGAGGATAAAGTTCAATGGTCAATATCACCAAACAGGAATCTACATTTTTTAAATAAATTAATAGCGTTTTCAAATGTATAAATGAAAAATTGAGGAATTTGTGACTTGAGTTAATTTCTTCTTTGGTTTGAGAAAAAATATCAGAATAGAACGCTTCCTCCCTCTTGAATTTCACAAAATAAGTGAGAGGATGTGCGGGAACTTATGTCAGTAGCTTCGAAGTCAGTCGATAGCAATACTTCAAGATTATTAATGGCTTTGGCCAATATAAGAACTTAATATAGCAACTTTCGCGATCCAAGCGAATTACAGTCTCTAGGGGCATTTATCGGATGCTCTGAAGTAGTCGAACCAGTGTTTGATATCGTGATTTATTTTCCTTAGATGCAATGGATAAGAAAGAAGTTTATTGAAAACTCACATAAGGGTCTATTAGTTTCTTGCTGAATTAAGAGATCTTGAGATTAAATCTAACTATGAAGAACGTCAGTTTTATGCTCTGTCTACTGATCTTTTCAATTGCAAATATCACCTTATGAGATTTCTAACCGGAATCTAAATTTAACTTGAATGGTCGTCTTCTTCATTTGAATGCTAGTGCAGATATTTAGAAGTTTTAATTTTAGCGTTACAGTGTATTACTAAATATGCAGATTTTACGAAAAGTTTATTCCTGAAGGTAGTGGAATCTAGGCACGATTGTAAACAGTGAGATGCGCCTAAAGCTGGGATTGAAAAGATCAAAGTTTAAGTGGTTGGGAGCGAAATAGTTAGATGGTTGGAACACTGAGTTGAGAAGCAGAGGCTGGTACGCACAGCGTGATTGCATTCAAGTCCTGAGCCGGTGGGTGGGGGTTCCGGCAATATCGTACCCACTCAAGGGTCATTGAGGTTTCGGGGTTTCTCATAGCCTCGATTCTCGTATCTACCAGACCTGCGAGAACTGAGAAGTAGGAGTTAGCCTGCAAGCTAACCACGTATCCTCCTTCTGCTACCACTGCCCTGTCCTCCGGCCTACCCCTTGTACTTCAAGTGGACTTTCAACGTTTTTCATATTGTCTCACGCCACCGCCGTCGAAACTGCCCCCAATTTTTATTTTTGTTCTATTTCCAGACTTGCAGATTGCCTATGGTGTTATAGTAATTTGCGTAGAGGTATTAAATCTCAATTCTGATTTACAGTTTCATACATAGTTTACTGAAGGTAACATAGAAAAGAATTTTTTCACTAATATGAGTTAAACATTTTTTCCATCAAAAACTCATTATGCATATGAAAAACGATTTTGTATCTGAATACAGGTTACATTTTTATTTCCATTTTCAATTTCGCCTTAAAATGACATGAAAAATATCAATTTGGTCATAACCTATAAGAAAATAGTCGAACAATTTTGACGTATTCTAGTGTAAAGTTATAATAAAGAGGTTTTTTTATTTGCTATGTACTCTAATTTAATGTGCGATGTGCTGCATCGGCTGTACAAAACTCTGGGTAGATTAAGAAAGTTACTTTGAGATTCATTTTTTTTATGAAAGGAATGGGTATACGCGGAAAACTGAATGAACGATGAGCTTGGAAACGTAGTGAGAGTTTTCTGTTCATTGTTAATGTGTTCGATACAGTATGAATATGAGGAGACAATCTTTGAATTTTGCGCCTCGGCCTACCCCTCGTGGTCGCGATGGCAAGGAGCTGATTCAGTGTCCCACGTCGTCCTGTGATGGCATGGGTCATATCTCGGGAAACTACGCTACCCACAGAAGGCAAGGCAGCATTCAATTTGAAATCCACCTTCCCATTGACACACACGCACACACGCGCATTTAAAAACATGCACAGAAAAAGTTATTTTGATACAGTTCCCTCCATGTTTCTATCCCTCAGCTTTTATCCTAATAGTTACTGTTTTATGATTTAAAATTTAAATATAGGTTTGAATTTTTATTTTTTATTTATATTATTTATCATTCGCTTACTAAAAGCAATGCAACAGTAGAAAAAACAGGAATTCTAAATTAAAAACATATTTGATCATTTTAAATTCAGAATATCAAAAAATTTGAGACCTGAACATTTGAACAATTGAACAATCATTCTGTACCCAGCAGAAAATTTCGTATATGTATAAAATAGATTGATTTCTTTTAAATGCGACAATTAGACTTTGAAAAATGATTTTAACACTCAATCAATCATTAATAACAATCAAAATTTATTTTTATAATTTTTATAATTTCTCTCAAAAACAAGTATCCCTGTGAAAATCTTTAAACGATGTATTTAATTTTCACACTTAACAAATATACAATCGAAAATTGGATGCGTTTTTGAGTTAACAATTATTGTTGGCCCGTGGCGTAGTCGCTTTTTCAATGTTGTGCAAACAAGAATTCAGACAAAGAAAACAAATTTACTTTATACAGAATGTTACGTAACCGAACGATTAATTCGAAAGATGAAAAACAGAACTTTAGGACCTTCTTATTTGATCGCATGAAAATAAAATTTTGTAAAGAATAACATCTATGCAAAACTGAACTTTTATGCTGTGCTTGGAAGTCCTTAATCATACAGTAATTCGCAGCGAAATCTTATCAACGAAACACTCTGTATACTTGCGCATACGTAACAGCACACTTGCATTTATTATTAAATTAATACCTCTTTGGTTGATTATTCCTTTTTTCTCTATATCTCTCTTTCTTTCGCCCTTTGTTTCTTTGTGTATCTTACATTCGTTAAGATTAATTGTTTCAGCTGTGTAGATAAGTTTCATGTTGAATGAAATTTCGTTTCTTCCCATTAGACCCGACCCCTACGAAAAGGGATGGCAAAATCGCAGAAGAATGGCACTTTCAAATCGTGAGAAACCTTTTTAATCAAATCACGGCCGTTGCTTTTTAGTTCTAAAAGCTATAGTACAAAATTTTGTATTATATTTCGTGATTATTGTTATTGATAGTTTCAGAATAATTGAAAAAATATTTGTACCCTAAAAAACTAATTCCTGAAGTAAACTATTAACATTTTCTACATCACAAATATTTCACTCAAGATTCTTAGTTTTCCTAATATTTGTTAGAATTCAGAACTATGCAACATGCAAATTTGGGATAAAATAGAATTTAGTACTCAGATCTTGCAGTTCCATTAGCTATACGAATACCTGGCGATGTACTCCTAACACTTTGCCAGCCTCGAGTGGGCAGCATTGTAGCGAACTGTTGCCATTGACCATGTCATAACAGACTGAACATACGATAGATTATTTACCTGTCAAAAAACCATGTCAAATAGATCTCGTTCTGAAGTTTTAAATGCATAAAAATTGGTAATTGGCGAGTTTCACTGGGGTCAGGTGTGAGTGTGTTCCCCGCTCTTCCTTCAGTGTTCTTAGAATAAGACCGATTTCTATACTTAAATCACGATTCACGAGCGACACCTCGTGAGTGATCTGAATGGAACACGACGTTGCCATTAGCGTACCCTTTCATATTAACAACATTTTTTCAACATCGAGCTCCATCTTTATTAGATTAAGTCCAAGACTCCACCAAATCGTGCGATTCGATCCCATAATTAGCATGTAAGTATCCTTGAAAGGAGATTCTAAATTTATTTATATTTCAAAAATTAAATTTATTTTCAATCATAGAAACATTTAAGCCAGAAGGTTATTTTAAAAAGACTTGTATATTAAAGAAGAGCTGAATCTTCTTTTAAGAATCCTATCTTCCGGAAAGTAAAGATACTGTTTGTAAAATGGTATTGCAAAATAATAATCAAATATCAATGAATATATATTATTAGACGTCTGGCAACGTCGCGAGAAGTGCATGCAGATAGTGCCATTTTTGGACGTTCTTGAGGTGTGCGTTCGCTCAAACCCATGACGATAAATACGCTGTTGTAGGGCAGAATGAGAATGCATTATTAATATCGATGCGGATAGAAAATACGCCAATTGTCTCTTTCAATGGGAAAAAATAGACTGCGTCTGATCGTCATGGTTCTTTATCCAGCTAGTTTTCTTGATGGATCTGGTTTATCTTTTATTTTCAGCCTCTCTGGTTGTCCACGAGCGGATAGGTCTCAGATACAGGCGCATTCACAAGAACTTAAATGCCCAACACCTGGTTGTGATGGTTCGGGACACGTGACCGGAAATTATTCGTCCCACAGAAGTCTTTCGGGATGTCCAAGGGCAAACAAACCGAAGAGCAAGCCTCGCGATGGTCAAGATTCCGAACCATTGAGGTCAGTATCAACATTTATTTTTTATTTATTTCAACCATTCGATCCAAAATCATCCTCTATAAAAGCGGAAAAATATTTAAATAATAATAAATCTATGAATAGTGATAGTGATTCAATATTATTCGAACTATATGAAAGTATCCAGTGAAATGATTCTGAAGTAGAAAACATGGAAAAATTAATTTTGGGAGAAGGAAACTTCAATATAAAAATAGGGAGCCTTTGAACTCTGCTAAGTCCATGATTTTTCAAACAAATAAAAAATTATTATTTGAAAATATCTAAAATAAAGGAAACTTTTTTTGTATTTTCGTAACATTTACCGTACAGTACGAATAGTCGGCAAGTGTTGCTTTCTAAAACACTAATCGTTACGCATGATCGTAATAAATATTGACATTAAAATTAAATTCAAATCACTTTATGGTAAAAAGTTCCAAACATTTATATTTTATCATCCATTTAATAGACTTAGCGAATTTTAAATGATCGTGTGCTTGCCCTGGAAAAAGAGTTTGTAAGATAATTCTCAGATTTTAAATCAAATCCGTTTAAAAACTATTTGCACCGCAAGAGTTTCCTTGTATTCATACAGCCGTGTACAATATTTATAACTGAATAAATCTGCCTAAATCTGCCTAATGACAAGTAATTCTGCAAACCTTTTTCAAACTATCATTCCAAAAATTTGTAAAAGATTTTGTAGAAGGACGAAGAAAATTTTCGTAACTGAAAAATATGTTCAGTTTTACACTCTATTTGACTATAATGGAAGGTATCGAGCTTTGTCAAGTCTTTTACAAAACAAAAAGGGATTAGTCTGCTTAGAAAATAAAATTTATAATATTCGTAAGTCATAAATTTTCGACATTAAATATGAAGGTGATAAATATGGCTGTCTAAACCACCACGGGGCAAGGACTAAAAGCCTCCCTAAAGTGAAAGGGGGAATCCCTGATCCCATACTAACCCGAGTTAGAGCAAAGACGCTGACTAATATCTGGCGGTTTCCGCTCATTTCACGCTTGCTCTGTGGATTCTATATATGCATGGTGTTGGTGGTGGTGTTGGACAACAGATGTCCTATCCCAGGCTGTGATGGTTCTGGCCACGCTACTGGCAAATTTTTGTCACATCGCAGGTAATGCCTAATCGGAACGAATATTTTCTTTTTATTTGGAACATTCCAGAATCTTGCTACTTTATGTTATTTTTGCATGCCGCGAATCCTTGTCCCTCAGTTTTGTTTTCTGTTTTAGTGGTCAGTATTCGTCATATTCTTGCTAAACAGAAAAAGAAAAAATTTTAATCTATCAAATAAATAAATCATTATGTTCTAGTGCTTCAGGTTGTCCTATCGCGAATCGCAACAAGATGAGGGTTCTAGAATCTGGAGGAAGTGTGGAACAACACAAAGCAGTGGTAGCAGCGGCGACAGCGATGAAATTCGAAGGCGTGAATTGTCCCACACCAGGTTGTGACGGAATCGGACACATAAACGGCTCTTTTTCGACGCATAGGTCACTTTCAGGCTGTCCCGTTGCAGGACATGCTGTGAAAAAACCCAAATTCGAAGATATGTCGGCCATGTACAGCAAAGGGATCACGGGTAAGGCCGTAGTGACAGTATGACCTCTTGTACTCTTGGCCATTGACAATGATCACCCGCCATCGAGATGCAAAATTGCAAAACTTATCAAAAAAATATCCTAAAAATCTGAAATGAATACTATTCATTTCAAAGATACAAAATTTAAACATTTTTTTAGGCTCTCTAGCAGAGTTATTAAAATACAAACGAGATAAATGCCCTCGATCGGGAAAATGGTCGTTGGTTTATTAGCACGAGGTAGAGAAAGGTCGAAGTTTTTCGTAGAATGCAGCTTTTCCTTTTTTTGCTTCCTCCCTTTACGTCCAATCCGTGGTGGTGCATGTAAATCATCATGCGCAAATGATAATTATAAAGTGTCAAACCGTTACGAAATTAAATAAATTTCGTAAAAATTATTAGATTAGACTTGATACTGGACGAATTGGGTACTTAGAACATGTGAGAATCAATTTGTGTATACTTAACCTTATTCTTGACCTTGTACTTTGCCAAGCGCTGCACTGTGCTATCCACGCAATGATGTGCTGTCATACCAATGAGATTAGCCTCTCCCTTTCTCCTTTCTTCTATGGTTCATGTATCCTACTCCTATCACGTCTCTGTATCAGTTTGTTCATTTTTAGTTTCGTTTCGTTTACATGATTCAGGTGTATTTTTAAAATAAATTCTTCACAAGATTCTTCATCGTTAGAATTGTTTTTAGTTATTTATTTATTAAGAGTCTACTGATTTATTAAGTATCAGATTCAGACTGTATGGAGCACCTGGATCATGATTTACTATTCTTCTGCCTTTCTTTCTTCTCTCGCGTATACCACTTCCTCATATATAAAAAAATATAAACTTAAACGAGCCGACGCCATTATGATGAAAAATAATATATTCTGATTTATTCTGGGATCACGATCAGCTCCTTTCCTGTCATTGAGCTTTGAGGAGAACATTTACTTTTGAAGGTAAGGGACTGACGTACTCGCCACTTGTTTATGTGTTTTCGGTGTTACATACAGATCCTCACACGAGTGCCTTACTTGACTGTGTCCGATTGTTGGTACCGGATCAATTACAAACCAGTCAAATTTTCTGTGCTCTTACACATTGTGACAATGTTCAAAGATACGGATACCAACACTCGGAACCATCCTCCATTTTTCTTATATCTGGTATGATGGCACCTCACGTTCCTCCCAATTTCCTTGAGATTTCCTACCGCAAAATGTCGACTGATCATTCATTTTTTCAATTTGGCTCGAAAAAAATACTAATTGATAATCAGAACCTTAATTATCGGTAAATTTGAAGATCAGTAAATTTTGCTGTTTAGACAAAGGACACATGATACTTTTGCAGTAGGAACTAAACCCGTATTCCTGCCAGCTGAATATATTTTACTGCCTTAGCTCGCACACCTCTTTTCAAACAATAGCCAAAAAAAAACTAGTAGAAGAATTCTCACCAATTAAAATGCTCAAATTTCTCAAACTTGGATAGGAAATTAATCTAATGCTTAATTGACTGCACAGAAAAATAGAGCTCTAGTAATACACAGGATCACTTAAGACTTAAAGTAGGAAAGCATAAAATCAGAGTGGGCAATAAAGTTTCATTTTCTCATTATGAGTCGTCTCATCCTGGTAGATTCCTGATAAACTCTTGATGAAATAACCTAGTATAAGTGGGCACATTGGAGATCTTTAAGACGTCTTGAAGACATGAATATTTTTAAGGACATCTTAAATATCACCAGTGTTTTGGTTCCTACTGGATCAGATTTGAGACGATCAGATTGGGCAAAAGTTACGAGATTGGCCACGCTAACGGACGCTATAGGTACTTCTGGAGCTAGTGTTAAATCTGAGCTTATACCCCATAGGGATGGATGCCGGTGGTCCGGGTCAGGGTGGTGTGGTGGGTGCTGGTCAGGTGAGCACCAGCGGTAGTGGAACGGTAAGTGCTCACGGGGAGGATCTCTACACACTGGAGGCTGAAATCACAGAACTCCAGAGAGAGAATGCCCGAGTCGAGTCACAGGTTTTGCGCCTGCGCTCTGACATTACCGCTATGGAGAATCAACTGAAGCAGGGTGACAAGGTGAGTTGCTCAGTCGATAAGTGACCATCTGCTGGTCATATTAATACTCCAATTGCCGGCTATCGATCCATATTTCATCTTGAAAGGTGAATTATCGATTGAGTAATAACCATAGGAAAAATTAAGGCTTAAACTTATTTAATTCCGTTTTCTCCTTCCAGGAGTCCACAACGATATCACAGCGCAATAATAATCTGAATGACTACTACCATTCGCTGAGAGAGAACATGATCACGCTTTTGGAACATGTTCGAATTCCTAATGCTCCGAGTGGACCCCAGGAGAAGATGGGACATGAAAACTTCGACAGTTACCTTACGAAATTGCAGACCTTGTGTACCACGGATGGTTACTGCGCCGATGATACTCAAAGGCCTATTTATGAAACTGTCAAGACTGCCCTTCAAGACTTTACGGTCCTACCGACGCCTATCTGAGACCATATTTAGAGCTTATCAAAATACTAGTTAAACAGTGACCCGTTCTGGATCAAAACTATGGAAATTTAATTTTAGACTTTATACCGACTTTAGTAATTAGGAGTAGCAGGAAGATATGTTTCCGCGGCCTATGTACCAGCTGCAGTTCAAAAAGGATGGTTCAATTTCATATTACAGAGAAAGCATCGGATTGGGTAAAAATTATAAAAAGGAACCTAATTCAAATTTAGTTTTAAACTGATAACAAATTTTCATTATGATCAAAGATTGAATCTTCCCATCCTTATTGAAAAAGAAGTCACGAAAAGATATGATTTAAATCTTTCTATTTTAATTTTATTTGCTATCACCAATAATCATGAACAGTGAACATAGAGTCCAAAATGGGTAAAGACCAAGAAAGATTTGTAAACGTGTAAAAAATTTCTTGAATTTGAAGCAAGTTAATTAATTTATTTAAGGGTACAATTGATATTTTGAGTATGTGAGATTGCCAATATGTGAAGAGTTAAAAACATTTCAGTTATAGTAAATCAATATTTTTAAACAATTAAAATTGTTCTTTAAAACGATCGATAAACATCTAACGTTAAGTCCACTTCAGAAAGCGCGCTCTCTCCCTGTCTCTCCCTGTAGTTTTAATTTGGCTTTACTCTCAAATAGCAAATTGGAATTGAATCATCCATTCAAGAACGAAAATCAAATTCAGAAACTCTCTTCCTAATCCAAAACGTGGTCTACTGGACAAGTAAATATAATTCAATTGAAGATTGACGTGATCTGCTTGATACGGACAGGATCAGAGATCGTGAGGAAAAATGGATTGATGATAATAGTGATTAACATCTTCCACTTTTTCTTGTAAATAATTGATATAGTGCCACATAAGTACCGGCTACATGAACTATTGTACATAAGTTAGAAGAGATAAGTCATTTATATTATTCAAAATGGTTATACGGTTATGCAATAAGTCATGTAAAAAAGATTTAATTTAGCTGTATATCAGTCTTTGCTGCTTTTCCATTATTGTGTAATTATTACTGTTGTGGTTGCTCTTAAAGCCATGCTTATCTTATCTCATCTACTATAGCATCTGCTTTTACTACTTATCGCTATCCGTATCTCTTACTATCGATACAACCCCTATTGTCTTCAGGGCTACTGTTTCCTGTTACTATTATTACTTTCATTATCATTATTAGACAATAATTGTCGTTGGGTATGAAAAATTATTGCAAAGAATTGAAACATTTTGTACTGCGTAATAGTTGCGATAAAAAATTAGCATATGTCAATAAAGCAAAACATCGAGCCGGAAATCAATGAAGGAGTGAATCAATTCAATTTGTATGCAGTCAATTAGTCAATGTTCCAATGAAACTTAAACTTGCAATTTGCTTTATTAAGTTATTTATAATTTTATCTAGCTTTGTTTGTGCCTTAGATTCTGATTATCTTTTATTTATTTTATGAAGGAAATTATTGCAGGCTCGGAGTGACTTTATGAGTAATATTTTATAGTCAGACTTATTTACTTATTATTGATATTAATACGAAGTAGCGATGATAGATTTCTCGGGAAGCTCATTCTTAATCTGGTGATATGTATAGTTATTAAAAACACTCGTATTTTACTCTTTTTATTGTTACATTAATTTTGTATATACTTTTCTACATGAACTTTAAGGAACAACAAGGTCGTCATTTGTTGAACTATTCCCTCGCAATTTTTATTATCTTAATTATATTGTGTTATCCTGTCATAGCAGGTTTGCAAAAATTTATTTACGTGACGCACATGTCTGTGTTGATTGAAGGACACCAGTGCTTCGAGGGTAAAGACACAAATTTCTATAGAAATTTAGTGAAGAGTTTCTCTTTAATTAATTCCTTAAAATATTTAATAATACAATCAACGATTACTTAAAGATCGTAGTTTAGAAATATTTAGGCTCTTTTTCTCTTTCCCGACACCTGCATATCAATTTTATAAAATAAATAATGTGTTCTCCATCGAAGTTCTTCTGTCTTGAATCAAAATTTCTTTTTGGAATAGCACTCTGAAAAAATATTGTAAATATTCCGATATATTCGATAATATGTACGCCTGTCTAAAGACCCTAACATTTAAAAGTTATACGCTCTTAAAGATTACAGTGTTGCAACTAGTCACTAAAGAAGGAATGGATAAATGTCAAGTATACTAAAAGTGGGAATGTGATGACTGATTAAAAACCCGCTAGAACATAAGAGATCCGACTATTGTTCAATTTTTATTGCTCGTGTCTGTGTACATTTTAGAACGTACTTAAGTTTCTTACCTTAAGTTCCGTTTTGTTTAAATTTTTCTGCCTTAAAATAAAATTTTATTTTTTTGGTTTCAGTTGAGTTTAGATCAATAAGTCTTTGGTTTGTCGATGTTGTTTCGTTGTACAGAAAAGCGCGAATAATCGGGACGCAAGTGCAGCGAGAAGTAATGAAGCACATTTCTTCGCGTATTAAAAACTGATTTTCACAACAGATGTTAGAACGTGATACTGTAAATAAAAGTAGGAGAATCAGAATTAATTATTTACCTGAATGAAATGCGTTATCGTGAAAAACATTTTAACCAGCACCGTGTAGTGAGAGAAATAATAAACTAGAAATAGCTATAGTCGAACAATTACGATTAATCTTCAAATCAGTGCAATTCTTATGATTACGGTGATTGATTATGACTGGCTTATGATTAGTTTTGAGTGAATATACAATTATGACTATTTGTTTTTATTATTATTATTATTATTATTATTATTATAGCTGTCGTCGTTGGTCCTCTCTTCTTGCATCCATCCAAGCTTGTATATTTTTTCTCGTCATTATTAGTAATACATACGTCGTTACGTTCTTTTCATTAATATTATTATTATTGTTGTCTTTGATAAAAGTTCTACGAATTATAAGTTCAGCAATATGCTTTAAGCAAGCATAAATGTTACTCCGATTGAATAAAGGGTATTTATCGAAACTCTGTCATTTTGTTCTTTTATTTAGTAATTAATTATAAAATTCGTTAAAAAAATATCTACAATTTAAATAAAACAAGCAGTATTGACATTTCTCGAGAAAGCCTACCAATGTTCGTAAAACTTAATGTTCAAAACCAGGAATATACCCGGTAACAAGCGTTGCATTCAGAATAATTAATATTTTCAGATTTCAGCTTAAAAATGAAGATTATTCTTTTTTGTCAATTTATACATTACCTCAAAGAGATGTTTTCTATTCCACAAAAAAGGTCATATTTTGAGCTTATTTAATTCCTTCCAATAAGTTCACAAAATATGTGTAATAATTTGTTTTACTTCCTTCATGTGGAATATAAGTTTTGAAATTTTAATTCTCATGCATTCAAGTATACCTTTCTACAGTTAAAATTATTTTAATCCACACATTTGACATTTATATTTGCGTTTAAAGTATTTTATAAGCAATAAGCGAAATAGACTCATCAATTTTTAAACTAGTCCTACTATAAGGAACGTTACTAGCAGTAAAATTTAGTATATTTAACACATTTAATACTGTGTACAAATTCTATTAAATATAATAATAAAAACATGTTTACATAATTCCGATTGACTTCTTCTTTATCGCATACAAATTACAATTTAAGACAAAATATTATTTAATGATTAAACAACCCATGAATTTCGATTCAATCTAGCGTTTTCAAAGTGAAATTATTTTTAGCTTTTCTACTCCTTCTTTGATATTTTTCTACTTTTTATTTTTTTTTTAATACGCCTTCGTTAAATTTTGCTAAGTCGATTGAGGGGAATAGGGTTTGCACTTTTTCTTATCCCGTTGGGGGATTTTTAGACGGAGGAAAAATCGCGTATTCATGGGAATACAAATTCTTAATTATTCTGAATGCAACGCTTGTTACCGGACACTGCAACAATATGTAAAAAAATATAGCGCGAAAATTAGCAATTTCAAATATATGATTTTTCATTTAAAAAATGCCTAAACAATCTCGCTATTAATCAAAATTGTGCCAGATATACTTAAGGAACATAAGTACATAATTGAATGAACAAGTTGATTGTTATAAACAATTCATATAAACACAGGCTTCATTATATCGCGGAAATGTTTATAACCCTGATTTCTTTCCTAAAACGGCTTATATTTGGTATTAGATTTTGTAATAAGCAATGACTTATCATCATACGTCAACCATTTTTTCTTTTATGAGTGACTTCAACGAAGATGTACTCCTGAATTTAGGAGTTCGTAACCCCTCATTAACAACAAATATTTTATTTTTTGTTTCTTGAAGAGTTAATCTTCACTGCCCCACTGAACACAATTGAACCATTTTCAGAAATGGTTATCAACCACAAGAGACTCTCATATTAATTGAAAATTATTTTTTCCAGAAAGAATTGTTATTTTTGCCATTTCTTATGCTTTTTCTTAGTAACAATATACATTCTCAATTACGTAACTTTAATTTCACTTGATTTCGTCGGAAAGGCGAACTTTTCTAGAATATGTTCAACTATGTCAGTACAAATCTCCTTTTTAATGGTTAATTTTATATCCGTTTTTCTATTTGCAATCAACTTTATTCTTAGCTATCCTGAAAAATGTATATCATTTCAATAAACTTATATTATTACCATTCATGATATGCATTAGTATTGAAACAAAAGTAATTTGACTGTCTTATTTTTATCTTAAAAAATGGGCATTTTATAAAAATAAAAATTATTAGTAAACATTTTACTGCAACTTGTGTCATTTTTTCATAAATCTAATTTCTTTATATTCAATGTAGATGCAATTGAGTGAAAAATTTTAGTAAATAAAATGTTATTACATTTTATAACAAACTTGTAGATATTTTTTGTTTAAACAACTTTTGCCTTTAATTTTGTTCGTCTCTTGTATCGTTTTTCCACAATTAAAAAAAATTAAATCTTATTTTTTACGATTGAAAGAAAATATAATCGTCCTATCTAAAAATGATTATTAAAAAATGTACAGATCTTTTTGTGGTGGACAATTTAAGTCCTTTAATTTTAGTTCGTACCTTGTGTCGTTTTACATGAAGACCGTAAGACCAAAATAATTTTTTCTCACTTGTACATTGACGGTCGAAGAAAGGAATGTTTTGATTCTCATCAAGTCTGATATCAAATTATACTTGTGCCGTTTTTCGAAAAATTTAATTATTTAATTTTGAATGTCTCTTTTTACGATTAAAGCAAAAACTGCGTGGCCTATCAAAAATAATTTATGACAGATTTAAATGAGTTTTCGCTATTTTTTGCAAGAGCAACTCTTATCTATTTATTTGGTTCATAGCTTGTGCCGTTGGTCCAAAATTTTCATTCTTTATTTTCAATGTTGTTTATTACGACTAAGAACAAAAACTATGCATCCTATCGAAAATTGATTAATGACAAATTTGTAGATCTTTTCAGGGCACCAAATTTTAGTTAATTCATTTTTTTTGTATCTTGCATAGATTGGCCGTAAAATGGAATTTTTTAGTTTTCGTTCTTTTTCGCATGATAAAAATTTGAATTTTCAACTTTTCGAAGAAATTTAAAAATTTGTCATGATAATCTTGTCGGCCTTTAAAAAATAAACGTTTTTCTTTTCTTGACTTTTTTCATATCATGCGTTGTTTGGTTAAAAATGTTCATTTTGGTTTATTTTTTTGGATTTTGTAAATGCTATAACTCTGATAAGTTTCATTTTATCGTAAAAAGATAAGGATAATTTTTTCGAGTTTCCGAGTACTATAAATACCGGTAAATAGAATTTTTAAATCATGAAAAGAATAGTCTTCAATATTTTGAAAATGTGCTCACTTTTTGAATTTTCATCCAAAATAGCTGGTTTATGAACTTGTTCTTTCTTTTTAGACCCTAAAAAAGTGTAGCAGAGTAGAATTCAATCTGACCAATCTTTCGAAAGTTATCATGCCTATAGTATACAGACTACAGACTACAGACAGACATACCGACACCTTCGTAAAAATCATTTTTTCTGACTCAGGAGGTCTCAAAACGTTGAGATTTGATGTAAAACGACCAAGTGAAATTTTACATAAAACCTTCTTATTAGGATGAGAATGTAAAAACAGTATATTTGTTAATACATTTGTTTATGTATGATAAGTCATTACTAATTACATATTGAGCACTGTACTGAAGTATTTATTCATATTGCTTACAACAACTTGCTTGTAAATTAAATTAAGGATTTATGTTCCTTAAGTGCATCTGAATTAATTATGATGAATGGCGAGTTTTTTAAAGCAATTTTCTTTTAAATAAAAAATCATATTGAAGAAATTGATAATTTTGTCGCTATATGCTTATTTAAATATTTTTGCATAAACAATTATGTTAAACATCGAGTAGTTTTATGACCTTGACATTTTAATTTTAATAATTTCTAGAAAAAGTTCAAAATCGCCAAGAAACATTGCTTACAGAGGATTATGAACAGTAAATTCTTGGGGCTTTCCGCTGTTCCTCACAGGAGATAACTTTGGATAAACAAAAAACTCTTTTTTAAATACTGTGTATATATTATGCCGAAATATAGAAATTTGTCAAATGACCTAACTACATAATGCTTTGACAAAAGAATAATATTCTAAAATACAATTTCAAAACTAGTAAGTTTAAAATGTTTTGAAGAGGAAAAAAATCAACACTTTCAAATTTTAGTTAGCAATATATTCACATTGTCGCTATAAAAAAATCTTATATAATACTTTGACGAATCGGTTCAAGACTGAAAATACAGTAAAAATATCTTGCACGCGATGTTGCGCTACAAATTTTATATCACAATAACGGACGTGAAACATTTCTGATTGCAGAAATTTGGATCTCGTTCGATCATTTAGTATGTTCTACTCAAAATTTTCGTATAAGTTCCTGCCGTTTTCAGTACCATGGAACATCGACTACAAATCTCCATCCACTTGATCCACAATATATGGAATCTTTAAATGTATACATTCACGCCATTTAAACGAATCTCTCGCCTTGTGCGATAGACGAAAAAAACTTCGCATTCAGTCTGAATATGTGCATTTTAAAAAATTCAAAAAACTGACCCTGCTGAAAACAGCGAGGCGGAATTTTATCAGTAATAAATATCGTGCAGCATAAATTGAAATATTCATAAATAGCATCTAGCAATACAATATATACGAATGCCTATTATTAAATCTGAAAATGCCCTATATATTAAGAAATTAACAGAATAATAACCTAAACATACAAATTTGTGATTTTCTTTCTAGATATAATTTTCTTTCACACTACCTTGTCCTATTGCCTTAATAAATCTGCAAATAAAAACCTCTACATTTAAAGGGGGAATAATTTCAACACAAATTTATGGTAATTTGAAAAATACAATAGGCATAGCATTGAAAATACTGAAAGTCGGTTTGGGACAAGGAAGCTCTATCTTATCGTTTGAATGAAAGCGTCTAATAAATTGGTATGTGGACTCGTGGATCTATCAAATTAGTAGTTTATACACTTTGTACAATTGCTCCCTTTTCCACATGTTTTAATTCTGGATATGAATCTTTGATGTTAACCACAAAGCTGTTTTCAACAGGAAATTGTTTTTAAAGGCTATTCAGTCAAGTAGATTTTTATACGTTTGTGGCGCTCGTCTTTAGTTGTATTTCTAACAGAGCATTTGTGAATTGACTAGAAGCACGGGTCGCATCCCTTGTCTTGATTGTCTCGTGACCATTATCCAGTATCCATTATCCACTATCCGTCTCTCGTCCCGCAAGAGCAGTAGCATTTTCTTAATCGAGCAGTGCGTACTGTATACGCACTTTATTATTCCAAGGCACAACTCAAGCACAGGCGTCGTCAATTTCGTATGATTAGCACGTGCTTGTCGGATTTACGCTGTTTGGCAGGGTATGGTGTCCCCTGTTCACGGATTCTCACCTAAAAGATCAAATATGACTCATTAGAATTTAAGCAATTATGGTGAACTTCCAAGCTTTCAACCAATCAAAAACCTGGGATTCAAAATGTTAGAGCTACCAACTTTCGACTGCTCTGTTTAGAAAGCGTGAATATTAGAAATTACTTGTTCAGTGACATCTTAACTGCTTTTTTGAAAGATGTCGGATTCGATTGAAAAATTATTAAAGGTTTGCGAATTTAACCTTTTTTAAGAAATTCACGTTTTATAATTAAGTATATTCATACGACCCTAATTCCAATAAAATATTCCTCAAACAAAATTAGAAATTACTTTTAGTCCCACTTGATATGTTTTGAAGTAGACACCAAAATAATATAAAAATACATGGTTCTGTTGAAATAAGTTTTGCCTAAAGATGCAAACAACAAGAGTACTAAGAAAATGAAGCGATATATGAAAGAAGTCAACACAGAACAATTATTTCCTGAGGAAATTGCTACAAAATTTTCCCCTTACTACTTTTTTATTTCACTTGGTTTTTTAACAAATTACATTTTTACAGTTTTATACTTCTTCTTCTTCTTCTTTATTCATAATGTGTCCCCTAAGGGTTTACATGACTTCCATTCCATACCACTTACGTAATAAACAGAAAGAAAATTTCTACCTTAATATTTACAAATATTTACAACTATTTACATAATGTCTTATATCTATCT
>JAAAKG020000008.1:1511604-1536346 GCA_010014905.2 Druon quercuslanigerum | reverse complement strand
TGTCAAATGACAAACGAAAAACACACACCAAAAAAACAACCAAATAACAAACACTAAAACAACATAGAGTCGCATCTGTTGTGGGGCGATGGGCAGAAGGAAGTAGGGGGCGGGTGGAGGGGGGGGGGGGGGGGGGGGGGGGTATCATGGAGGTTAATGGCGTGGGCCTTCTCTATCGACGGGGTTTGAGCGGAAGTTCGGGATTCAATGCGAGTTACATATTCACCGGGGTAATGTCACATCTCTCTAAAAGGTAAATTTGCCAAACAAAATATCCTTTTTTGTTTTAAAATTAAGCCAATTGTTTATGAGCAGAAAATTAAAAAAAAATCAACTAGAAACAAGAAATAAGGCTAGACAGAACTATGACTGGGTCTCCACTTCGCAAAGAAAAGTTTAATTGAAAAATGAAATGAAGAGGTTCTAAATATTAATATGCACAATACGCTTTTCAGCTATATGTAAATAGAAACATTCTCCGTGATTTTTAACATGTAAAATTGCAAGTAACCAACTAATATTTTGTTAACTTTTAATGTAAAAATTCCAATACGAATTAGAAAATCATTAACTTGATCTAGTTTTTAAATCCACAAAACATAAGCTTAAAATTTAATATGCTGCCATAGGAAAATAGCAAACAGGGTAGTAAATGCGAACGTTATTTGGATTTTGGATTTTATGGGGTTCAATAGTGTGCCCGGTCATTTCGTATCGGAAGTTGAAGATCTATAGTCAGAGATAAATGTGGCAGGAGTAATTTTCTTCTTTCCCTGTTAGTTTTCACCGCGACTGGATTACATCACTCTAGGAAATGGGAACATTAAATTTCTGCTGGCACAAAAATATCTACCGAACAAATTTTAGAATCTAATTAAAAGATGAAAAAATCAGAAACTTCTTGCTCATACTGAAAAACATAATCCATAAGGAACCAAATTTCTTCGAACGTTGTAGCTGCGTAAATAGGGTTGCATCAGCATTCCCTAAAAAATGACTTGTAAGTTTACATCTGCACCTGGGTATTTATAATAAAACGGCGATTTTTTTTATGACAGTGAGCCACCACAAAATTTATTTTGAGTCAACTTCCAGCTGACGTAAAGGCGAAAGAGACTCTGGATAAGGGTGGCGTATGCGCAAAATCCAGCAGACCCTTTTTCTCTTTTTCGAAGACGCGCATTCATCCCCAGAGGCAAAAAATCTAACGTGAATATGCTTATATATAAAACTGTGGCAGAATTCGCAGTCATGGAGGTGAAGGAACTTAAACTAGGCTTTTCTAATGGACCTTTTAGAGTTTGTTTTAAGGTTTTTTACTCGCTTCTGCAAATTGCTTTCAGGCTACGTCACCACGTCTGATGGTCCCTGTAAGCTGTAACTATTGATATAATACAAAGCGGATTTGTCCTATACATGAATGTTTATCCATTCTTGAAAAAATGTGATGTTCATATTCAGCGGTTATCGATCGACGTCATCTCCCATGTCGACGTTGATTGAACCATTTTCTGAATAAATGTCAAATTGTTAAAATAAATTAATCCTCGCGAGAATATTACTGGATACAGTAATAGGGTTGCATCTCCGTTTTACATGTTTAACGAATGCAGAACGCATTTTTAATACAGATTTGTTCATGTTGGACAAATATTTATCTATAGATGGAAGAAAAGCATCGGAAAAAAAATTGTCGACTGATTATGTAGACTGAAATCAGTGACCTAAATTAGAAGATGCACATATTAAAGTTAGAGACAAGCAACACATTGGATGACTCAAGAGCATAAGAGACAGAAGCTAGTATTGTATATAACAAAATACACGAGCAAGAGTCACTCGAGAGGAAAGAGGTGATAGTAAAATTAAAACTAATTAAAGAAATAATATTCATAATAATCAAAAAAGGTCTTACACTACAAACACCCACACTCTTAGACCTAAAATAGTAACTTTTTTAAAATTCATAATTACTATTCTACAAGTGAAAGAGCCGGTATATTGTTTACCTTCTATTCTAAATGGATCGCTAATATCTAGTGAAAAATTGATAACAATGTCGTGGGTCACTATAATCAAACTTTCAAATTCAAATTCCAATTTCAAAGTCACAATTCAAAATACTATTCTCATGTGGCAGGTTTTAATATAAATACGTGGTTAATAAACATCACATACGACACTCAAGAAAAAGAGGTAGTCACTCTCGTACTATCTACTTTTCTAAACTACTATTCTATGCTCTATATATGTAAGTACTATGGAAATGAAATAATTCGACGACGTTGCCAGTGATCAACATGACGCTATGGAACTGGCAGCGACGCTGGTCAATCACACCATCTCTAGTGTCTCCTCGGTACTACTTTTTCTATGTTAAATTTTTAGACAGTAGCACAACTTCGTTTACCTAGTTACACTGAAAGGACGGGTCGACTTGACTATTTTTCGAATGTGGTACTAGCCTAGACACTCTAAGCATTTGAATATAATACAGTTTACACAGATTATTTGGGTAACGAATCTTTTTCTACTGACTGTGACTAACCAGAGACTAGTTAGCTTCGCTGAATACGAAATTTCTACGTCTCTCTAAGGGACGATTCTACGGGAAAACTGTACGCTTATGTCTCCTTAACCATTTGCGGGTACCCATCACCGACAACTTTTGGTAATTCTGTATTCAAATGGCTTTAAAATATTCTTTCATTCACCTAAATGTACTGATACTTTTTAAATAATTTATCTATAATCTTAGATCATTCACAGTTTGTCCAACTATTCAAACAAAAACTCTTAAACAAGAAATGATGAAAGATAAATACAAAAAAATCAACTTTTTGCATTTTTAGCTTACATCTATTACATAATATGTAATATGTACATAATATATACATAACAAGTAAGGGCTGTTTTTTACTTGGAAGTGACAAGTAATTAAATATATTTTTAAATCTTATTTTAGGAACGTCTTTAAATATTTCAATTTAAAAAGAAAACTTATATATAAATCAAGTTATTTCTTAAAAGTTTTCTTGGCGACAAAAATTTGTTCAAAAAGCTTGAGATAGATCGGACAAATGGATTATATATAACAGACAGATGTTCGTCTTTCTTTTTTTATGTCTGGAACGGAAATTACATTTAATTTATTAGTTTATCAATAAATTCTCTTAAAATAATTGGGCATGTGACAGGTTAGTAAATGCCCTTAATTTGACTATCGAATATATCCATTAACCTGAGATAAAAAACATAATTAGAGTCGCATTTTTTCCATGAATACTGACTACTGAATTTTTTATTTAACACTCTTCAGACGAAACTAAATTGATATATTAAATAACAGTAACGTTTTCCCATGACATTTTTCGTGAATTAGACGCGTTGTTAATAGTTAAAATATAGAAATATTCTCATGTTTATTGTATAGCTATTCAAATAATTAAAATGAAATGATTTTTTTTTTGAAGGATTGAACTTATTTCCTTGCATGGTTCGAGGGAAAAAGTCGGTGATGGGAACCCATTTTCTAAAGTTTCACAAAGTTCGAAACAAGTTCTCCCAGCACACGAATCTATTTTGAATTCGCACCTCGTTTTCGCTCAAAATCATCCCTCAGATGCGAATCTATGTTATTCTATGAATGAAAAACACTGTATACAAAACGATGTTTCTAAAAGACAGTAGATTAGGTAGATGGTAGATTACTCGCCCCTAGGTAGCACCGCTTCTTCGGGGTGGTCTTCATCCCAGCAATAGTCCCGTTCATACTTTCCTTTGCTCGATTACGATATTCGAGGTAAACTTTTTTGGAGGGAGCAGGGGGCGTGACCCATAGACATCAAATGTTTTTGGCTAGTTCCCTCAATACAGTAAAACTCGTGTCAAATGTACCGAATAGAGACCTGGGGAATCTCTGGTAGCTCTTCATTTGAAAAATTTATCTTGAACACCCCTGGATATTCCACCCCCTTACCCCTTGTCCCAAAACTTAAGGATGCAAAACTTTTTCCCAAGAAGTTGTTGGAAAGAGACCATAAGAAAATAAAAATAAAATTGTTCAAGCGGTTGTTGGGTTATGGGCCGGACGAGAACAAGTTGCAGGTTCTTGGTCAGCTTTCACTATAGCTATCTTATGCGCATGCAACCGTTTTCCAATAAGGTAAAGTTTTTTGAGGAATGAAGTTTAAAAATGAACTTCAGTTTTATACAGGAACTGTATTATTTAAAACATTCAAGTTTATCTCTTCAGTACAATAAATTAGATCTTCTTAGAGTCTTAAAACGATATTATAGAGGAAACTGCAACTAAATGCCGAAATGAATTATACTTTGAACTTTTTGAACTCAAAATTTTATGAACCTTAAAAAAGTAAAAAAGAACATGTCCTGATTTATAGATATTCTTTTCAAGTCTCAGTGCAAAAGGTTGGCATACTAGATTAAATATATTATTTAAAGAAAAAAGAAAATGTCTATTTACTATGAGCTAGGCATTATCCAAAGATAGATAGAACACGTATATAAATAAAGTTATATGTTTTGCTATGCTAGCACTATATTAGAGTTTCGCGAATGCTTTAACGTTAAAAAATAAACCTGCTTTTCCTCTCGCATTAATGTTTTTCAAAAAGTGGTTTCGCGGAAAATATATTGTATCAATGTTTTCCAAAAATTTTACCCGAAGATCGAAGCGACGGAAGGAAAACGATTTTACGGTTCGGAAAAGTATGTTGGCCAAAAGAGGTTGATAGATCCAAGAAATTAATGAAGTAAAATAGCACAATGAAGCAACTTTTCCCTCTAAATAATTTAATTTATTCTATCTTTGTTTTGCAAAATCTAATATAGATTGTCTCAAATTTTAATTTAAAAATAAATTACATGTTTTTTAAGTTCAAAGGGCTTAGGAAATGGTGAATGCATAGGGAAAGAGGAAACCTCTAGAAGTAATTTAAACTTTAGAGCTGTAAGGGTTTGGAAACAATGGAGCACTCGCTTTAACCGCTTCTTCGATACCCAGACCTGGATATTAGGCAGGTCTTTAAGAACTGAATATTCGCCTGTAATTAACTCTTGAGCAAATGTTGGGTTTCGTGCAATTAAATATGCGGCATTTCTAATTCGCGTTTCGAACTATACTGCACGTTGAAAACCATTTAATTAACGTTAATTATCACTTCGACTGTAATCGCGAACGAGGAATCCATTCAAATGGTACAATGAAACATTGTAAAGAGATAATGATAAGTCTCGCAGCATATTTAGATAGCGAGGATGCTACGGATTTTTCGAGAGTAAAAACAGGAGTTCATTAGTAATTTGTACAACTATTGGTTTTTATCATATTTACATGGAATTTGACGAACGTTTAATTACATACGAGAGTAGCAACGAGCAACTAATGCACATTATGCTAACATTCGATGAGATGAGGACTAGGCATTCCACAATTAGTATGTATGTTTAGAGAGATATATACAGAATCAAGTAGGTCAAAACCCATATTTAATCAACTCTATTTTTAATAATGCTTCAACTATAAGTACCAGTAGGTGACTAACAACGATAGAAGGTTGGATCTATTGTGTAACTGACTTCGTGAGAAATTTTAATTTCATATGCGCATAAAAGAGAAACAGCAAAATTTATTATTGAAATTAGTTCCTTTTGAATTAATATATTTTCATGTATAATGATATATGTTTATTAAAATAAGAGAAAGATTTGTCAATAAAACATGTCATTTTCTTAGAAGTCATTAAATAATTTACCTAAGCTTCTCAATAGAAAAATTAAGTATGCGTGTAAAGGTAGATACAGAATCATACATTGTGTCACGAGGAAGTGGACACCAATTCCTTACGCTTAGCACTTGATATTTTATCTAGCATGTGTATAAAAGTCTTGCTTTTATATTTATTGAAATTGAAAACTTTACAGCGCTAGTTTTATTTTAATCCAGAATTCTTTTTAATGTACAGATTTTCTATGGTATCATTTTGAAAGATAATAGTACTTGATCAATTTGTGCTATAAAATAATCGAACAACTATTGTAGTTTTATTTGTTTTTAAATAAAGTCATCAATACCTAAAAAGATCTTTAAGTCAAGGTAGTTGCATACAAAAATGTTAGTACCATTATCTCAGCAGAGTTATTTCCTATGTTTAAAATCACATTATTTTTTGCAATAGAATCTACAAATATTCTATTATTTTATACTAATCATTGAAACAATAATGGTTTTAACATTTTAACCAGAATATATAAATCACGCTATATAAATATCGCGCCAAAATTAGATCAATATTGGGGGCATCATTTTGGTGGCCTAAAGTGCAAAATTCAAATTGCAAGTTTTCCTTGAAAATAAAAAGTTTCATTTATTTTCTTCGAACAGATCTGTACATTCTTAAATAGTCTTAACGTTCTTGAAATTATTACATAAATATAAATGATGAAAAATACAAACTAACTGAATTAAAGCAGTATATTTGGTTCAGGAATGCATTATTTAAATATGATGAAGTAATCAGTTAAAGATTGTGGATAGTGTACAGGCAATCAAGTGAAATTTTTAATGACAGTGCTGCTGGTATTTGTATGAGTGAAAGAGAGGAAACGTACTACGTACTACGGATTACCGTTATCGTTAACACGAGCGAGAACACGAGAACTTGGTGAAGCAACGTAGCACTGGGGGTTGTAGCTTACCGGTGCAGCCCCCGCTTGGGCTCACTGACACTCGGCCCGTTCTTGGCCCAACTGCGCGGTATACGACCGCTCCTACCCAGCAACAGATAGCACACCCATATCTTATAAAATGGAAAATTTCATATCGTTCCTATATTGTAAAACGGGATAAATAAACCACATGATCTTTCGTTATTTTTAAAATGATTTTTCGTTCTTTAAAAAATGGTTTACTCTCCTGTTTTCAGGTTATTACTAATTTGATAGTTCATTCGATAGTATAGATTTATCTGTTAATGTCTTTACAATAGAATTATTGCCACAAAAAATGAAAAGAAACGCAGATATTGTTTCTGTTGGTCGTTAATTAATTACAAAAGACATTCGCGGAAAAGTTGAACGATTTATGATCAACTGGATCCGGTAGTTAAACTTACTTCACTTAATGCTATTAATTATTGTCAAATCGACATTTCTACGCAAATAATAAAATATGATTTGGTTGCAGCCGAATCTAGCATCCCTCATGAGTTATTACTAGACTGGAAAATTTGTTTGGATGCAGCAATGTTCGAAACTGGAACGATGAGACATGCATGAAAGTGATTATTTCTCTCAACTGGTTGATCATCACCATTTTCAGTTCCAGTTATTCCATTTTTATTACACTATTTTATTTACTCGAACATTTGGCACGAGAGTAAACGTAAAATTGCGATTGGATGTGTTGATATTGTGGTTCGTGCATTTTCCAGCAGGATTTTTGAGAACTTTTTTTCTCATGTACATCGTAGCAAGCGATTTCGCTCACGTTTCTGCAATTATACGCGATGATCAAGAAGAAAAAAAGGATGAGAAACGGAAGAGGCTTTCGTCGAAACTCCATGGAGATTACTGCAGCGAACACGTCGCTGATCCAGCGAAAAATTTGACTGGAACTGGGCCAACCGCTTATATTTCGGCTTCACTGTTATACCCGTTTTCAAAGGATTGAATGAATATAATTTAGCCAGAGTGCTGAACATGCTCTAAAACGAACAATATTCATATAAAGTAATTTTAAAATTGATATTTTTCACATGATTGACAATCGTTCTTTTTTCAATTACTATGAATATTACAAATATTTTTTAATAGTTAGCCTTTCAGAACGAATATTTAGATATCTTTAATCCGTTTACAATTAAATAACGTAAACAATTAGCGTTTCAATTTTAATTGAAACTTGAAGAATTAAAAAGTTTAAAATATTAAAAGCCTCAAATCTACTGAGCAATGGAAATAAGTAAGTAGAAGCTGATTAAAGAATTTCGAATTCAATAAGCTTTTATACAAAAAAGAATCATAACTGTTTTTCTTAAAAGATCTTAATCCTATTTCTATAATTATGAAAACTTCACTTGACTGCTTAAAAGTTTCTTTGGGAACATGTGCTTCTTTTAAAACTGACTAAAAGAATTTGGAAGTTCTTACGAAACATTATTTGAACCAGCATCGTAAATGTATAAGAGGATTAGATACAAGCGGATTCTCCAATCGGCGGTAATACAATATTTTCTCACCTTAATGAGATGCTACAAAGGAGGCGTAAAGGATTGAGGTCGAGTATCGTGAATGGTGTAAGGCTGAAATGCAAAAGGAATTCCTTGCCCGAGATCCGGTTAAATCTCGTCTGTAAATTGTACGTCTTGAGTTAGCTAACGCCTGGCTCATAGTAATGATCTGCATTTAAAATATTGACAAGTAATCCACGCTGGGCAAAGAAACGACCCATATAAAGTAAAAAAGGGAACGAGGGTAATCGGGCGAGTCCCAAGAGAATGAGAAACAAAGTCGCATTTCTTTCCAAGCTCAAAACGTCAAAGAAGTCACGCACTTTTTTCCAACGTTGTCGTCTTTGATTGCGTAATATTCTTTTATTTATTACAGACATTCAGTTATTTATAATTCTTAAAGTCATTATGATATAGAGTTTCAGCGAATTATTACATTTTGTGTCAATAGGTAATGAATATAACGTACAGCTCTTTTTTTCAGAGTGATATCTGACGGACATCTTGCATAATGAGTATCGACAAATCATTTACAAAATTCACGCTTAAAGGCCTGATATAAGCGAATTTGATTGGCTAACAATGTTCTTAGACTCTATCCTTCAGAGACAATTAAATTCGCTATTTTGATGCCCCATCTCTTTACCAATCACGTTACGTTTTCGATTATTCGGAATTCATTTGCACCAGCGATTTTCAAAAATGGACGTGAGGAAACTTGAAACTTAAAATGTATATCACTTGTCACCAAACTTCTAGTCCATGTATTTCAGTCATTGGTATACTTGTATAGTTCTGAGTACTATGCAGTTTTAGATTTATATGAATGACATTTAATTCCAAAAGGAAATTTATTTAATAGTTTTTAGCTAAAGGTTTTAGTCCTAAGTTTACTCACGTGCCGTATCCTTTAGCGTTGAAGTAGTATCTGCCGGCTTTACTATGCTACACCGTAAATCTTCGTCGAACGCAACGCCGATCGCTAATCTCCTTAAATGCTGGCAATTATTCGACCCGCATGTGATCACAGCGATATAACAACAATCTTACGAATAGCAACAATTCAACCACAGCTCGATAACGTTAACCTCGCCGTTCAATATCCCTATACTTTTGACGGCAATTATTTTAGATGATGATTTAAAACAAAATCTTGATCTTCAAGCCCATTTCATGCAAATTGGTTTTTGAGTTACTCGACAAGGGACCGTTTTAAAAAATAGGAATAAAATCCACTAAGATTGTACAAGAATTTTAAAGAGTATTAGAGTAAGACAATTACAATAATTACAAAGAAATGTACAAGTCTACATCAATTCAGAAGAAAATATTCATTAGTGGTAAGGCAAAAAAATAAGATTCAAGTTGAAAAGCTGTAAATAAAAAGTTTTCAAAGAACTGTCCAATTTTTTATCTCTAGGAATTGTATTTCCCAATTTTAAAAATTAGAATATAAGTACCTAATTTTTAGCTTTCAAATTAGAACAAAAATAACGAAGATGCAAAGAAAAAATTTCAAATAAAAACATTTGCAGTTATTCTTGAGTGGTATTTGAAAACAGAAAACGGTGAAGCTAACGCATGCGAACTATAGGTGCACATAAAAATATTATAATATTGTTAAGCATCGTGTAATAACAAATGTAAGCTCAGGACAGATGGATTTTTCATTGTATTTTTTTCATGTTCGTCGTCTTCACTTTCGGGAACAATTGACAGTAATGCATTCACGTAAACAAGGTTAAAATAATCGTTAATCTTCGATTTTTTTAAATTAATTATCTCACAATACCGATCGTCTCTCGCTGAGGGACGGGGACGGACGCGTGTCGTCCTTCTCTGTACATGTATACGCGGCTTCCTCAACTCTTTTAAATTTGCTCAACAATTTCGCAAATACCGGACTCTACACTTTTTAAAATTTTATAATTGTTATTCATTAATCATTTAACATTATCTCCGCTCATTCACATTATAATTTTAAGCGATTACTCAACTCATAAGAATCGAAATCGGATCACAGCTCTTGCGAACGTTTCAGGTGTATTTGATTCGAAAGGATCGCAGGGACATAGAGGGAGAAAATTCGAAAAAAAAGAAAAAGAGGAAAAAGTTTTTGGGGGTAAAAAGGCAAGGTAAGGACGTTGGGAAGGGCAGATGAAGTTGGGGGAAATACTGGAATGAAAGAAACGGTGAGGGGCTAGGAGAGCCTCTGGACGAGAGGGGGATCGAAACAAGGTCTTCGGTAAAAGAACAAGAAAAAAAGCGATACTTTTAATGGCCTTGGGCGGTTCCATTCAAAGTGGTACTCTTCTTCGTGGGTTAGAACTCTTTTTATACTTTCGTCTAACCTGGCGGAGGTCTTATTCTACGGTTACCAGTATTATTCGCTCGGATAAGAAATATAGAGCAGAACCCGGCATCCGCGTACTGCTGCTAGCAAGAAACCGCCACTCCTTGTTCAGACAGAAAATTTCCTATGAATTTAATATAAAAATTCACGGCGAAAAATACATTTCTAAACGTAACGATTTTTTTTATCGCAAAAAATTTGTCAAACATTTATCACATGACATTTTATTTTGTTTTCTGGTTGTGATTTCTGGAGTATTTTATGATCGAATGCCAAAATTTAGTGATGACTCGCTTTTTTTCAATTAGTTTACTCAAAAATTACAATAACTCTACTTTATTTTGTGAAATTAATCGAAGAGTACAGATACACATCTCGCTTGATTTACGTTACGAAGGGAAGTTTATCAGACAGAAAAATATCCAATTACCGCTGATTAAATTTAAAGAAATTGATTTATTTGTGCAAGGAAGTTCATAAGTTTTTCTTACTTGTGTTTTCAAATCTTATTTTATCAAACAACTCCTAATATGAAGCATACAAAATGTAATCTAGTGGGGAAATGTGCCGGCTGCAAAATATTTGGCATAATAATAAAAAAATTTAATAGATATGAACTGGTTTAAAAAAAGTATTTTTAATGATTGCATCTAAAAAATGTAATGACATAATTAGGAATATTCATGAAAGAATGAAGAAGTTGTAATAGTTTAGGTTTCCTGATATATGTACTAACTGTGATAATAAAATGAACTTAGTAGTAAACATATATTTCATGAAAAATGGTATTTTCCGAATTTTGCTATTGCAGAACTATTTAAATAGTATACAAAATAACCGATTCCTCTCGTTAGCCTGATATTAAATACCAAACAATAACGCAAAAATACGTTATAATGCTAATTAATGCTGATAAGCATGATTATGTAATTAAAAACACTAGAGGGTGCTTAACGGTCTTTACAGGCTATCAGCAGAACGCTTCGCCTAATCCTGAGAACGCCTATCGATACGCTGTACGACCTACACTAATTGTTTTTGATTAGAGCTGTTGCTTAGTGATTACTTTTAATGCACTACGTCTCAACTACGAACAACGCCTACAATAGAAACTCGTTTACTGTAGAGACTGGGAAGGTAGAAATGTAGTCAGACAGAAAAAGACAATTTCAGAAAGAGAGCAAAGTTGATAAATCGGGCGAAGAAGGAGAAATGGATGAAAAGAAGGGAGTTGAAAAGAGTGATTACCAAATTAAAATTATAATCTATGAAAATTATTTGTGACGTTCCGCGAGGAAAGGGACCTTAGGGTGAACAGGCAACTTCTTCAGCAGAAACGATTGAAGAAACGTTCGCAGTCAAACAATCAGCGAGAGGGGACGATCTCCAGAATTCGTCCCCTCCACTTACGACCCATGTTCTCGCTCCGTGTTTAGCGAGTCAGACGAGCTCTTGAGTCACACGGACACAGAACAGAAAGATGATTAGTAAGTGGTGGGGCTGAATTTCTCGGGCCAACCGCACGCGTCGAAAAAGGCGATTCAATCCTTACTTTGCAGCTCAATAACAAATCTAATTTTTTAGATACAAATTTAATTCTTTTTTATTATGAAAGAGCGATTTTAAAACTGTCAACATCATAAGAAATCTGAAAATCAATTTTTTAATCCTAAGGTCCCTTTCTCGCGGATCGTCACATTTTACGAATAACTCCCATAAGGTTCTATCTCATGACAACTATGGTTTGTCATTTAATAACATCTAGATTATTTGTCGCAGCAGTTCGGTTTCTCCGATGAATTCTTTTGCTCAATTATTATTTTTTGCTACATTTATAACTAATTGTGTTCTACTAGAAGAGAGTATTCAAACTAACAAATTAATGGCAAGGCCCACTTCCAAATACAAAAATCGAACCAAATTGTTGTGGTTTCCATTTAAAATCTAATAATACCCTAAACTTACTTTATGAGCAATTTTTGATTAAATAATTGTTAATAATTATTTGATAACTTAATAGTAACAATTGTGCACGCCCAAATAACATGGTTCTAGTGCCGAACTACAGATGCTTCCAATTAGACACATCGCAGCACCTTCTGAAAATGAAGCTCCTTTCTATCCCGTGTTCCGAGAGAGAACCTTATATTTTTTATATCTTTCCTAAACTTTTAAGTACGATAGTTTGTTTCAAAATTTAAAAAAACCTCGAAGCCTTGCCATTGGGCATCCTAGATTCGAACGTGCGCATTTTGTAGTGACATCGTAGGTATACATCAGAATGCTATTGATAATCAGGAATTCAAATGTACAAAGAGAGAAAGACTGGAAAGTGATTAAAGATTTTGTTTAGAACTGTATCCTTTCCCTTTCTGCTTGACCCGAGTTTGTGAAATAGGTTTATCTCTTTTTGAGATGTCGGTTGAATTTGCTTCAAGTTGACTCTCGACGCAAAGAATTTTGTCAGTACCTAATGGAATGGGGGTAGAGGCAGTCGACGCTTTGCTTGCCGTAGGACCAGTGAGTTTGCCAGCCATGCGTCTGTGAACATTTTTGGTAACTTCCGGTCAAGTGTTTCTCCCACATGCAATACCGCGATATACGTGGGTGTTACGCTTCAAGCTCAAAAATAATATCGACTCTTCACATGTACCCTTTAATTTTTTGATGAAATTCAGTTATAATTAATACCGTAAATAGTGAAGCTCTAGGCGGAGCTTAATGTTTAATGCACATAAAGAGAATGGACTATTAATTAAACTGAAATATTTTTTTGTAAGAATTTCAAGGACCTTCATTAGTCGCTAAACTATAACTATTTAAACTGAAAACATTGTTTATTTCTCAATTAATGAACGTTTTTAGGATAACTTACATTCATAATTTATTGCATTTCTTGATTTTATTAATTCCATTAATTAACTTGTAATTTCAAGTAACAAGCTTTGAGCATAAATCATTTTCGTACGAAGGTTCAGATTTCGATGAAACTAAATTACTTAACGTATTAAGGTGGTATTCTGATGTAAACGCGTAGAACTAAGCACATTTTCCACCATTTTTGTTTTGAAAACTATTACATATAACGGAGCAAACTTTTTTTCCTCGAAAGGTAAGACTTAAGAAAATAGAAAAGAATGTTGGCGCAGGTGATTCTAGCCCTTCTAGACGTCAGAAACATAAAATCCAAAAAGATTTTTAATTTGTAACCCACTCCTTATTGCCCTTGTCTTAATTTTTATATTGCAATGTAAGTGAACAAAATGGTGGCGTTTTTTGCAACACCTGCACTAGGTGCAAAAATTTCGTTCGGAGGAAAACGCTTTTAAAGTGTTTGAACGGCCCTGGCTTGTTTACGTTTAGAAACTTGCGATTTAAGTCCAAGACCATTCGGGCCACTCTGAAATCGGACTTAAATCAGAATAGCAGTGTGCTTGTTTATATAGACGCAGGTATAAACACGAAACAGCTGTCCCGAATCCCGATCCCGACTCGAGCGCGCACAATTTCTTCCTACTATGAAACGTTATCACTAGTTAAAAAGGAAGTTATCGCCTGAAAGAACTATGGGATGTAAATTCTATGACCACAAACTATCGAAAAATGCAACAACAAAAAATTAGATTTTTGTACATCACATCAGAATACTCCCGAAAAATTTTTCATATAGTACGACTTTTCTTTGCAGATACAACTTTTATTAAGTAAAATTGTATGTGAATTATACTAGAAAGGAAGCACAAAATAAAATAATGCAAAGAAGGATAGATTAAAACTAAGCGTTACAATGCAAACTTTTCTTGTTGAGGATAATGTGTAATATGTATATGATATACTGTATAATAGATACTTATCACTGACAATAACTTGTTTAGAAAAAAGACAGAAATAAAATAATAGTGATGCACCTTCATCAACAAATATAAATAACATTGACTTGCATCGTTCGCTTCGCAATTATATCTTTACACTTACGATCACATTTATATGCACTTTCGTGCTTAATATTTAACGGCTGTGCATTGAGTTCACGATGTTCTATACGAGTTAGCATTAAAATAAAAAATAAAAATGATGAAAAATTTTTGCTAGCTGAAGGGGCAATTAGGGTCTGAAAACAGCTCACAAATGTTACTACAATTTATTTTTATCACTCGTAATTGTAATTATTATATATTTATCTGTCGTCTCAAAGAAAGGAAAGCAAATTCGTTTTTTATAGAAAATTAAATTATTCAGCAATGTTTATTTTTAGTAAAGACAGATTGGTAATCAAAAATTCTTTTTCTGATTATAAAAAATGAACCATGTGTGGGAAGGATGGTTCAAATAATGATTTGAGTGGGGCAACTAATAGTGGATAGAAGTTTTGCTCAGAAGAACATTTCTGATGATTTGGAAAAATTTTTCCAATTGCAAAGTTTCAAAGCCTTCTCCGATTTGAAACTTTCGAGGTGCTTCACAAACGAAATTCCCCGAGTTTTACGTTCCTATAAGCAAGTAATCGTACCCCTGCGATATCTAAGCGTTTGCTTAGATATCGTCGTATATCGCATACCTCGTATCGTAAATCTTCGAGAGTGACGCGGAATACGCTCGAGAGGCTCGTACTTACAGCTACCTCGTTTTCCTTGTCTCTTCGCCACGGTACTAATATTTACATTTTTTACCCTTTTTACATTACAGGAGGAGAGGTAGGGCTTAAGGAAGGAAGTGTTAAATTATAAAAGTTGTTTAGTTTGTATTAAAAATTTGAATGATAAACATAAAAAAGAAAGAAATTAATTTAAGCTCAGAAATGAGGAAAATACCTAAGAGCTATTGGGGATGAATATTCATGAAAAATTATAGCCCTTATTCCAATTGAGAAATTAAGCTTTCGAATTGCTTCATTTAATCGAGTTGCGCATAAAAAAGGATTACATTTTTTATATATTCAAACAAGGATAAAAATGCAGAGGTTCCATAATATTGTCAAGCGCGGAGGCTACACTGACAGGGCTACTAGAAGGCACGGCTTCTAGTAGCTGACGGTAACCAAGGATTTATTACCCTGCACCACTAGCGCCCACGGTAACACGTTACGGTAATTACTGTAAAATACGATGGCTCCAACGTTACGGAACGAAGGTTCGATCCATTATATTGAATCTGCTAGCATTTGTGTCCAAGAAGTGCAAGTTTCGAGAGGATGATGTTATTAATTAATTTTTCCAGGTAATTCATATTTTTACAATTAATCATTTTTATTCTACTAAAAATCACTTTTAGGTATTAGTCGTGTAACTCAACTCGAGGAGTTTCGACTAAATTTTTCAAATACCGATGAGAAGTTTTAATTAATTATGGCATACACATGTTATTGCTGCGAAACTTGGTTCGAGGATTTGCGGATGTGGTTTAAAATTTACTATAGGAAGTTCTATTTTACTGAGAAAGAAAATTCAGAATAAAAGATTTTAGAAGTGGTTAAGTCCATTCTGAATTGTAGAATTTCATTACAAGATTCATGAATTTCAAAGTTAATTTTTCGGTGACTTGATCAATTATTAGTTTATTTTTAGTCTTTGTTAGCATTATAAGAATATTGTTTAGTCCAGGTGCCAAAATAAAAATGTTAGCGTGCCGGGAAATATTTAGAATTCAATATTTTTTTACAAGAATAAAAAAAATTTTATTTACAAAAATAATTTTTTTTTTGTTCCTCACTACTTTAAATAGATCTAATCAATTCAAATTGTGATAATTCTTTAATTTGGAAATGCAAAAATAGGATTTTAAGAAACGATGCTTTTCTATTCTACTAGAATTGGGGGATGGAGTTTTCCCTACATAAATCTGATTTGATTTGGAAACAGGAAATATAACAATAGTAATAATAAAAACGATAATAAGAAGAGATAATTTTGTTGTAGGAAAAGTCGACGATGGTGGGCTGCAAAAAGCAAAAGAGAGAAAAGAATGAGAAAAGAAAGAAGCCAAAACAAGAAAAAGTTTGTCGACCTCGCCAGCCTGTTTTTTCGTTTATTAAAGAAATGTTTCCTTTAATCACTCGTAATCGTATCTCGAGCTGCACAGGCTCGATGTAACGTCGTAGTTGAATCATTCTTAATCTCGATGTAAGTGTGTATATGAAACGTATGTACATGGTCTCTGGAACGCATAGTGTGTCCTACAGACGGGTAATCTCAGCATCAAAAACGAAACTTGAAACTTGGTCCACGCACGCCCGTTTTCCGATTTTAGTGTGCAATTTAGTTTTCATAGACAACAGATCCTTCCGTAAGAGTTTCCCTTCGTAAATCCCATATAATATGCAGTACTATCATCGATCATCAGTCATCGCATCGGTCTGCTTGTCAAATCAAACATCGACTCTTTCATTCATCGTGGTGCGAATTTCGAGTTTTAGAGCTCATTGTTCGCTAATGATTCTGTACTCTGTCGAATAGCTGTGAAGCGACGTGTCTCCAGCAGTAAGGGTCGGTAGTCCCAAGGCACCTGAAAGTACCACCAACCCCCTAAGTCCCTATTTTTCTTTTTATCTTATTAATTTTTTGCAATCTTTGACAAAAAAGTCTATTCTTTGAATGGATTCTCAAAGTTACTGAGACACTACACACTACTGTCAACTACTGTAAGTGCTAGGATAAAGCATGGTGCCAGAGAAACTGCGATCTCATTATCCCAAATGCTTTCTTTAATCTTTCAATTTATCAATTTAGCAGTACTCAAGTACTTTATTTTGCGATTGATTTTAGTTAATGTTTTTCGGACATTGGGGAATTCTGTAAATAATGAAAGATCGGCACTGAAGGAGGGTCTGCCTCCTATTTCTACGGCCATGCCTCGTGAACCATTCATAATAAGTGGCGCGATAAGAAGGCAATGTTTATTTGCATCTGTGTTGAGAAAAGCGAGAAGCCAGGGAAAAAGCTGAAAAGCTAAAAAGCGTATTTGGAGGAAGGGAAGCAGGTCGAAGGGTCGGTTTCAAAGGTTTTCGTGGATGAATCAACGTCCGAAAAACATTATATATTATTTCTGAATTTTTTGCCACCATCCCTTTCGCGATCGCGTTGCGAAGAATAATTTGGTTTTCTCAGAAACTGTTTGCACCACAAGACTGATTAAGTGTGTTTACACTAAGATATTTAGAGCGGAAAGGCGTGAGAAGTAGCCAACACGAGTCCTCGAAATTTCTGCGCATGGGCAGATGTATCCCCTTATGACCAGAAATTTCTTCGCTGTAGTACTCTCAGAAAATATGGCCCCACTTTCATGCGACCTTATGATAGAATTTGCCGAAACCGTTAAATTTTACCCAATTTTACGATATTCGAGGGGCTGATAACAAAATCGGATGAAAAAAATCGCTTAAGCAAAAATGAGTTAACATAAACAAGAAAAACAAGAATTCCTTAGTACATTATATTCGTCATATAAAAATATAAAGAAGCCTATATTATATTGTACACTGTCGTTCTATTATATCTTTATATTATAATATACGATGTAATCCACGTTTTTCTTGCTTATTTTTACTCAATTTAGCTCACAACTTTTTAAACTCATTTCTGATATGACGATTTTTTGAACCGCTTTTTCTACCAGTTCCTTATCTGTTGGGTTTTTAATCAGCTCGCACGTAAGTTGGCTCCTATATTTCTCGAGTAGTAATAGTTATGCTTGTGAGTCCTCAAATATGTGCGCACGAGCAGACAGTCGTTCTTATGCGTAGTTATTCGATAAAGCTTTTTCTTCTCGCTCACTTACGCTAAACATAATGGTGTGAACATGCTTAAGGCAAACAAAGGAGTATGAGTCGCAGTTTCGTCTGGCACTGGTGTTATCGTCGGCATGCTCTTCTAATGTCACAATTTAATCATGGTTTTTCAGGGGTTTCGATTAGTTTTCTCTTTTTCTATTCGCTCTGCAATCTTCGCGATCTCTTTGGCCTTAAATTTTGCTTTCAATTATGTACTTTCGCTTTTTAAATTTTCTCTTGTTAGATTTTTTGAATTTGAAACTGTTTTTGCATAGCGGCAAAATCCGGATTAGCCAGGAGAATTAGCCGAAGCTAACGAGACGAATAAAGATAAACTAAAAGAACGGAAAAAAGAGAGCAAACAAACATGTCGTAATAGAATAGGTACAGGAGCGGGAAAAAGTTGAGGGCAGTGGAAAGGCGATGATGAGAGTCGGAGGGGAAGATTCGTAAAGCATCAAAGGAATTACTACTCCCTCGGTGGTCGACCACCAGCTATTTGTCTTTTCGAACGAGGGTCAAAGTTAATAAAGACCTTTCAACGTTTTCTCGGGTATTCAAAAATAGTCTCTCGCGTAGTTGCCGCCAAGATTAACACCGCTTCTAAAACTTGGACTAACCATTTGAATCAAAAGCAATCGGGAATAGAAGAATGGAAAAATTTAGCTTCAGAAGCACGAGGTTTTATTCAAGGCGAGGATGGTCTTTTAGATTTCTCGCATTTGCTCTCGAAATTAATAGATTTTCTAGTAAGAAAATCTGTTGATATACTCCAGGACGGAAATTAAAATTCGTTTACTTCTTCTGCCCAACCCTTTATAAATTGTTGACAAGTAAACATTGATAAAATACTCAATATTCTTTATCGCTCCTTCAGAAAATTATTTGACTAGTAATCAACCAAATTTAACATTAGAATTTAATTAATTAATTACCCTCGTCGACAGAATAACATCATTACTTTAATACAAAAAAATGTTGGATGATTTTTAGGATTTGTATCTATATTATTATTTCCTTATAAAATCTTTCAACAATTTGTAATTTCAACGGTTTCGATGTATCTCTAAGCTTCACAAGTATTATATTATTTTATACAAAATTGGGAAGCACGACCGAAAAATAGAAAATCTTATTCAAATCCGATTTGCCTTATTCAATCCTAATAATCTAGGAATTGAAAAATGACGAGAATAGTAATCCCGTGACTGGCGTAAGTTTTATTTATAATTGTCTCGAGTCAAATAACCGATTATGATTCCGTCTCGAATAGTAAGTCACGTTCAAGTATAGGAGTGATTCGTAAATAATCTGACCGAGGTGCAAAGTTTTTCGAACCCGACCGAAAAAAGTCGGTGTATTTACGAATGTTGGCTGTGGACGTTTTTCATCCGATTTCGTCTGGTCGATAGAGGCCCGCTATGTACCTGCGCGTTTTCATCTTCTTCGATTCGCGATTTTCATTTCAAATGCAAATTCAACGAAGACCGTCTTGGCCCAATATCTAGCCTGATCCGAGAATAATTACAGTGGATCCCTTAAATGGTCGACGTTCAGAACATAAACGCCGAAGTATTGCAAGCAATCTCTTAATGGCAGTGAATTAGTTTTCAAATCGACCAATAGTGAAACCATTGTGCAAATCTCTCTAGATCAAATTACCATGTCTACCTTGACGATCTCAAGTTCCTCATGTAATTTAACTTAGGCAGACAAAGTATTATCCAATATCGTCTAATTAACGGAATTATGTTATATATTAATCATATTTTTCGCTATTATTTTATTCATTAATTTTATCTTATTATTCAGGAATATTTTATTTATAAATTTTATCTTATTCATCAATACTTTTATTCTTAGGTGCATATAGTACCGGAAGAAAGTTGTCTCTTTCGTAATTATATCAATATCATCGACCATTATTCTCTAATCCTTATATAATAAATAATTCTTTGTGATTAGACCAACGTGGTAATGTCTTTAACGAGTTTGTACAATATCCTTATCCATTAAAGCCTAAGCTGCTATCAGCTGTGGATTTCGTAAAAGTTTCGGGCTCAGCTTTTTCAGTTGAAGACTTAACTTATGACCAGAAAATTATTTCTGGGGGATTCATTTAGCTGAATGGGTTTATATAAGTTTAGCCGATAACGATCAACCCACGAGAAAAGTTTCAGTTTCAGAGCTTTGTGATATATTAATTCTCTATTATATTAAAACGGCAAAGAATCGTATGCTCTTTCTTTGTTTTGTTAGCTTCTTTTAAAGAAAATAAATTTCTTTGACACTATAGAGATAAACTGGAGGTACCATTTCGAAATAAACGAGGAATACGATTCTTTACTTTCTGGCGTCCCTGATTACTTCTCGATCTCATCGCTTTCGTTTCTTTCTTTGTACCTAAACTCCGGCTGCGGGTATCAGCAGTTAGTAAGTAGCGATGGGTTAGAGTGCGCACAGAGTTTGAGTAAGTTAGTTCACAGAGGCATGGCGTTGTAGAGGTCCAAATTAGGATTGTAGAAGAGAGCGGTGGGGGTAGGGGGATTGTGATGAGGTGCGGGCTGCGCTTGTATATGATTTAAGTTTAGATTTAGGGGCGCGATGTGGGCCGTATTATGGTGATTAAGGTGGTTAAGACTAAGATGGTTACCTGTCGGATAGGGTAGTCCGAAACTAGGGTACCCAGAATATCCGCGACCCGCCGCGTATGCCGCGTACGCTGCCGCTGGGAAACCTGCGAACACAACAATTTTACATTAGAAATTTGATAAATGTAAGTCAGAACTTGTTTTTAATTAGAACTGCCATAGTTTTGTTTTGGAAATTATTACTTAAATTATCCTGGTTTCTTTTATTCTTTAACACGTGCATAATTAATATCAAATCCTAATAACACTAATAATAATAATACTACCTATACCACTTTATTACTGCATACTAATTATAATATGTATGAAATGAGTTGATTTAATTATACATTAACAAGTTTTATTATTTGCAATTTATTTTCAGAATGTATCTAGAGTCAACGAAATACTGTGCTCTTGGGATGGAAAAAATAGATAGAGGGCTAGGTTCACCGTTATGTGGTTTTCTTCATACTGATTGTGAAAGCATTTGATGAAAAAATCCCCGCGCTTGTAGAAGAATTTAAATTTAATTTTTATAAACTCGAATATATGTCAATAAAGTTCATCTAAGTTAGTTATATTTAATGAATTGTTAATCAGGTAAGATAGATTGGAATTACTTCGACTAGTTCAATTACAGAAGCTTTGGTAAAACTTAGTTAAATAATAATCAATTTAATCAGTAAGTGAATTCTTGGATTTCAGTTAGTCATTTTTTTAATAATTTAAATTTACAGGGAAAAATTGATACATAAATCATCTGAAGTTCAGATTATGAATAAATTACAAATATTCAAATGTAGGTATTGCCTATTTTTTCAAAAGAATTCGGTATCTCAATTAAAAAATATTAGAATTAATATAAAACATAATAATTATATTTTACTTACCATCAGGTAATGCTCCCAGGGACCACATAAAATCTAAAAGGAAAAATAAACATAATTAATACCCTCATTAGATAAATCAACGCTATGATTTTTCGTCAGCGTTTTGTACGTCATTTTTAATATGATTAAATTAAAGCTTCAATGACTTTCATCAGGGTTTCACCAATTCATGGTCTCAAAATTTCTGCAACCGTTTCTAGAACTAATTTATGTGTAGACAAGGTATTTACACGGGAAAGTTATGAAAGTTTGTCGTTTGCAGAAACTCGTCGTAACCGGCGGAATCGAAATAAGGTATCTAGATTCAAACGATAGAAAGGTGAAACCAAAAAATTAAATTTAATGGATTAGAAGCATCTAGGTTAGAAGGATAGAGCCAGAAAAAAGAAAGATAAAAATAGAAGTAGAAATAGAGAGAGAAAAAAATAGAGACAACCATGAAATTTCATAATATGACACTAATTTAAAAAGACCACACAACTAAGAATTCGACTATACCGCTGGACTAGCGCATCGACTAATTTCTTGTATAGGTACTAATTAACTACGCGCGACCGAGGTATTACAATCTACGACAAAATAAACCTTCCTATGAACTATGGTTATTTTAGCCTTTAAAGTATTAGTAGAGTTACCGATATTCTAGGATGTCTATGTAGCTTACGTATTAGATATCGACTAATGCCGGCAGATCTCCTTACAAACAATTATTTTCATTCTTTTATTATTTTTTCTTGTTATATTGATTTTTGCGTTTACAGTCATTTCTTTAATAATACACATAGTATCTTTGCAGAGCTATTTGTATGTCTATGAGGAAACGTGCCGACGTCACTACGACATAGATATTGACGATACAATATTTAAAACACCGACCACAATCTACTCTACTAGCTCACTATTCTAGAGTCCATATCGATATTGCTCTCACAATATACGCAGATGAAAGTAATATAATAGAGCATTTATTCTATCCAATATATAAGATACACTGATACATATTAATAGTATTAGTGATTCCGTACCTAAGTCTCTACCGGGCTGGTTTTGATTACGTCAAGGACAACTTCAGTATTAAATATTATTTTGCGCATCTTTTGACTTAATTATACGACAGCAGTAATAACAACAATGGATTTCCATCTCACTTTGAACATCTTATCGTGTTTATTTAAATGCATCAATTCTCAAATATAGAGACTTTATATAATACTGTATAATAATTTTTATCCATTGTATCATATTTCATATATCCTTTATATATTATATATATGTATATATCTATTACCTTATATATATATAATATATGTATATTATATATTAATTATATTTTATATTAGTATATTTACGCATTTTATAAATGTTTACTTTCTCAGAATCAAGAAACGGCGTTTCACGCAATAGAAGGTATAACGATAACACTTAGCATTTCGTTGAGAAAACTGGAAACTCGAATTTATTGACATGTATTCGCTGTCTCAGATTATCTTGGAAGCATTTCAATTTCGTACTGGATCTCTCCATTTTTTTAGATTTCTAGTACGTATATTTGTAATATTTATCAATTAATATGTGTGATATATTTGAGATTTTACAGGAGAGATTCGGTACGTTGTATCCGGTGGAATCAAAATCAGGCCCAAAAAGCATTACAGATTCAACAAAAAAAACCTCATGTTAAGGTCTGGTCTACTTACGAAAATGACAGTGTTGCGCCTCTCGGGCAAAGTACGTACTTTCTAGGACACACGTCTCACGCATTAATATTAAGGTATGATGCTATAGCTTAGAAGTGTTAAGTTCTATGATAAGTATAGGTAGGTATAGGTAGGTAGATAGGTACACGTATAGATATTATGTATTTGGTGTATACCTGGAGCAGGTATAATATTACGTAGCCTATTAAATAGTAGGTATAATGTAAAAATTCTGTTACAGCCGCTCTTATGCATTCTAGGTGGAAGATGCTTATCCCGTAGATATCGCGCAAAGAAAACCTCGTTCTCAATTGACAACTTCAAGAATCAAATCTCAAAAGATACTTTCAATCTGAAATTAAATCTCTTTTTTAATTTAGTGAAGATATTTCTGAATTTTAATTATCTCAAGATAGCTGTCAACTGTGACGAAGATTGTTCTGCAACCTGGAGAGCATCTCTCGAGGAATAGATCGACTAACGAGAGGCGAAAGGCGTATAGACGGAAAACTTTGAATCTCAACAGTAACGACGGCTTCGTCGGTTTTCACTCGTTAGTCGTTCTCTCGTCGAGAGAATCTTGATACAAAAGTCTCATCGAACCGAGAGTTACGCTCTTCCACGAAGAAATACCTAAAACATATTCTAAGCCTACGGTATCATAACGGCTTCTCAAAATCTAGTTCTCTAGAAATCTCAATAATAGGAACATATACTGTCCGTTTAAATTATTCGCTCTAACTAATGGATCCTAGATCGCCTAGGTTTTGAGTATAATTACTAAAGGTGTGTGACGAAAGTGTTTTACCTATTTACCTAGGAAATATGCTTCGATATGTACGAATAATTCTATTAAAAAAAAACTAATTATAGGATAATAATGCTGAATCATGTTATCATAAAATATATCAATATCAAATACTATGGCGCTGTAATATAGGCACAAAACAATATTCTGCCGTTCTTTAGAATGGATCTTTTAGGTATGAAAACCAACTTTTCCGCTAACAAAATTTTTTCAAATTTGGAGGCTTTAAAATAATTTTAAGGGGCGGAATCGTCGGTTCGGATTCTAGTTTGCCGTCAGGAGAGTTTTATGTAGATTCACACACACGCACACATACGCATTTATATATATATACATACATATAT
>JAAAKG020000008.1:1496054-1511504 GCA_010014905.2 Druon quercuslanigerum | reverse complement strand
ATAACATAATTATGACAATTATTTTTTGAATTACTTAAACAGTTTCACAAATAATACCAGACATTTCATATATTAGCAGGGAAAGTTAATATAATATAATATAATATAATATTTTCTATTAAAAAGAATATATCACAATCAATATATTTATGACACGAAATCAAATTCAAGAACGTAAAAGAAACAAAAATATTTGAGAATAAAAATGGAGTTAACAGATAAGCGCTAATTTGGTATTCTGGCCAAGTATAAAAAGAATATAAGAATTCTTTCACAACTCACTGGTAAATTCTTGCGTATTTTCAATGATGGGACGATTTAAAAATCGTGCAAGAGTCTTCGATTTTGCAGACTATCTTGCAGTACTCTTAATTGAGCTTATGTCAGCGAGAAGCGTACTATGCGCCGAAAAATCGTGTAATCCGCATCTAAGCAAGATGTTCTTTAACCATCGACAAACAGTTCAATCTGAAGCTGCCGTGAAAGGTTTCTGATTTATCAATATTAAATTCTTTGTATTTTTACTTAAACCCTTACTTATTTCTAAGTACCTTACTGAGTATCCCATTCAGCATCTATGTTCAATTGTCTTGATTGTGTATCAGCTTCTTTGTTTTCTTTGGAAGGAACTTATGAAGCAAATATTCACATGTACCTATCCTTGCATCATCTTCAAATATCCCTAGCAATTCGAATGAAATCTGCATAGTGTACTCCTACCATATTATTTATATGGGCGATTGTAGTAATATTATCAATTTTTAAAAGTAACTCGTCCTCTTTTTAAAAACCACGTACACTTTAACCGTCAAAAACGCACAACAATTTCGCATCCGAAAAAATCGATCTTACAGAGATCCAGGATTTTATGGCAATGCTATTTGCAAGCATCTAGGCTAAAAATCTTTCTCTTTCTAGGCTTCTACAATACAATTTTCCATATTCTACACCCGGACCAGAAGCCACAATTGATCCAATGAGTTTATAATGTAATAGAGTAATAGTCTAATTGCTGTAAATGTCTAGTATAAAGAAAATCACTAGACTCCTTTAAATTTAGGATAAATATTTTTTATCCATCTGGTTTGTTAATTGTAATTTTGTTTGAAAAAAATTGACCAGGGTCTAGGCAGCATATTTCAACTGCACCTATAGACTATATCTACCATCTATTGACTGCAACCTGACTTTCACGAAAATTATCCCTCGGTCAGACAAGTTCAAAAAGTGTATCTGACTGATTTCCAGTTTCTAAAACTATTATAATATGTGTAGCAAAAACGCCTTGCAGAATGAAATTAGTCTTTCTAATCTTTTCTCAATATTTTAAAAACTTCTTTAGCGTACCTGCTATCTTTACTCCTAATTCCTGCGAGGATTCTGGAATCTCGATTGATTCTGAGGCTTGGGCTGATTCTGTGTAGGGTATTTGACTCAGAAAACGAGGGGCATTCCAATTCATATTCCTAAGTCCCCCGAAAACTTGGGCTGCATATTTTTTGCTGAAGAGTCTGAGAAATGTTGATATTCTTTTTCTGTTTTTGCTACTGCTTTTGCGTGTCTAATTTTATCTGCGAGGCCTTTTCTAAATAAAAAGTTCTCGCGCAATATTCTACAATATGCCAAATTTCGTTAGGAAGACGCAGTAGAATGTTAAAATGCTTCTCCAAGTAAACTTACCTATCAAGTGGTGTTTCTTCATTATAAAGAATTTTTTTCATCGCAGATAAGGCTGATTCAAAAAGATTTTTTTTGTGTTCATAAAATTATTATACCTCTTGAATCTCTTGAACTTCTGTGAAAGATCCTGCTTTCTTAGTTGAAAATGCCTGATTTAAGCCATTCCTTTCAACGAGATACGAGTGAAGTGTGTAAAGTAACACCTTTTTAGGCTCCTTAGATGCAGAATCTTCTCCCAAAACCTTTATGGTCTCTTCGCCAACGACAGGCTCCTCGGTGACAACATGACGGGGCTGCTTCAATTCCACGCAGGAATTGATTGATCTTGAGATTTTCTATTTTTCTTCAAAAATAAAAGGATGAAGAAGATCTATACAATCTCATCTCTCGTATGAGTTACGACAGCCAGTAAAATTATTTTCAAAATATTAAAATATCCAAGGAGATACAGTGCCTGTCTCACTTCTCGTGTGAGAAGCAGGAAGAAAAATATGTGGCCACATATAGCACAAAATATGATATGAAATTACAAGCAATAAATGGCGCGAAAAGATGGATCGTTTTTTCAAATGTAACTATACAATTGTTGTCAGATCAGTGGAGAATAGAAGAAATACAATTATTATCTGGAGAAGGAGGCCCGACATATAATAAAAAGGTGAATCGAATATCCCGAAAAATAGTTTAATGTTTAGCAGAATTGATCAATGTCAATAGTTTGTAGGACATTTGATTCATTTTCATTGAAAATTCATTGAAAGATGATAATAGCTAGAATTCTCAATCATGTATGTGAAGACTTGTTCAAGGATTCTCTTTCTAACTACACTCTTTCCCATTTTGAGCACGGCTTACTCGTTATCTTTCACTTTCTTGCGTTAATGAGAATAGGGCTTTGGGTACCAGGTGGGCACGTATATAAAACAGCAGCTTGCAAGCACGGGTTTGCCTAATCTCTCGGTCGTCTAATCTCTTTTCCGTTTCTTGGCGATGAAAGTACCTTAACGTAGCTCGCCCGTTTAATCTTCGCGAGTCAGTGGTTGTGGTGAAAAGCGAAGAAGGGAGAAGAATAAAAAGACGGCACTGAGAAACAGCAAGCGAATAGAGAATGGCGGCAGTCGCATACCAAGCGAAACGCTAGCCGCTATACTAAAATGCAGTTTGCAAAAGGTTCCTTTTTCTGGGATAACGTCTCTAAAATTATTAAAGCCTCTTGAAAAATCACCTTTAATACAAAAAAATCTTACTTTATAACTTACTCACTGAAAAAGCGTACACTAAATGCGACATTTCAAGTCGTAAGAAGAGTTCTAGTTACAGATTACTCCTGGTGAACTTGCTTTGTTGGTAGGACTATCTATATTTGTAGCTAGTGCGTGGAACTACGTAAACGTGAAATCGAGTTATGAAATTAATTATTGCGAAGCTCGTGACGACCTCGAATTCCCCGACGTGACTTTCATTGCACTTCACTTCCTTCTTGACATCATTGCTAATCCCCCCCCCCCCCCCTCTACCTTTCAAATGTCTTATATCAGAGAATTCAATTCTTTCTATAAATGAACTCACAATTAAAGTAAAGAATTTCGAGAGTAGTTTCTTTTTAATTTAGATTTATTAAAATAACGAATTAGTTAATATGAAGAGGCACTCCGTTCAGTTCTTCATTCAGTGCTTCATTATATAAGTCCTTGAGTAGGAAGGTGGTTTTTTTAAGGCTTTACTGACACCTCTTTACTCCAATCAGTCAAGTCCCCTGAGAAGCACCCAATTTAGTAACAAGTTTATTTGCAATTGGGAAACGGACGTAGTTAATTGATTGACGCCATTATCAGAGCAAAACAGGAGCTTAGAGAAAGGCTAGGTGCATTGGTAGGGGTGGAGTATTATAGTACAAACAAAACTTTCCCCTGGAAGATTCACAAGCCACGAGAACCGGACATTTCCTACCTACTTTTGAAACTAGGCCAAACTCGAATCGAAAATTCGCTTTTTCCTTTCTTCTTAACGGATATTCAAATTGCCAGCTTTGCTCTCACCGATAATCCGAGAAATTCAAGGCTTAAGTGTAAGCGATGTGACCAAAGAAGATGAGCTTTAAAGTGCATTTAATCGGATCAAGTAGCCACAGAGTTCTTTTCAACATAAGCCCCTGGCAATATTATGCAAAATTCTTGCATATACAATTATAAATATTAAGCCAAATACTTAAAACGAAAAAAGTTTGACCCTTACTCCTACGTAAAAGTGAATAATATAATAAATTTTTATTCCGCTTCTTCATTTTCAGCGTTTCGGAGTAAATCCGATTAGCGAAGAGATTAATAAGCTTCATCAACTAGTAGTCTCGTCTGTTTTGTTAGCATTCTCGTAAGCACATTATGGCTTCTGCTCTGAAGCTCTTAAAAATTATTACACACGGAGTGTCAGACTGAGAGTTGGCAGTGGGATTCTCATTATTGATTATTAGCACAAGTCTCTAAACGCCTTTACTGTAGCGAGAAAGAGTTTTTCTCGTAGGCGTGCATAGATATTTATAAACCTCAAGCAACGTTTTATTATTGCCGTCTGAACTACGTACAATGAAGTTGATAACGCTTAGCCGTAATTGCGAGCACGTCATTTAAATACTACTAGAATCGGGACTGCACGTACATATTGTACTCGAATCTAGAAGCGAGTAGCATCCCATTACGCGCTGGAATTAATCTCCAGCTACCTCAGTTCTCGTTTCTGCGACAGTGCTCTTGCTCTCCCTTCGTTTTCCAAAGAAGATTAGTCACAGTCTTGGAACTAATTCGCGGTCGGATGCCCGTGACTCGGATATATTCGACAGGAAGAAGCCAGGAATCGAAGAGAACCTTTCCATATCTTACCGTTCGTCTTTTGTCTACTTACCTACTACTTCTCATCTGTTTTAAATCGTTTACCCCAATCAAGGTTACGTTCTCCGTTTTTAAATTTAAAATTCAGTTGGACTCTTAAAATCTTCTTATTTCGACATACTCTAATAAACATTCTATTGCTATGCGCCAATTAGCCAATTAATTTGTACACTGACCTTTTTCCTAGTCATTAAAATGCCTCACTTGAGACACACTATATGAAAAAAGTTCGGCCAGAGAATTTGAGAAATAATAGGATCTTCATGTAAGTGGCTTGAAAATTTTGGAAATATAAGTGTTAAATTTAAATTCCCTGCTTGATTATAAAGTCATTAATTGCCAGTATTGAGTTCCAAAGTCGAAACTCATTTTCAGAATGTCCCTGTCTCCATCGCAAGTTTTTATCGTCTTCAATTAAGTGGAGAAGAGTAGCGCCAATGGTCCAAAACTTCTTTCGTTCCGTGCAGCTGTGCAAGAAGATCAAGATAGGAGTCAGCTCGAAATCGTTTAATTGCTTGAACCTAATCTCACAGACTGCAGAGTCGAAGCGCGATCGTTAAGAGGAACGAGTCGTTCAGGTTGCTTCGAGACCATGGCCATTGAAATCTCTACCAGTGGAGATTGGGAGGTAAAACGAGTAGTTGAGCTGGGGAAGAGGTTGATTTGATCTGAAAAATCAAATTCAGGCGGAAATTCAATCCTAACTTCTACACTTCCTGTTTCATGAAACTTTAGTCTCGTATTTTGATCACAACTAAGATTGTTTTATCTGACAAAAATAAAACTAGATGCACGGGAAACAGCTAAGGGAATTTTAAAGGAGGTGAATAAATTATGTACAAACATTTTTTTCGTTAGGTTAAAGGTGAAAGAAAAGACAATCTACAAATGAAAAGAGGTATTCAGAGTGGAATAAATCGTTGAGAAGAACTGTCTCCTTGAAGGTCTTTTCGTAAGTGTAGCAGATTGATTATGAGCAACAAAGAGTGCTTCTTAATCAAGATTGAACTAACGTCGTAGAATCTCGAGTACTCTCGATTCCCAGATTCACTAAAATAATGAGTTTCGCAATCAGCACAACCGAAGAAATGTTTACGCTGCAATTACGACGCTCACTCGGCGCGCTTGTATGCTGGCATGACGACAGCGAGTATTTGTTCCTACGTATTTCCTCCATTGTGGAGGATAGAGTCGAACAATTAGAAGTGAAAGCCAAAAATTTCGTCGACTAAGCGCACTAACATTTTGATTTCCATGCGTTCATTGCTCTCGGGTTTGTGTTGTTTGTGTCGATTCTTTCAACTATATCCTGCAAGCAGATAATTCCATGATTGTAACGAGTATTTTTATCAACTTGCGAGGGAAAGAAGCAAAATTGTTTGATAGAATATTAAGAATATTCTGCTATGTTCAAATTAGTGAATTTTATATTCAAAGTAGGTTACAAATTTTTGTACATAATAATAGATTGTGATTTCGAGAGAATGCTATAAAAAATGAATCTCAATTTCTTCTCCCTTGATTTCTTGCCTCTTCTTTTCTCAATTCGCAACACGATTTGGAAAAATTTGCAATAGAACGCAAAGAAATCAAGCGATGTTTCCGAAACGTGGTTTCTGTTAAGGGGTGCCTTATTCAGAAGCCACCGACCATCTCAATTTTTCTTGTACGTTATTTTGAACCCACCCTCTAAAATAGAAGCCTTCTATAAAGATAGGATACATTTCTCTATAGAAGAAAAGATCACAAAAGAACATGGAAGACAGAACATAGAAGTAAGGCCGAGGTATTTTAGCGACCTATCTTCCCGTCAGATTTGTAAGATCGTAAAAGCTATCCAAAGGCGCTCAAGTCAAAGGATTTCTCTCTTCAGCTTTGTTTCTTCTGCTCCCTTTCCAGCTCTTCTGAATCTCCTACCCTCTGCGTATTGAGACGTAGTAAAGTTTTATTATGAAACAATAAAATATGTGTGTATCCCCCGCTTAGTGGCCGCGTCCATGCCAGCGGCGGGCTCTCGACGTCCTTTGATTTACAGTCCAAGTTTTATCGTATTGGGTAAAGCTACAGATTTCTACTGATAATATTGCACCCTGTATCTTACGTTAAAGAGTTCAAGCAATTTCTGGACATGTTCTTCGGGAAGCAAGTCTTCCTAGTGTCGTCTCTATTTGAAGAAGAGATCTTTTCTCTCGGTGATGGGAGTTGAGGATGTTCCTTTCCTCGGCTTTTATTGTCGACGCACTGGGCTTGAAGCAAGTAGCTCTGAGCATTGGGCGTCAAATTCAAGGATTCAACTAAAATCTACTTCTAAAGAAATGAAAAACTCAGGTTAATGAACCTATAAGAAACTTAACTGTTTATGAATCACCCATCGACGACATCCATACTTTCAAACATAAACGCGAAATTACTCTGCCAAAGTCGATATTGCACCAACTTTTTTCATCGGCCTTATTCGTTATCTCTTAACGCTCTATCGTATTTCCTTTTAATATTCTCAAACCCGGATGATATCGCAAGATTGGCAACTGCCTTTAACGTCTCCTATTTTTCCAACCCTCTCTTATCGTTTCGAGCCTTGCTTCCTTCTTACTCCCATACTTTTCCACTCGGTTCATTCTTCGTTTTATCGAGGGTGGCAACGCGCGAAGAAAAAGAACGAAGTCGGAAGGATATCGAGTACTAAAAACTTAGGATTTCGCGAGCGAATCGAGAGTCTCAAGCTCAACTTGAACGCAATAGGGCAATTCGATTACAGAAGAGAAGAGAAGCGAAGGGATCAGGCACTAGGTTCAATTATCGGTACGTCGGTAAGAGTTTTATCTTCTTTTTTCTTGCGAAAAAAGTGAGCAGATCGCGAGGAAGAGGAAAACGAATAGGAGGCCACTTTAATGATCGTAAATCGAGTTTGCATAAAAAAGCTCACCACAAAAACCGGATAAAAACTGCTTTTGGTTCCCAGTTTTAATTTTATATATCTTTTTCCTGACCTGACACATCTTAAATGAATACCTTTTTTAAGTTTCCATTAATATATGTTACATGAAATGACAATATTTAATCCAGAACAGTATAGACCCCAAGACCATAAGATTTTTTCACAACTAGGTTGAGTATCTGTTCAAGTTTTGAACTAATTACGACCTTTAAATTCCTGCAACTTTCACAGCCACAACTTCTAATATTACCTTGCACCAACGCCCTAAAGTAAATTTCTATCTTTTCGAACCCAGAGAAAAGAGGAAAAATTCTGAAGAGTAGAATGTAAAACTATCTTAAACTAAACTAATTATTACGCACCATGTTTGCTGCAACAGTCTTCACTGCTGAGGCAAAGGGCAATTTTAATTAATTTAACATTAATGGTCCTGGCGGTATTTACGAGGGGGACGCTGTACTCGGAAGTTTCTCGAACCCGCAAGAGAGGTTCAAGTAGGTTGAGGATGCGAAAGGAAAAGGAGGATGAGGCCACGTCTACTGGGATTTTGAACGTAATAAAGGCGGATACTCCAGCAGCACGCATTATTCTCGTTACGGGGTGAGACCGAGGTTTATGGTGCGGACTATTATAGACAGTGATAGTGGTCTATACCCCACATTCGTGTGCTGTAGGAGCCTCTTGTCCAAGCGTGTGGATGTGGCTAATTTTTTTACCTGGAATTTAGCTCCGTTTTTACTTCTATTAAAGTAAAAAAAAACCAATCAACCATCGCGGATATCTGTACGGACTTTTCTGATTTCATTAGCCACTATAAATATCAAGATCGTCCTACTGATTGGAGATATCAACCTGCTCCTCACTCGTAATAATAAAAAAGTTTCAACATTGACATACTATTTCCGTGTTCAAATCTGAGGGGGAATGTATCACGTCCGATTACACTTTCTCTTTCTCTTATTAATTTTACAGTACTACACAATAGTGTAAATATGCATCAGTAACTAGAGCAAATCTGCCATCCTGATGAAAAAACTTTACAACTGCATTTGAAACGAACCGAGATTTTCAATGAGTAGAGTTTGCATCTGCACCTTCTAAATCTTTTAATGTATGAGAGTTAAAAAAAAAACTGTTCTTCTGTAAATCGGATATGCTCTATTTATTGAAACAAAAAATTTCGAATTCTAATTATTTATGTGAAAAATTGTAGATATGCTAGATATTGATGAACAAAATCATCAAAATCCTTATTAATAAAAACATCTGCTGCCGACTACAGGAATTATCTGTACTTGTGCTATTTCAGGAAATCCGACTGCAGAAAGACCCAGGATCCTCATGAGAAAGGCACGTCTGCGCATATGTGTTGTTTTTTTAATCAGGATCTGAGAGCTCAGCACTATTCCAAATCCTTGAATTCGTGTAGATATGCTACAATTTCTGCAGATGTATTGTTTCTTCATCAGGAATTCTCGAAAATCGATGTAGATATGTTAATTCAGACCTAATTATCTCAAGATTTAATTAAAATTTTTAATGATGAATAGCATAGTTAAATTCGTATTTGCATTACGAATCCAACCATAGAAGAAACTCATTTTTGATCAAACTGCAGTTATACAATTTCTTCATCCGGACGGCAGAGATAGGATAAATCGTCTAACAAGATTCTAAATTACTATTTTAGAATGCTAGAATTCTAAAATAATGCATTGCAGTAATCGAACATGTCAAATACGCAATTGAATATACGCATTATCCTGCACTATTTATGAGCAGTTTCAAATCTGATTAATTTTTAATATAAGCATATTTAAACAAGTGGCCCAATTATTGGGGGATGCACATCTATTGCAGCGATTAACCTAATTTTAATTGCTCCTTAAATTAGAATTTTTGCTAAAGTAAAATAAATTTATGTAGAATTAGGTGGAATAGCTTGACAATTACACAGAGAAATGACTATCAGAACAGCGGACGTAAATTCAGAGGAGTTCCAGGCGGCCTGTTATTCCAAGCTTTTCCACATTCAAAAACGCTTAACCCGAGTCACTCAGTGGTTTCGTAATAAACTGGCCGTATAATTCGTGGACTAGCTACACATCGCCTGCTAGAAGCATTACGTCCTGATGCGAGTTTGTAATAGAAACGTAAAGCAGACCACTATTGTAGGAGGGCCATAGAAGCGTCTTTCGAATTCTATTGTAACAGCCTGCAGGGATACATTACATTAGGCTGTAGTGCCTACAGTAATCTCAGCTATGTGTTTCCATTTAGCTCTGGACACACTGCTTGTCCTATCCACCGTAATCCGAGCTTAACTGTCCTCGAATCAATGCTACTATCTCAAATTCTACGCAAGACCTTAACTCATACTATTTACAAATCAAAAACTTTCGATAAACTTAGCTCTCATTTGTGTTTTTTTTTACATTTTTTACAACTGAACAGAAAAAGATAGTTGTTTTATATTTTAATAAATGTCTTTACTGTAGCTTAGGATATAATTAATCGATATATGCATAATAAAAGACTGCTGTAATTGCAGGTCTCGTAAAGTGCTGATTTAATGAGAAGACAGATTTATTCAATAAAAGCCGCTGAAGTAAATCAGGAAAGGGCTATTTGAAATACGTGATTGAAAAAGCTTTGAGATTCTTTGCGAATCTTTGTGAATGCAATCAGACTTTTCTAGTCTGGAAGTGAAAGAAACATCTCAAACGGAGAGAATCTTTTCCAATTAAGGATGCATGGTCGTTGGCGTATTTATTTTTCGCCTTCACTTGACGAATTGCTTCATTTTGATCAAAAACTGGCTGTATAGGGTCTATGATTGTATGTGAGTAAACGCGGAAATTTGTAATAGTATTTGTAACCCGCGTGTTAGGAGTAAAACACGGTTTACGTTCTCTGTCGATATGATTTGGTGGCTCTGCGGTCCAACAGCCTCGATTTTCCATCCCCATCGGTTAAGCTCCTCTTCAGCCAGAACTCAGTCGATAATTAGCGACACTAGTTCGACAGAGCAACATGTCTGATTGCGTCGACTGATTACTTCGCCTACAAGAGCAGTCGTTGATTTTGTGCGTTCTGGCGAGCAAACAGGGAACCTTCAAACTTGAAGGGACTGATTCACTGCCTAACCACTAATCGATCCAATACTCAAAATTGTCAAATCTGCCTAGATCCTTACTAACATTCTTCTCTTTTTACAACATGTTTTGCTTTAAATGGGACGCGGTACTCAGTAGAAAAGGTTGATAGTTTATGCATGTAAGTATTTTCATCATTAAATTTCATTTTAATTATTGGTGAATAAGTCTTGTTGTATATAGATATACACTCCAGGAATATTGACACCCATGTAAAGTCTAGACAAAATATCAGATTAGAAATATCAGAAACATCATATTCACAGCCTTTTGTCAGTCCCTAGATCAAGCGAAAATTAAGATTTTCGGTCATCACGCTGAATTTTGGTGACATCAGAAGAACTTGAGGACACCTATGCTTAATCTTATCAAGTTTGAACGATAAAATTGAACCACAATCATCAAAAATAAAATATTAAATTATCAAAACAAGGCATTTCTGCTTGGCGAAATCTGGGTTGCTATAAAAGCCACAAAATATATTTTTGCTGTTTCAAGTAAATGTTTATTCAGATCAACCCAATTTTATGCTTATAACTTAAACTTCTCGCAAATATAAATTATAGAATATCTTTGTTAATACTCATGTGAAAGTTTAGCAATAAAATAAATTATTATCTCAAAAACTATTACCATTACAAAAAGGTTTCTGAAACCCTTATCAGAATGATAAAATATTGTTAAATTCCTTAAATCTCGAAGAAACTCTAAACTTATTTCAAACTCTAGAAATATTTACCTATTTTAAAGATTAAAATCCCTAATTGCTAAAACTTTTCAGAAATTGAGAGCTTATATTATATTTATAGAAATTATTTCAAGTTTTCTCTACCCATTTAAATCGCTGGATATGTTTCTTTTTTAACTTAGAGAAAAATATTTTAATAAACGAAACGAAAAAATCTGAAACTCGCAATTTTTAAATTTTGAGTTAAGAGCAGGTTTCCCTAAATATTAAAGTAATATCCCGTCATACAGATGGCTAAAAATAAGCGTGTTCTCCGTTCTTGACAGTGAATTTAATCGACACAACTCTTCTCCTATGCGAATTTAGACCACCGTATAATGATTCTAAACGAGTTGAATTTTTTGGAATTCGATATCCTTAATTGAATTCAAATATCGCTAACGTATTTCCTATGCATGAGATTCTTGCGGTCTCGTTGCATGATATACATAGAAAGTGCGCGATATATACCTTTTAACAGTCGAATGCACGAAAAATTTCCTTTCTATTTCCGCGCCTTGCACAAAAGGGAAATTTGGTGAGTAAACGTTGTGGCGTCGAACTACGTTGACCCACGAAAATGAACGGGACGTAATATTCTGCTAGTGTAGAATTTTACAGTTAAAAAAAGTGGAAAAATAGGATCCTGACAATTATTAACCACGTTCAAACGCAGAACATTGCACGTCAAAGGGCGCTAAAAGCGATAACAGACTAAAGTATGTTCCACTTTTTCCCGGTCCTTTACGTTGCTGATTTGCGCAGTTCTTAGCAGAAAAAATGTTAATTTTCCGGCGGAAGCTTGAATCCTCAGAGTGGTTTTGTGGACTCTCTATCTTTTTTCCTTTTCAGCTTTATATTTAGGAATTCTTTCATCTTTCGAGTTATAATATTTGCAACTCTATTTATTTTTTTAACAAAAAATATATCTTGAACAAAAAAAAATTTGTAGTTCGAACAAAAAAATACTAAGAAATCCAATCAGTAAAACTATAATAAAATTGACGAAGGTAATTTTTGTTTTTTGAACAGCCAGCTGTAACCTCCATTCAATGATTTTTATATTTTTAAATTATCTTCAAGACCTCATGACTTTCAGATTTCATACCAAATCTAAACTTCGAGCCATAATTTCTGGTTAGTAAGAAATTCAGAGAAATTAAATAAGATTTAGTTTAAGTTTTAAAAACTCAAAAAGGTTTAAAAACTAATTCTGCTAGTAATGTCACATATTTTTATTTCAAATAGGCTGGAATAAATTATTTAATAGAAAGGTAAATTCTTAAATCAATTATAAGTTTCGAACCTCTACTAAAATGAATCCTATTTCATTTGAGTCATGTTCAGAGTTCTAACATTCTGAATTCAGCTATTTAATATTTTTTGAGAGATTTATTTATATGATCCATTATTAATAATACGTGTAATAAATTATGCTGCACATCCCTGCTTTAGACATTTTACTCATATCGTTGGTTCATTTCCAACAATGTTTACAGCTATAGGTCATAATGAAAGCTAATCAACCCATTCTTTATACCAACTTAAATCGGAATCAATTTGCAATATTGTAATTACCAAGAAGCGATCAGTTTCTCCGGTTGTTCGTATCAATAAAATCGACATATTTGTATCGAAATATTGGTACGTGCAGCCATGGACTAATAAAACAATACTTTACACATTATCAATTTTCTCTAATGCTCAAACTTAACGGAGATATGTTACGTCACTTGGGACGTTTTTCTGAAATATTTGTGCCAAGTAAGAAATCAAGAATAACGAAAATAACAATAAATCAGGGTTTTTCATTGAACATCAAAGATGTATAAATTTCATTGATTCGAATAATAACAGATGAAATGATCCCGAAGTAAGGATTCTGAAACATATTATTATAAAATTAAAACAGTTACAATCTAAAAAAGAGCACCCCTCTTTTTAATATTGCAAGCAGAATATGCTTATCGACTTTTCCTCTTTGCGAGCTTTCCTGCGGTCAGCCATAGAACGAGAGATATTTACTTATCTTTCAGGGGGCTTAGAGTCTCGCGCATTTGATAAAGGACGAAAGTTTTTGCTCATAGCTGCTCGCAAGGTTATAGAGAGTGTAAGGGGTTTGGTAGTAATTAGTTCAAACGGGACAGGGACTTTCGACGGTACTTATTCTAAGCCACTTAAACAACAGTTCGTCCGGATGACAGAACTCGCCAGTGGTCGTCGTCGGTTAAGGGTCGTAGCTGTCTAGATTCGCGGGGTTATATCCACCCGGATTTAGTGCCGTGTAGGTGAGCTTACTTGTGTGCATACTACGGTACACTGAAGGAGACCTCGCCACCCCAGGATACAGCCGCTGTAGTAACGTCCCGTGTCAGGCTGGCATAATCCCTGGATCTAGAGATGCCACGGTCAGGAAACACGATCGGACCTTTCTACCTCATCCACCCCATTCCAACTCGCTGCAAACGTTTCTGCAGCTAAGAGAGAAAGCACATTGCACAAGTTCTCTTCCAAGCTACTCTTGCTCCGACTTCTGGTCTCATCAAGTATATACCGTACTTCTTCTCTCCACCATCGTCCTAGGTTAGGAGAACCTAATCCGCAGATGAACTGACGCCATTATCAGCAAACAGTAGGAGTTCGGAGTCTAAGTAACCGAGGGAGAAAATCATCTCGGCCCTGGCTGAACAGCTGCTAATGTTTATTTTCTCTATTTTATTGTAGAGTTTACTGTAAAGGGCAGTTGAATCCTAGGATGTAATATGGTAGCTGATGAGGGCAGTCGTAGTGGATCCAAAACTAACATGGCCTTTAACATATTTCATCACTTTCTTCGTACGTAATTATGCATAATATCATTAGTTTACATATTTTGCATAAGGGACCAAGTATAATTAAGTCTTTTCCTTTGATGATAGAGAACATATGAGGGGGGAAATATCAAAACATATTTCATAATTTTCTAAACTTGAATCAGCGAAATACCACTGAGAATGTAGTGACAATTTAATAAAAATCCACTCATTCTTATTAGATGCCAACCGATTTAAATCGCGAAAATAGTCTCTTACATCTGACATCTCTCAAAATAAATTTCTTTGTTTATAAACTCGCAAGATAGAGGCGTGACGGTCGGAAAGCATTGTCGTTGTCTTGTTCAGGGCAGAAGAGTAAGGTGGTAGGGTAAGGTCCACTTTGTTCACTTTTAAATTCATAGAATAGCGTAGAGGGTTCGTCCGTTCTTCCTATGCCGCAACAGTTGGCATCACTCATCCTTGCAGTAGTATAAAAAGCGTTAAGTGTACCCAGAAATCAGACAAAAATGCCACAAGAGAGAAAAATCGCGGATTTGTGATGCAGATATTGGTCACTCATTTTATATTTGCAAAACACGAAATTGCATTCACTCCTCCCTTCCAATACTTTTGTTCCTCTGTTTAACACATTTAATAAGAATATTAAATTAATTAATTATTTTGATATAAAAAAATCTGAATACACGCAATTACTCCATTAAATTGCATATTTAGTGAAAAATATATGAGTTACTTAAGGCCCTCGAATCATCTTAAATAAGAGAAATAAGGATTCTATATTCCTGTACGTTTCTTAGTGCGTTAATTAGTGTACATTTAATAAAATAAGTGAGATTGATGTTAAAACCGACATTGAAAGTGAATTAAGATTTTTTTCGGCTTTGGTTTTAGGATATAAATACGTTTTCGAAAAAAGATTGAAATTTAATCTTCTTCGAAAACCATTGTTTATTCTGCAATTTGATTCCCTAATTTAGTAAGGTTTTTTTATGTACTAAAACATATCAAATAGTTATAAATACGCGAATCAAAATCTAAAACCTACAGAAACCGGATGCGCAAATAGATTACCAAAATAAGATAATCGAAAATATAGGCAAGGCAGCTTGGGAAGCGCTTATACGGAATAAAGATATAGAAGGTGCATGAACTATGTTCCGGGATATTATTGCTAGATGTGCGATCGAAGTGTGTGGTACCGCGGTTGTAGGAAGAATGTCTGGTGATGCATGGTGGAATGATGAAATTG
>JAAAKG020000008.1:1462849-1486754 GCA_010014905.2 Druon quercuslanigerum | reverse complement strand
ATTTCAATACATATTCTTATTTAAGAATATTAGAATTTCGTACATTTCTTATAACTTATGTTATTTAAAATACTTACGTTCACGATATTTTTTACAAAACTGGTTATTGTCCATTATCAATTTTTCACACTTACAATTTTCAAATAGTAAATAAAACTATTTTTAATCGTCAATACTAATTGTTGCTCGGTCAAATTTATACTAATACGTGCAGAAATACTATCATCTCTTTTTATAGTAGGAATCTTTATAACAGCACCTCAATTATCCCTAAATTCTTACATTTTATTTTAATTATAGGTATTGAATAAACCAAATATTGATATTAAAAGTCTCTCCGTGTTTCGTTCGGTTCAAACGAAAAATTCAAAACAAAACTCCTAACCCTATTGGGGGCTCCAACCACCTATAACTCATAACCAGATCCGTCACTAAGTCGAATAAATACAGCGGTATCTCGTCGACACCTGTAGCTCGGAAGTAGTCCGCTTTCGAGTGAGACAGAATGGCGATGCCCGAGAAGGAAAATCTTATGGGAAGCCTGCGGCTGGAAGGTTGTAAGGGCGACAGCCGAGATAAGAGGAAAGAGGCAAGAAATATAATAAATTGCGACCACGCGCGGAGAAACAACAGGATAATGGGAGAATCGGAGGATTATACGATACCGAGGGTGGCGCGAAAGGGCCATTCTTATACCTTTCTCGATCTCATATTCTTTATCGCCCAACGATATAAGCCCCCCCCCCCCCCACCCCCTCTCTTTCTAACTTATCCTATATTTCTCCCGCGATATCGTATTACGCGACGTACACGGAGGGAATACGTATTACGCGTACGTACTGCTTTAACACGTAACAGATATACGTGCCTCTCCTGTTCGTCCAATTCCGAACTCCCCGTTTTTCCCTATCTCCTCACCTACTTCTCAAACAAAGAATTCATCTAAATAAAACACTTTAGCTAGAAAAATATAAGTAAGATTGAGAATAGACTAAAAATAACTGCAGATATCCATTTAATCTGGTAGCCACTAACACTTCTGTAGGCACTAATAGGTCCCCGAGATTACTCTTTTTTAAAAGGTTACAAAAGGGCCCCTGATTACGAATATCTTGTGTAGTAATTTTTTTAGAGTGGCTGAGGAAAATTAAAACTTTTCTCCGTCTTGCACTTTTTTCGTACGACGAACCGTTTTTAATGTACAGCGTTATAAACAAATGTTTTGTTAACAAAATTGCCATATTTGAACAGTGTTACCTCAGCATCTATTGCTCGGAAAAACTTAAAACTTATAAACTGTATATATCGAGGATATATCTCCTTAAAGGTAAACGAAATCTTCCGATCGAATAAAAACTTCTCTCCCTAATTTGTTGTTGAAAAGTTGCTATTTTTAAGAGGACTTCATTTATTAATAAGCAATCATCCAGATCAACTCGTGTCATAACAGCGCTTCAAATTGTTGCACAGGCTTTATCATCATTATGAACATAATTTTTTGTTCATAATTTCTTTTGCTAAATTGTTTATAACAATTTACATAAATAATGCTCCTCGATAACTAGAATTGACGTACATTTTTTTTATTAATTCTTGCCACGTGATTAAACTTTTTACTGACGTGATATTTTCTCGTACGGCCAGCCATTATTTATTTATGGCCTTATAAACAATGTATTTTTTATAAATATGCCTTCCCTTAAGAGCCACCATTTTCAAGTTATTAGAGGTTTCCCTTTTTTATATCCTTAATTTTACCATAAAGAATGCAATGATGCAAAGAATGCAAAAATCATGGGTCGCATTTTCGATATCTGACTCTTATTGCTTATAACTATTGTTATTAACAAACACGCTCAATTAGGAAAAGAAAGTTTTTATTAATTTTTTAATTAATGTATTGCACAAAATAAAACTTTTCACTCTCGTGATATTTTCTCTAACGGTGAACCATTGTTTATTTATCAATTGAATAAGAATATAAAAAATGTAATCGCTAATAAATTGAAAATTGTGGCTTTCAGGGGAGCGCATGTTTATAAAAAATACATTGTTTATAAGGCCATAAATAAATAATGGCATATCGTACGAAAAAATATAACGAAAGTGAAAAGTTTTTTTTGCCATAAATTAAGAAAAAATTAAAAAATCGATTTCCATAGGTGAGCGTTTTTGATTATAACAATGGTTATAAACAATGAGGCGCAGGTATAAAGAATGCTACCCAAGATAATTATAGTGTTTATGGTAAAGTTAAGGATAAAAAAAGGTAATCGCTAATAACATAAAACTTGTGGCTTTCAGGGGAGGGTATACTTACAAAGAATACATTGTTTATAAGGCCATAAATATATAATAGCTGGTCGTACGAAAAAATATCACGAGAGAGAAAAGTTTGCCATAAATTAAGAAAAAATTAGGAAAAAATCGATTTTCCTAGTTAAGCGTTTTTGATAATAACAATGGTTATCAAAAATGCTAAACAAGATAATTATATTGTTCATAGTGAAATTAAAGATATAAAAAAGGTAATCGCTAATAGCTTGAAAATTCTGGCTTTCGGGCGTGGGTATGTTTATAAAAAATACATTGTATATAAGCCCATAAATAAATAATGGCTGGTCGTATGAAAAAATATCGCGAGAGTGAAAAGTTTTATACTGTGCCATAGACTAATAAAAAAGTTAAAAAAATCGACTTTTATAATTGAGCGCTTTGGTCAATAACAAAAGTTATAAACAATATGGCGCGGGTATCAAAAATACTAACCAAGAAAATTATATTGTTAATGTTAAAATTAGGGATATAAAAAAGATAATCGCTAATAACTTGAACATTGTGGCTTTTAGGGGAACGCATATTTATAAAAAATACATTTTTTATAAGGCCATAAATAAATAATGGCTGGTCGTACGAGAAAATATCACGTGAGTAAAAAGTTTAATCATGTGGCAAGAATTAATAAAAAAAATGTAAGTCAATTCTGGTTCTCGAGGTTCATTATTGATATCAATTGTTATAAACAATTTGGCAAAAGAACTTATAAACAACAAATTATGTTCATAATTCTAGATAAAGCTTTTGTAACAATTTGAATCAATATTATGACACTGGTTGATTTGCAGAGTCTATACGGTTTCCTCTTAAAAATAGCAACTTTTCAACAAGAATGAAGGCAGAGAAGTTTTTATTCGATCGAAAGATTTCTTTTACTTTTCAAGAGATCTATCCTTGATATAGACAGTTAACAAGTTTTAAATTTTTCCGAGTTAAAAAATCATTTGTTTATAACGCTGTATGTTTCAAACGGTTCGTCGTAGGAAAAAAATGCAGGACGCAAAAAAGTTTAATTTTTGTTCAGCCATCTTAAAAATGACTTTTTTAGCTTTGTTTGTGGATAACTAATGAAATTGTTTAAATAAAAATTGACCATATTTTGAAAACCTACGCAAGATCTTCGTAATCAGGGGCCTTTTTTGACCTTTTAAAATAGAGTAATCTCGGGGACCTACTAGTACATACAGACATCTTAGTGGCGAATGGATTAATTCAGTAGTAGGAATTAATTTTTATTTAATTTTGTTAACGTAAAAAAATCAATTATATGCGGAGCATCTATCCTTTGTGCACGAAATTTAAATTGAGACAATCTAAAGATATTGTCTAGTCTCAACAGACATTTTATCTACATATCTCCGACTATTTTTGAGCTTTATATTTCACTGTGCTAAATTTTAAAAAGGAAGTTTATTACTATTGATGAAATAATTGGATTTTTTTTCAGAAATTCTTGTTTGGAGGGACAGCAGTAAAAACGTAGAGTGCAGCAAGTGCCAATACGTGATCAGGGAAAGTTATGTTAGGTAGGAGAGAGGGTATCGGATATATTGCCGCCACAATATCGAAAACACGGTAACAAATCATACCCCAATAGTGACTTGTGACCATTGGCCGCAACGAATAATAGACGGGTAGCGATGTCGAACAAACGAACGACGCGTGACACAAACCGTGAAAGCGAACTCGTAACCAGTGGATGGACAGCAGAATGGCTGAACAGATAGGGATTACTGACCCCTCTAGTCCCCTTTCCCATGGGACGAGATTTGATTACGCAACAGTGACCGTCCTTCGTATTCTCTTTAGTTTTCCTGGTCATCCACTTTTACAACCGAAAACTTGTTTCAGTAGACCAAAATACACAGGAAGCACATACAAATCGGTAAATATTTCCTGAAACTAGCTATGCAAGATTGGAAATATTGCATTAAGAGGTTAGGGCAAGGCCCTCCTAGACTACCTATTGATACAAGTACTATGATTATTTTACAAAATTACCAAAAACAAATAAACTTAAAAAGAACGGAAAAACTACTGCGCGTCCGTAGCTTCTATAGAACACTACTTCGCATCGAATTAAGTTATTTCCAAACTTTCCTGAACCTAAACGCGCAATATTCCCTGACAGCGGAAATTTTCTTGGTTGAAAGAACCTTGGTCTAACCTCTAAATACAAAAAGGCTTTGCATCTAACATCAATAAAATAGATTTCGTGCTGAAAGGGTTTCTTTGCATGGAACATCTTTTTTCATTAGCGTACTTAGTGCAGGGTGATTGCGAAATTTTGTTTTGAAAATTTACTCATTTTTCCATAGATTTGAATACTATAACATAAATTTTTACATTTTGTGAAATATACATCAATAAACATGTTACAAAGAACTTATTGTAGACTTTTTTGCTGGAACATATAAGCCATTTGGAATGTTTGCACTTCCTAAATTCTCTTAATATGAAGAATTCTAGTACTAGACTAAGATTTTGAATGATGAAACGCTTTATACTCAAATAATACTTAAATTAAATAACAATATAAAACACAAATTTTGTTTTAAACTTTTACAATACTTTGTATCTGCCGCACTTTAAATGTCTTTCCCTACTTACGGTCATCCAGGACAGAATCGATAGATCATCAAGTGCTTACCTGTAACAAAAAAGCAACGAGATAAATCAGCAAACTTTCTCTCAAAACACATTTACTCAGATTAACAACTCCATCTTCTTAAAAGATAAAAAATCACACAATTTACATCGAACTTCACATTGTTCATATTTAACATATTCTGAATAATACAGAAGAGGTGACTTCAAAATAAAATTATCCTTCCAACCAGATATTGTAAACTGGAAATACCACACCATTCAGAGTCAATCTCGCCTGATGGATATTTTATTTTCTAATGGAAAATTGAAGAATGAACTTGTTTTTGACAAAAGAGATGCTGACGTGTTTAATGCAAATCAAACAGGAATTAATTTATGTTTCAGTAAAACAAATGAGCAGGTGTAAACGCTTACTATTAGAATCAGTTATGTGCGACGACTGCCTCGAAATATGCAGAAGTTACGCATCAGGAACAGAGCAAATAACTGACATAACCTTGGTGGGTCAGCGTGTGGGTCAGAGGGGAGCAGTGGGAGTTCAGATGAAGCAGGGGTGATTCCTGTAGACCGGTTAGATACGTGTCATTCGTTGCATGATTAATCGTTTAATTAGCGGCAGTGTTACGGCAGCATGGTTCGACTCATTCCAGTACAAGCAACGCGTCACACTCGCCGAAACTCCTGCTTTCACCCCGACCACCCCATCATCCCAAGCGTGCTTCGATTTCAATACGCCCTAGTCGCCGTTCAAACGAATACTCACAATCCTATAGCCAAACCCATATGTACATATAAATATAGTTGGATTTTCAAAATGCAACCTTAATCGCACACGAAAGCTGGCACTCTTCCGATATCAGTTACTCGGACTATAGTTTTGATTTTTTAAAATGAAAATCCAACACAAACTTTGAAGGATCGAGTCTCGGAAGCCGGACGTTTGCTTCGATGGTCACACACAACCAAGCAAAGTTTTGGCACAGAACCTAAGGTTTAAGCTTACCAAAAGCTGATGTTGGTTTATTGCTAGCTACATATCTTCTACTTAATACCTTCGTAATTGACCATTACAATTTTAGTGTCGTGATCAAACTCGGGTTTAATGGCTTTCATTTCACAGAAAACGCCTCAGCTGAAGGTGACTTAAATAAGAATAATTTGACATCTAGCGCAAATAAACATTTATAGAAGATAGATTTCGCTAAAAATGATGTAGATCGCGTTTACATTAAACTATATTATTGTTCATTTTTGACAAAATCAAGCTCATGTGAAAAAATGCTTAATGTGCAGTTATCAGAATATATTTTAGCTTATTCTGGACTATATTTTCTTCGCATTTATATCTGTCTAAAACTGCCAATTATAAAGAATGTAACTATAATTAATTCTAATTTGAAATTCCTTAATACTTTGAAAAGCTTGCTGATTTTGAAATTATAATCCTGAATATTTAAGCAAGATAGTTGATAAGCTTATAAATCTTAAATTAGCTTAAAGAATTGAAAAGTATGAGGAACCTTATGAGCATGATAAACATAAACCAGATTAGAAACGTAAAAAGCTTAAGCTGGAATAAAAACTTTTTAAAATCATAGGCTGAATTTATCTATAGTTAATAAATTTATAAATACATTAAAATTTTCATGCCTTAGATATTTAAATCATTTCTAATAAAGTAGAAAATCGTGAAGGCGAAGATTCTAATAAACTTTAATTCAACAATGCTCTCATCTACATTCTGATAAGTATTCGAAATGTTCCACTTTTTATTAACGAGACCTTCAGTCTTTGAGGACCATGTGAACAATGTGACAATGTCGTTGTGAACGGTGAAATCTTATAGAATATGAAAATTCGTCGGAAAGAGAGAACTGGATGAAAAAAGCTGAACGTTTGATTCCGTTCGAGAAATACACGACCGAAAGTCCCAAAGGGTTACCGACGCTCATTCGCTCTGGCCTCGAGCAGTTGTTACAGAAATTAGTAATAAATTGGCAGTAACGTGCGCACCTATCGTGCTCGCGGTCCCGTGCTGCAGACTTTTTTTTATTGACCTCAAGTGGAAGGAGGTGGGCGACAGAGCTTTCCATAAACCGATTTTCTTCCACGTAAGTATTTTCTGCTCGGGGACTGCCTTTTTCCTGCGAGCAGCTAACAATAAATGGGTGGAAAAATTGGAGGCGAAAACTCTGTTATTAATTGCATATATTGATCTAAAGCTAAAAAAACTGAAATAGGTACACTAGCCGTTAATCAAAAAACTATGAAAAGGTATCTGCCCTTTCCGACATTTTTAGAACCACTTTACAAGCGTGTATCGTAAAGAACGTAGAAAACGGATTTGGGCTCTAATTTACTTATGAAAATGAAAACTGTTATGTCCTTATTTTTCAATTTTATTACACTTTGTTAATATTCATTTGTCAAATTAAATAAGAGGAAAACTTTTACGGATGAGCTGCTTTTCTATGCAACCTAATGTAGATGGAACGGGAAGTTTTGTTGAATGCAGTAAAATCTTAATTACAGCATTCCGAAAGAGCGGAGACGCGTGTAGCTGGCTTTGACACGTCGGCTTGGTTTGATCCTCTCTACAACATTCGCTTCAAACCTTTTTCTGCGATGAAAAAAATGTGAACGATTTTCGCGCGTCAGCGCGCAAATCACTATCCACCCTAAAATAACGGTGCATATTAATGTTACACCTTTCATGTTCAGTGAGGGTTTTTTGAAGGGTATCAACAGTAAAAAAACATAAACTTGTCACTGCTGGTGAATGATGGTACAGGTAAATTTTTAAGATAAGCGAAACTTATTAAAGCTAGATAATTTCTGCAGCGCATTGCGGCGTTATCACTTAAAGAAGCAATATTCATTGAAACAAGCACATAGAAAAAAAACGATAGCAAACTCTGCGGATATAATAATAATGTCGAACGAAATTCGTGCAGATTTCTAGGGTAATTTTTAAAATCGATTTACTGAATAGCCTTTCCCAGACAACTAATATTAAAATCCGCGTAAGACCGAACAATATTGCCATACTCAAAACATTGTTGTCCTTAATTTCCAGTGCAAACAGTCGCACAATCAAATAGTTTATGCAGAAATATTTTGGGTGATTTCCATTGAATGTTAATTGAAATTATTTTTGATGTGATTTTCTGGAAATCAGAATCCTGAAAAGTAAACGCTTTTTTAAAATTATTCTGTTTTTGTAAGATAAGACATTTGTAAAGTAAAATATATAATTTTCTTCTATAAATCGTAAGAATCTTAAAGAAAGATAAGAGAACCTTAACACTGATTTATCGTACTTGCTCAATCGTGAGCCTAGAAGCAAATAATTGAATCTTGTACAAAACTGAAAATAAAAACCAAACATTTTGAAAGCGGTAAATCTAATGAAGAATATATAGTAAAAAGTAAAGAGCATTAAAATTTCAGTATCCTTAGAGAATCTCATTGGGATGAAAGATATATTTACAAGATCCACTCCTTATAGCTGTAGAAATTCGTCTATGGTTTGTGTTAGAGAAATACTCGAGTTCGAAGAGTGGAAGCTAGAAATGCAGGTAGAATACAAATGCATCGATGGACAAACGCGCTGGTTGTCCGTATTGAATGGATGCAGACTCTGAAAGAACTGTAATTCTGCGCAGCTCATTGGCTAGTAGCCAACTTAAGCACGTACAAGGCAGCCCAAATTGGTCTTGTTCGAATAACGAGGGGAAAGAGTCACCTCCGTCAGTGACTAACAATGTCGTCGAAAGCCACCTAATTAAATAAGACGTCCCTGAAAATGCCTGGATAACGCGAGTACGCTAACAAGGCGTTGGAGGGCATACATTTGTTGCTATTGTTGCTGAGGCCATGTCCATAGTTGCAACCTCTGACAATGTCGCGAGGTCAGCCCAAGAGGGTTATCCACTGAGGCTGGAAACACAGAGAGCCTCTCTTATGAGCTCAAGAGGTTGCGGTGTAGAGTGGAAACTACCAGGTTTTAACAGTCCTACGTTATTTTGCATTTCAGCTGCTCGCTAAAGCATCCTTCAAAAGACCTTACTTTTCTTATTATTTTATTGTGCTAGGTTTACAATTGTTAGTAAACTAATAACTCTATCCTTAACTAGAATACTATATACAAGGTAAATCTCTATAACTACTAGAAGTGATACACGAAGTATAGCAACACTCCTTTCTTTAAGGAGAACTAGCATTGATAATGACACCTTCAATATATGTAAGCTGAAAGTCCAGGGTTTACTCAATTGCTGCCTGGGAAGATGAGCGTTGAAAGCAAGACATACAGAGAGAGAGAGAGAGAAGGGGGGGGGGGGAATTGAAGGTGATAGTGGAAGAAAGAGACGACGGCGGCACGAACCACGTTCTTGACAGAGGTGGTTATAAGCCCCGGGAAGATAGCAAACTCAACACAATGAGTACTACGGAGAATTTCCTTTGACTACATTAATTGAGAAACAGTTGACAAGTGCATAAATCTATGCATTATGTTCTCCAAAAGACACTATTTACATGCTGGATGACAGTCTCAAATTATAATGCTACTAACTATCCAATTTCTTAAAATATTGTAGTTGTCCTTCCCTTAAGAGGCAAAAAAAATGCACTAGCTTCTCATGTTCATGCTTATCGAAACTAAGAATGAAATGAGTAGAATGTTAGTTAAGAATTTATGAATAAGCTTTCAAAAGGTAAATTAAGAATAAAATTCAGGCATAGATTTAGATATCAAAAATCTTGTCGAAGTTTGACTAGATATCAGGGTTGTTTTTCCGATCCATCGGGCTTCTTACGGCTCTTGTTAGCTAGTGCGAAGTTGGGATAGGAGCGTGCACGTGCATATCATTCATTAGGATCATACACATGGTCGTCGTGGGGGCGGTAGCGCCGGAGGGACCGAATGCGGGGCGGCACTTGACACGTCTCAGTAACGAAGTAGTGACGTGCATGCCACGGCACTTAATTAATTCTGATTAACCCGTAATCACGTAGTCGTTCCGCGGCGCTGTAGGCTTCGTATCTAATTTGTGTCGTCAACTATTAATTCCCACGCGCCCTTCCTAAGTGGTTCGTACATACCAGATATTTTACGATCCTTGCCAAGAACCTCGCCTGATCACGCGATCACCACTGAAAGGCAATTACACCCTTTTTTTTCGCTCACCATAATTAAACCTTCTACCCCTAATGGACATACCTTTTATAAGCAGTCACAAAGAATCTTCCTCTATTTTAAACTACTTGAATTACTTATCAAAATTGAGTGGCGTGGTGAATTTAGCTCATCTAGGTTTTCATTTGTTATAACTTCGACCACAACTGTCTTTTAAATACAATCTTTTTTAATTCTGATGAAATACTTTTTCTTATCACGAAAAGAGCACACAATGGATTTTCCAGAAAAACTTGATCTCTGAAAATTCCTGCATTACAAGACAATGGATCTTACATACTGCCGTAGGCGAAAATTCGGGATCCTAAAAAGAGTTTTCACATTCTGCGGGTAGTCGAATAGGCGATGGCTTGCCGTTCTTCTAAGCGAGTTTGTGCGATCATCCGCGTCAGCACACGTTCAGCTCAACGCGAGACTAGTTCTATTCAGCCTATCCTAAATTTATAAGTGGTTCTCTCCTTTTGCAATTAGTCGAGAGGTTGAAGATGTTGTTCACAACATTATTTGTGCTAATCCAACTTAAAATTTCAGATTCTCTTAATTCTTAATAAAAGACTCCAGGATTCTCAATAATTGATTGATTTGCCTATCTACGATGATTAACATTTTCTTATTATTATCGGAGCATGATAATAAGATAATTAGTATTAATATGAAACGCAGAACCTCCTTTAGCGACCCCTCGTCGCGACGAACCCCAGCGGGATTTTCTTTCGACGAGCATACTATAATTTTTCTTCGTCGCGTCGTCTTGCATTGTATCGCATACTGCTTCCTGTCAACACACGCAATCACGCAATTTCCATGTCCACCGGAAGAAAAATCGCAACCATGACGAAAGCAGTATTTGCTAATGCGTCAACTCTTTGACCCTGGAGGTAGCATAAATCAATATCATCCTAACTTTGACTTTCATTCGAAGCGTCAGATTATTATTTAGGAGATGGTGCACCAGTTTGAATGTCGGTACCCCTGAATCTAAAACCTCCTGAAGAAGGGGGATCGTAGTTGGGCACTCGGGACCATCTAATTCCTCAAAGTAAAGCGTAAGCCTGCTATATGCAGGACGAAAGCCGAAAGTCGATACTAGTTGAGTAATCGTGGGGTCGAGAAGTGATGCCAGAAGGAACGAAGGAAACTGCCTGTCATTTGAGCACTTCAAATGTCCTACGAAAGATCGATTCTGATGCTTCTGAAAATAAATTTTCCTCACTTAAGACTACCTGGCACACACCTTATGCAATAACAAATATAATGCGGGAAATCTTCTTATTCAAATTTTTTTCACATAAAATTGCACTAGAAAATTAGAAGTTTGAAGGAAAAGAATAATCTGGAAGTTTGAAATGATTAAATTGGTTAAAAAGCTAGGTAAGATAGTAAGATCATGAAGTTGAAGACGGCAAGTAGATTCAAAAGCAGAGAGTGACGAAGAGGGTTCGAAACGATGGAATAAGTCAGTGCCAGCGAGAGTAAACTGCCTGTAGCTGTACCATTTGCATACATAGCGATCCTCTGAGGTTATTCTAATTTTCCCAAGGATTGCCAGCCTCTCTCCATACACACGCAAACCGCGAGAAATATCCTCGAGCCCTAATTTCTCTTCCAAGCTCCAAAACTTTTTACTGGATTACGAGAGAAAACTAATCCAGACACTCGCAATACATGACGGTACTGCACATTATTTTGCAGCTTCTAAAACCGACCTTATTTTCTGCTTTTTTTTAAGGAAATCGAATTTCTTTAAGCCGGATAGTACCGTCTAGCAGTTTTTCTAACATAAAAGTTAATGAATGCTGCGTGTGCCATTTCTTATATTCTATTCAATTACTCTCTAGTGCATTGATTATAGATGATTTATTTAACGACTGAGATACAGCTGTTGGGCAGCAATGGTTAGAACTGCAAGTTTAACAATATTTTTGTAAAAGAAGCTAGGGTGGTAACAATAACGGTAATTTAGTGGAGAATACTGTAGGATCATATTTATGAAGGTTGATATCGATTTTTCCATTAAAGTTAGATTGTCAAGATAACAAGGTGACAAAGAAAGTAAAAGGAAGAGATTTGGTAAGAAAAAAAGTTAATTTTCAGATATGTTTTATGGTTCCTCACGTTTGGCATCGTCTCTCCGCTTTTAAAAAGTTTTATGGGATCCTACGCCAAACAGTTTGCTAGTTACGGTATCTGAAGAATGTAAGATCTATCGATAAGCTTAACGATTTTAAATTTACCAAGACTTTAATCTTTTCAGATGCTCTTCTTAGAGATGACTTTAGGGTAGGTTTCTGTAAAATTTGTTAGGTCAACGGCAATAAAAAAATTGCTACATCCGTTACTATTGAGATTTGTGGGTACATGTTGTCTTACAATTTTTACTGGTAAAGACATTAAATCTTTGATTGAGACTTATGTCGATCGGATTACGAAAAAGATGGGCGAGTACTTGTGTTAAAAAGTTCGTTGTGAGTAATTGATGCTGAGGGCAGAAGTTTTTAAGGGTTGGGCTGTAATAAGTGTATTAGGATTTCTTGCAACAAAAGCTGATTTTAGGGTCCATTTAGGAATTTCTAGGATTTTTTAGCCCGAAAATATCAAAATTAATCACTGACACAGGATAGGAGCAGTAGTGAGGGATTTTGTTGTCTTCTGTTTTAAGGAGGATTTCTATACATTTGTTATTAAAAAATCCTCTTAGATAGAGAAAACGTTTGTTGTTGAATGGACTTTTTGGTTTAATGGCCGCCTTAGCCTATTAACCTTGAAATTGTAACATAAAGTTTAATTTGACGTAAAAAGTAGAAAAACATGCTGCAGATTAGATTTCTTTAAATTTTAAAGTGCGCTTCTGCGATATAGTTCGTTTTGGAATTCAAAAGAAGTTAGCAAAGATTGTTGCTTAACAGGTTTTCTGGTAAATTCGCTGAAGGCGTCAGGATGGAATTCAATCATTATGCGGACCAGACACTCGCGTGGTCGGCAGTCCCACTCACCTCCAACCCTCCTGTCCTAGAACATTTCACCTTAAGCCCTCTCTGTGCCGCATTGCATTGTTGGTCAGCTCGTGACATGAGTTCCTTGAAGCTGATTCTGCAGAATATTCCCCGACCCCTATCGTTCACATGAAATATCCGAACCAACCCCTGTGAGTTCCTCTATGTATCTGACCAACAGAAAATCCACACTCAATAGAGAGAAACCTGGCTTCTAGCGACACGAAGACTTAAATATCTCGCCAGTAGAATGACATTTCTGCCATTATTGGGACGAACAGGATTTAATTAGAAGGAACAATCTGTATAAAGCACAAAGCTTTCGATAGTGTTAGCATAATTTATCATATTTTTGTTAGTATGGATATCCGCATTATTGGCTTTTGTATTTTCTCTTTAAGCAACTTAGAGTTTATAAATTTTGCTAAATAATTTAAATTTATGATAAAGCAAATAATAGAATAAATTTTGTATCAACTGATGAAACTTCGCAAGATCAGTCTTTCGAAGGAAATTTACTTTTATGAAACCCCGTTGTAACTAGAGTCTTTAAATTTTTAACTTTCAAGTAGAAAAAAATCCTAATCGCCACTGATTTAATTTACTTTAAGTAATAAATCAATAATTAAAACAAAACTCTTTTATAGTATAATTAAAAATGCAGCTAATCTCAAATTTTGAACGGGTGAATATCAGTCGCAACTGTCTAGCCTAATGCATTTGACAAAGTTCACATTTTCCAATTAAAAAATTTAAATAATTCCATGATAATAGATCAGAATCAAACAGACAATACTTCTTTTCTTTCCTTTTGTTTAAATTTTCGACTTTACCAAGTCCGCCAATGCATGTAAATAAATGTTGCTTCCTTTTCTGGAACGATGTTCCTGAAAGTTTATACAAGATATGATTTTCTATTTACGACTAGAGCTAAGCTTCTTATTCTGAAAAACTTTAATTTTAAAAAGATATTTACGGAAGAAAATTCGCACCCTCTCATCCACAACCCTCCGGCCCTCTTATGGCCCTATGAACGTATGCCGCTGTTCGCGGGCTGCATTCCAGTATCACCTATAAACCGTGGTTTACAGTAAATCCAGACAGGAAAGAATAACGTGCCTACAGTTTCTCCAGTTTCTCTTGCGCGTGTTGCAATTAGAAGTCAAGCCAGACCTGACTCCTGTAAAATACGCTAACTCCTATCGTATTCGCACATTATTTTCGAGCACGGGTAATTTTACTTTTCCGAAAAATAAATACCATTCAGGGTAAAAGCGACGTCAGTCTTAGCATTTTAAATTTATCCCATTCAATTTTTAGGATTTTTTAATACAATTATTATTGCATTTTTTATCTATGCAATCTAATTATAAAGCTTTTAATAATGCTAGGGCCATAGATATGTATTACATAACTTAAAATGTATCTTAACGATTGCCCTGATTGAATGTTGGTATTTGAAAAAGTTGTTCAGATTTGCGAGTTCTATCCTACTACATAAAAGAAAATATTCAAGTTAAGGACACCTTGTATGCTGCCATTTTCCGTGGAGTGAACATGCAGCTGCATTGAAATTAACGTTCATACTCCCTCGAGTTATTCGATATTCTAGAATTGACGTACGTGTACAAGGGCAAATCAGCCCTCTTAGGTGCCGAAGGTGGTGGACGGCTGTGATGGACGACAGTAAGCAGGGTCAGGGGGCTAACGGGGACACGGGAGGAAATGGAGGGCGTTGCAGAGTCCCGACATGCCCTGGGTTCGATTAATCAATGGCAATGGCATTTCAGAGATGTAGCGACGGTGGTGAAGGTGACGGTTGATGTGGTCCTAGACGAGAGGAGTCTCTGCCGTATATATAAACCCAACATCCAAAGTCCGTCTAAATAGTTAATTTAATTTTTATTAATTGAATTTAAAATTACGTAAACAGTATAAAGCTCATGCAATTACATATCTACTTTGTTTATGTTCTTCAAATAGTTTTTGTAAACCGCCCCAAAAACTACGAACTAAATTGATATTTACAAAATAGGTTAATGACTGAAAGAGATCAAAACAAATCGTAAGTTGAGCGTGGCATCAAGCATAATCCACATGCGTCAATTGCAAGAAGAAGCTCCTATAATTGCTGTGTACTAGGTATGACTTGAGTTTAAGGAGATTTCTAATTCTTAGGTAGTTCAGAGTCACATTCTGAATGTAAGTCAGTACGCCATCTCCCAACGCTTTGTATTACTACGACCTTAATGTCAAGCTTTGTCCACGACCCTTTCACACACTGAATTCCGACCTCTTGTGATGTAAAACACCACTACGTGACTTTATTATCTCATTAACTTGGCAGCCCTCCCAGCTAACTCCTAACTCTACTTTACAGATACACACGACGTCTATATACATATCTACTAGAGTTTGTGAACAAATGAAAATTTTTTGAAATAAAAAAGCAGGGACGACTTCTGATTTATGTAAGTTGCTTCAGTAGACCAATGCGGCACTTTTACTATATCTGTATTTCTCCATTGCTCTAAATATAATATCTCCAATTGTTCAGTCCTGAATAATTTTTATATTTCTAAGAATTTTACACGAAAGGGAAAACTTTTAATCTTCGTATGGTATTTCAAAGAAGCACGTTTCCATAAGGCTTTTATTACCAACAAAATGTTAACCATTAAAATTTCATTATTTATTTTTATTGACGACAAGACCGACTTAAACTTAACATGATTTTTGAAACTTTTACCTCTTAAATCCGTCTAGTTACACTTAGTTGTCTATATTTTTTATGATCTTTTATGGTACTATTTGAATAACCAGGCGACCCTGGGGCTTAGGCCCTTAGATACCGAGTATCGTCTTCGTGACGAAGTTTTCCCCCGGGAATTTCCACTTCGTCTCTTTCTGACTGTGATAGGAAGTAAAGGGCCGCTTGTACGCGGGAACCGATACAGGCAACCGGAAATCTTCGTAATTACCCGAATGAGGCTTTGTGCCAAATTTACATGGCCCAGAGACATTGGGTCAGTGTCATTGTTAGACAGATTTCCATTATCTCTCCTCAAGGGAACATCTCTCTCACAGCGGACCGATGCAGCTCGTTTCATCGAGTCAGCACAACCGTATAACAATGTAAAGTTTTGGTGTAAATAGTCCTCCGTACCAAGTCATGTAAATACAGTCCACTCATAAAATAAACCTTTTATATTTTTCATTTTAAATGTGTGCCGATCCTTTTATTAATTCCAAAAATTAGAATTGACACCCAACACCAATGATAAGCTTAGCACAGTAGAGTCTCTAGGACGAAATCGAGGGCCCATTTCACGGAGACAGCAGCGTGATCCAAATGCTTTCCAATAACACGCGATTTCTGTCGCAGGATTAGTTTCGTTTCAAACGAGCCGTCAGGAAGAACAGTTTATAGACACCTGGGTGATATTGCTTTTTAATTGGGAAATCAAATTCAGCTTGTCGAAGAATATACGGGTAGAGTTGGTCATCCACCAGCAATCCGTCAGTCCCCAAACTGCTGCATCGGGACGTCAAGATCAGTGACAGCAAAGTAACTAACACTCCACTTTTCCCTTTCTATTATTATATTGTTGGATTAAAAACATTATTATTTTAACTGCCCAGTGGTAAAAAATAGCAAACCCTGCTCTCTCGGATTTTTGACTTGGTTTGTTTCAAACAAAGAAGGGCTCTAATTCGCCGTTAATTAATTGCGCGACGCCGAGCGTGACACGTAAGCACCTAAGAAGAAGGGCACTTTGCTTTGAGAGTTCGCTGAAAGGTGGTTTCTATTTGTCACTGTCCGGGACAGAAGTATACGAGAAGAAAATCGATCCCTTACGTACTATCCTCCCGACCTCGAATCTCCTAGCCCTCTTCCTCCAAAGTCGATCAACTCCACCCTTCGACGAGGAACACTTATTTATCATGTCTTCGTCGTTATTATAGAACAGTAACAGTTTTTATGAGAGGTGAGTTATTAAAAAATTTTAAAGTCGAGGAAAGTTCAAAATTATACTCCGAGCAGGAATTGTTAGTTTGTTATAATGAATATGATCATGGTACTCGTACATCTGATTCCAGTGCTTTATACTTCGCATAACTCATTACCTAACTAAATTAAATTCTCCGAATTACATTCTTTACTTAAACTATCATATATAATTGTATAACTTAAAAGTCTCGCACTTATTTGGCAGCTGATAAAATTTGATTAAAAGTTTCCCAACCTTCGCAAAATATTTCAACCGAATATTTCATTTCACTGAGGAAAGTCGGGCGTTTCCTCAAAAGCTGGTAGAGGCTATCGATTTTGACAGAGTCGATAGATTGTGAGGCAAAGCCATTTTGCGTTACGATAGTTTGCCAGTTTGCCTGCCAGATTGCTGTTATACCAGCTCAGTAATCTGGCGCATACAATGAACTTCATTCCCGGAGAAGCCGACCCCATCCCGAGCCTCTATCAAGCTCTGGCACATTTCTTCTCTCTTTACAAACACGAACAGGAACTTGAAGGAACGAGGTAACCAGCTAGTAAACGAACTGAGTCCTAAGCCCATTTTCTCTCGAATACAACTTGCGGTTACGAACTCTCCGGCGGCTAACCGTCACGAACTGCGAGCTGGATCGAGAAAGCTAGAAGGAAGAGAAATAAAAGACCAGAGAAAGAAGGAGAGAGATGGGGGTGAAAGTGAATGAGAGAATGAGAATGGAGGAAAGAAAGAGAAGAGAAGAACAAGAGAGACAGTACCCAGCGCTACCATGAGTTTTCCGAGTTTTCCAGGAGTTTTCCAGGCCCGAGTTGGGGGTGTTAATTATCACCCCGTTCTGGGCATGGTAGAAGTACCTTCTAGCTATAGGGGTGAGCTTTAGTCTGGGATGGGCTAACGGAGGAAAGGATGGAGGCATCCGGGTGCGAGATAACGTTTTCAATTACCTCCAGGATGTGACGCAATTATGAGTTAGATACGTTCAGACGCCAGAGATGGTTGGTATCCATCGCTCTCAGAAGGTGATGAGTCAAGATGGCCCAGAAGAATTCAAACCAAGAGAAATAAACCCAATCACAGAAGCCAAATGAGCAGGCAAAATACCAAATATAGAATATTAACACAACAACATTGTTTTTAACAATCTTTAGCAATCTATATAATAATAGGAGAAGATTAGTGTCTTAAATTAAAGGTAGTAGCGTTACGAAAATAAAATTTGTGTCAAAAGCGAAAATTACAAACTTTGCCGAGGCAAAATAACTCTGACTTTATATCGGATACTTCCACCCGAGAGTTTCCAAGTCACACTATCCTTATCGAAATCGATCTAATATTATTGTCCCTATCCTAGAGTTTAGTAATTTACAAATAGTTGATGTTATAATACAGGGATTGACTTATAAAGACTCAATTACAATTTGATCGTTATTATTGTAGTTAGGACAAAACTATTACTGTCGCTTCGTTCATACGATGCAGATGATTTCTATGTTGCCACGTATTTCACTGTTGCTGATACTTACAGTTTAATAAAACTATAAATCTAATTTTCATAATGTTTCAACAATGAAAATATCAATTTCAGTAAAATCCAATAAGAATAATCTACTAATAGCACAATTAACATATATTCATAATAATAATCTCTGTTCTAGCAAGTTGAATATTCTATTGGAAAATATCGAATTACTGAAAGATTCTGCATCATTCTTTTAGGCTTGTTCTACTCTGAAGGAAACTCATCAAGACTGATAATACCTCCTATCGCTGTGCTTAAAATCTTATATTTTTCGCCGACTTGTCTCTGTGGAGGATCCTCATCAGCGACGTTAGAGGATTCTCTTGAGTAAAAATGAGAGAGAAAAAAGCGGGAACCGATCCAATTAGCGGGCGACTTTAATGCATGGAGGAGAAAAGGACTTTCCCTGATAATCCTCGAAGCTCCTGACTGACGATTTGTCAGCCCACAGCCCCTTCTACTTCTCCTATCAACCATGGTTGCCCGGATCTTTTAGGACTTTCACTCAGGGTTAGAAAGATATCGCGAAAAGCTCCAACGGTAATTTCACGGCGACTACTTCCCGATGCATTTTAGCTGAGGGTGAGTGCCACTACTCGACAGAAAATAAATCAAAAGTAAGTTCACTTCCTGTCAAACTTTATTCACTACAAAGACTACTCTTCGAGCCTTTAAAACATCTCATTCGTTATCTTTATTTTCCCTTTCACATTACATGATAAATTTACTATAATAATTATATTTTACTTTATTTAAATACCAAAGTACACAAAATAGTAAGTTTTCAGCTACAAATAATAAATGATAAATATCTAATGAGGAGCAGAAATAAGAAACGAGAAAAGGCCTTTACGTTTGACGAAGTCCTGATGACCAGTTTCCTAATCGATAGAGAAGAAAGAGAGACTTTTCTTTTACTCTGGCTATGTAGCTTGAAAAGAAAAAAGTGCAGTGTCTTGATCTTCGTCTTTGTCCGTTGGTATAGATTTTTTTCGGCTATGTGCCTGTTTCAGGCTCTTTTTTTCCTTTCGCTGGTTCTTTATCTTTCCTTTTCTCTGACTTTAATATGAGCCGCCTGGTTCGTTCAAGAACAAATATGCGGGCGAAGAATATACTTTTTCTTTTCAAGCATCCCATATCGTGGGCTCCTGGCGCTGACATAATATTTATCGTCTTAGGCTTTAAAGATTATAGAGTACACAATTATTAAAAAAATTCGGCCTGTGATAATATTTATAATACTTTGATGTTTTCAAGTACTTGATCGGATAGAACAGAAAAATCTTAAAAATTTTGCCAGTAAAAAATTTTTTCTTTTGTAAATTTTTTTTTAATTACCGAGGTTGAAAGTGACCACTGCCCATGGCAATTAAAGAATTTAAATATATATTTATTATTGTATTCCCAGTGGGCACAAAACTATAAAAATCCCAAGTACGTACTTGTGACGTTCCTAGGACGTCTTATGTCAGCCCAATCAGTGTATCTAAGACGTCCAATGTTTTAAAGATGTCCTTAACACGTCCTAAAGACATGGACGTTCTTGGGACATCTTTCGAACTGACATTATACGTCTCAAGAGCGTACCTAGGATTTCCAAAGCACATGTAATAAAAGACGTTTTAGGAATGTCCCAAAGACGTCTCTAGGACATTTTTAATTTTTTTGCCCACTGGCTTGTATTGTACGATTTAAATTTTGCAGTATTGTTCACTTTTTACGTTATTAACTTCCTGTACAGTATAAAATACAACAATCAAACCAAAATTTAATACATGATTCTGCACAATTATAGAATATCTTTATAAAAAATATTTGTCAACAGAGAAATAATCTTGAGAGCCTTTGTGAGTAAAATAAGAGAGGAATTGAAACGACGAACTCATAAACTTTTTACAGTGGAAACAAACCTGCCAAAGGGAGCCGAGTTCTCGCGTTTAGTGCATATCTTGCATCATCTTAATCAAGGAAAAGCGAGTGAGCTCGAGGGAAAAGGGTGATGTACGATGGCACTCTTTCCCGTTTTCCGGATACGCGAGTTTCGAGTTACGCGAGCACCAGCAGAAAACTTTTACCCGGCCTTGCCCGAGGGACTTCAGCCAGGCTCCCGCAATTTATAACCTCCCTTAACTGAATTCGATGCCGTCCTATTACTTTTACTCTATCCAACAATTCGTTTTCTCTGAGACCCGAGACATAATCCGTTTTGGCTTCAATTCGATAACTCGACACGCTCGAATCTTCCACTGTTTTGAAATATATACCGTCCTCCGAGTCTCCTTCATTTATAATATTTATCTCCAAAACCCCGTAAGTGTTCAAAATATCGAAAAACAATTAATGCAAGCCCATTTTCTTTTACAATGAAGTGTTGTGACGTTTAAAAAATAAAAAACTTAAATTTAGAAACTTTCTTTTAGAAAAGTTCATCTTTGTTTCGCGTTCTAAGTATATTTAACACAATTCTAGAATTTATCATGTATTTTTAGAAATATTTTTGGACAACTTCAAGAAAAAAAAAATCTTAAAAAATAGCGAGCGCCACACTTCAAAAATTCAATATTTTTCTTTCTGGATCCTGAATAAAAACTGGCTCAATTAATTACTAGTCGCATAGGCTGTAAAGTGTATATGCTCAAGTCATGCAGTTGATTCCGCAAGAAGTACAATGTTGGAAAAACAAAACGAGATGTGAAATAGAATAATAAGGAAAGTAATTCATTTTTTAAATTTTTACATAAAAGTCCTGGAGAAATTTTTTCTATCTTATGTTTGTACTGAAATATTTGCTAAGATATACAAAAATTCAATTTTTTGCTATAATAAATACCCAAGTACGGTGCACATAAACAAGAAGAACAAACTTTTTCACAAGTACTAATACAATTCTTTGAAGGTAGTAATCGATATTTTGCATTTTTAAATTACTTGATTTGTGTTCCGATTGTTATTTTTCATTATTCTTCAAGAGTAATATCTTTGTAATCTACAAAATAATCTACAAAATAGCTGATGCGTTCTCCCGTTCCTCATTTTATATCCGGCAAATTTTTGTAAATCTTCGGAAGAAATTATCATAAATATAATTGCATATAATCTTGTTAAAAAATCTGTTCGTCCTGTTAATTTATATCTTCCTTTATTATTGATGGCAATATAACATTAAATTTATTCATATTTTAGCGAATATCTCAATAATAAGGTAAAAAACAAAAAAAGTGCCAAATTACGTTCTTGCAAAACTTTTTGATAGACTAAATTTGCTGTCCAAGTCCCAAGCACCAGATAAATTTTTATGGGATAGACTGGCAAGAAAATTCTTCATGGCTATATATATATATGTATATATATATATATATATATATATATTAGCAAAACTTTGTGATAACTTTATCACTAAACCCCTCCCCCTCATCCTTTATAAAATTCACAAATAATTATCTGAGAATTTTCTGAATATCAGAAATTACAGAATTAGGCTACTAAATAACATACTAAGTGTTTAACTACCACTAAATGGAATGCTTCAGTAATATTAATTGGTAATTATTTTTCTTACGGCCTCCCCACTTTTCAAGCCGATTAATCTAATATAATTGAGGGATGGCAGTATATAACTAGATAATTAACTACATCGGAACTTCTACGGAGGTAAAATATTTTGTAAAATCAAAATAACCATTGGAAGACAAGTCAGAAATTCGAAAACTAGCTTTTAGAGATAAACACAATAAAATGTGGTTACTGCAATACTTGCGCACGCTATACTTTTTCCCTAAACATGAAATATACTCACATTCGTTCAATAATTTTGACTTTGACTTAGAAAAACGCGAATATCTCATCATCCAGAACCGGCCACAAAAGACCTTTTCATGCAAGCACCCCCATATAATTACTGTAATTGGTCAAAATTTCTAAGTTATGTCACCATTTCCTTTTTGAGCTTGAATCCTAGAAAGAGAGAATAGTAACTTCACTTCACCAAGAATAGTAAGGTTCACGAAAACATGTAAAATCCGAGATAATAATTCTGGAAGTAGGTAGTAGAAAAGCGAGAGTGGTTGAGCTAGCGGATTGGCTCTCATTCTCTCCTTCCGCTACAGTTACTCAAAATTTACATTAATCGTCATAGAGAAACGTAGAGTCGCGAGCAGTTAATACCGGCAAGCGCATAAGCGGTGCAGAGTGTACCGGGGCGGGAGGATGAGTCCGCAGAGCTTCCTCGCGAACAAGTCCAATTTGCGATTTTGCAATTCCAATGGCCACCGCGCGACCTTAGCTAAATATGCAGATCCCAGCTCTCCCCATCCCTCGACCGAATTTCTGTTCGTTGAAACACCCCCGCACTCTTAATGCTCGACAGAGTAAAGCGGAAGCGCATTACGGTCACGCCGGGCAAAACTCAACCGGCGAATTCGACGTGGCTGGCAGGCGAGGAGTAGGTGAATGAGGAGGGTCCAAGGGGGCCATTGCAATTTGTACATCGAACAAAGGTAATTACCGTGTGTGTATTGTTAGCGGCGCACCAAGCTTACTGCTCTCCTCTCGCATGCGCAAACCCTTTTGAGCCCCTTTTGTACTTTTTAGAAGTAGGTTTCGCCAAAACTACACATTCTATTTTCTGTACTTTTCACTTCATACGTCCTTTCTGCTTTTTTTACGGGCTGACACGTTACACATTCTGAATTATTGTAGAAATAAGAGTGTTACAATGTTAATCTAAGAGCACCTCCACTTTCACTTGCAGAAAGAAATGTTACTGCTTTCAGAAAGCTCAGAAAAATCTAAGGGCAATCTTTGACCTGGGTTTTGAGTAAATATTACCTGCAACGAAGATTATACCGGATGGTCAGCGATCAAAGATACTGATTTCCCATTTTCATGATGGTAGTGATCACTTTTATAAATACAAAAGGAAGTTTCTCCTTACCTAGGGCAATACTTGTGTTTTACCCACACGAATGGTTAAAAATACAAAGATATCTGAAACAAGATTTACCTAGAGTTTTTCTTGCTCCTTTTGCAACTAACGAACCAAATTATGTCTTTTAGAAAGGAATTCCTTTTGTAGGATATCCATTGTTAAAGGTGTTGTGAAAAACATTTCATTAAGAACATTCAAGAATTGAAAAATAGTCTGGAAACTTTTAAGTTTTATAAAATACTAGCCTAAACCCGCGGCTCCACTAGCCTAGCAGTGGCGGGGGGGGGGGGGGGGGAAAGAAGCAAAGGA
>JAAAKG020000008.1:1423455-1459449 GCA_010014905.2 Druon quercuslanigerum | reverse complement strand
TTGGGTCGAACCGGGAACGAATTCGAGTGTTACCGAGGGTCATTTTTGACCGCGGGAACGAACTCGTGTGCACCGTTTTTAACATACTCATCCCGCTAGACCCTATGTAGTTTGAGACAGGTTGATTGCAACAAAATTTTTCGTATTTTTTTTTTAATTTCTAAACGAAGTCATCTAGAATTTTTAAACTTTACTGAATTGTGCTTTGATGTAAGTACTTTAATTATTATTATTATTTTCAAAGGAAAAGTGGAAAATAACTAGGAATTTTAGTATACAACTTTTTGGCAACCACCCATACATGATAAAATGGAATTTGAATGAAAATGAAGATAAACATTTAAGTCAAAAATATTGTGAACTTCATTTTAAAAATTTAAATACATATGTCCTTGTGCCAAGTATGCGTCACTTAGTTCAATAAAAATGACATTGCCACAAAGAAATATGAGTCTAAATGCGGACAAGGTAACAATTTTCTATATTTTCACATAAAGCTGGAAAATGTTTTGTTAATCCTTTTAAACAGTTGACCTTTTCGATTCTAAGATAAATATACAATAAAGATTGGAATACGGTGTACAAGGATATTATTTAAACAAAAGGCAAATTGGATAAATACTTTACAAACGAGCAGTGGGCGTAGTAAATTTGGGCAATTTCAGTGATGGATGTCTTAGACGAGTAATGCAAACCTAGAAGCAAAGTCTTCATCATCTTTTTTCTTTCGACCCTCGCTCACTGACTGGTACGTCAGAGAGGCTTTCCTATAAATTTCAACTCACCCCTCTCAATCATCCTTCGCTCCACCAACCTTCTTCAACGGGTTTTCGCAAACCTATCCTAACGGAAGGGTAATCAGCGGAGTGTATAAAGTCCCAGAAATAAAAATAAGACCTGATCTTGAAAATTAAATAAATGAGCGCCATCCGCCAGTAGGCGAATTACTTCAGACTGAAATTAGAGAGAGGGGTTTTTAGAAAAAATAGAGTACAGTTTCTCTGAGGGATTTGCAGACATGCAGCCAAGGGGTTTACTTATGTGGATGAGCTCCTTTACCGATTTCATGAATACAGGCCAGAAATTCATCTCTTTTTCTAAAGGAATTAGAGTTCCAGGATAGGCTCTTGAGGAAACAACAGCAACTCTGGGACGAATTTCATTATCCTAGAATCTACGTAATTTTCAGTTATAAGAAATACCTTTGAGTTACAGTTTTTATTAACTATCCCGAACTTGAGAACCTTGTGAGAATAACAAAAGTATTTGTTAGATTTACATTCTATGAAATTAAACTATCATGAAGGTAGTAGCCATTGAAACATAGTATTTAGAGTAATTGCTTTTTTGTTATTGAAAAAGAATTTGTTGCATTAGAATAAAAGAATGTAGTAAGTATATGAGAAGGTAGTGCAGAGATGGATATAAATTTGACAAATTCAAATAGGTTATCCTTGACAGAATGAAGGTTGCAAACAAGAATTAAATAGAGTAGTGAGAATACTAGCTTCTATGCCCAGAGGATTAAAACTATAAAGCCACTCCTATTAGGTTGTAAAATTGTAATGGTCTTCCTATATTTACACAATGCTACAGCATAATAAGTGGAACTCTCGGAGTTCCATTACCATTGCATCGCTATCCTCCCTTAACTCCGCTAACGACCGAGCCTCGCGACTTATTTTTCTACATTATTTTTCTACCTTCTTTTTCACACCCGACCATTCAACAACGACCCATCCTTGGGCTTTGCTTTCATTGCTAAGCTGAACGAGTGGAAAAAATCCTCAAAGAGGGCTTCGTTGGTAAGGCGCAATGAATTCAATTTATCATTCTTTCAACCTTTGTATAGATCTATTAGAACAATTTTCTAGTCAGAAATATAGTTTATAATTATTATTTCCTATCAAAATTAAAATATCATAATTCAGTAATTTCATGTTTTTTTTCATTAATTGAGAGAGATTCTCATCTATCCATGCTTAAAGGGAACCGAAAATAAATTTCTAAATATATTTGATTATAATCAGGAAAATACCAAAATAAAATGAGGGATAAAGTTAACACAGAGATTCTGTCATGATGAAAGCAGGTTGTACCTATTTTGTATAGGAGCTTGCTCAATTTTCATACGCTGGACGATCAAGGCTTGCCACTTAACATTGTCTAACTCACGTGACTAAATCATTCCCGAACGAAGCTTACGTTTTGAATACAATTCACTATTTTTTATCATTGCTTCTGAATGCAATCCAATAGTAGTCGAAAAAGTTGTGTTTTGATTAACCATCAATCACAAAAACCTTCATTGTACTGTAATTTCTAATCTAAACGAAGCATTTTTAAAAGAACTAGAAAAAAATGTTAGGGAAAAAGAGCAAACATGTATAGTGTAGCTGGTTTTTGATTATAAGGTTCTTTCGAGATTGACAATGCACCACAAATTTTGTTTTTATCTCAAGGTTTCGATTCGTCACCAAATAACGTCACTTTGTTTTCGTATTCAAGCACATATTGATATTGCGGTTGGTCGAGTCATAATTAATTCAGTACTGTTTTCTTGTCAGCTGATAAACTCTCCAAATCAAATTTCTCAAGATAAGGAACCTTTTAAATACGTGTGAGTTTCCAATTACATTTCTCATCTTGCAAGAAGTAGTATATATGTATATTCAGTGTAAATTGGAGTATTCCTTCACTGTAAAAAAATGTCCTTCGACCGTTTATTTTAATAACGTGGTTATTCTTTAGTATAAATTACTGTGCTCATACGGTCATCATACAATAAAAACAAAAGATTCTGATGTTACTGAATCATTCTGTATTTGTCCATAAATATAAAAACCTTACGTTTCGACCTTCATTGCAAGAAGTAGATCAAATTAAAATTATCACATGAAGAGAGATTTCTCTAATTGAGAATAAAAAAACAATATAAGTCTACTACAATCCTAAGTTAGATATAAAAAATGTATCATTAGTGTGATTACAATTCTACTTTGGATGCTTCTAATGATATATTATTATTATCTTCAAATATTCTGAATTGTGAAAATGTTTTAAATTACTCTTAAATGAATTTCGTCCACACATTTAAAAAGACTGATAGGTTGACATCTGGAATACCGAGTACATTCTAGTTCAGTCTACCTACCCGGAGGTCGAATAGGAAATTAGTCTCAAGTAAAAGAGCTGGTATCAAAAGCAAGTAAAGCAACAGTGGCTTCATCAGTCGGAGCCGTAAAACTGATGCCTCTCGCAATTAATCCCTTTGGCGACCGCAAAAGGGTCCGAGGGATGGCTCGAAGGACGGAGCGAGGGTCGGAAAAGCGAGTCGGAGGTTTCTGGTGACTCGGTGAAATGGAGTAAAAGGAAGAAAGGGAAGGAGTAAAACGGTTATTATCTACCAGGTTACGAGTTTCCCCCTGGATACGCGCTCTTCGTCCCTTCATCCTACCTTTTTCCCCATTTCGCCTAACGCCTAACGTCGACTACCCGCATTTTTTACAACTACCCTTCGATTTCTATCTACTATGATGCAAAATTATGTCACGGACTTTTACCTTTTTCTACCGAAACTACTATGGTTATTTGTCTTGTAAGGACTCGCCAAACACACTTTTCTTCCCTTCTCGGGTCCCTTTATTCTCCCTTAAGGAAGAAAACAACTGAGGAGCACCAAAAGATTAGGCTTATCAGGGGGGAATTCGGATACACCTCCTTTGCATCACTGAACAACGTTGCCAAAATGTATTCAGAGATAGTTGAATATTGACAAAGATGTATCTATGTTCAACCGGCAAGATGAATGATAAATGGAAAAAGATTCTATTTCCATTTTTCTTACAAAAGTATTTGCTAAAATTCGAATACTGTTTCCTCGAAAAGTTTTAAGATAAAAAAGGGTATAAATCGATAAAAACAATATGCACTTATAACTAAAGACTTGAGCTTGAAATTACAAGAATTTTGTGAGCATAAATCTGACTATATTAAAAGGACTTTTTTGGAAAAAAACAGCTATAGAGAAGAAAAAATAGCGAAAATACCCCGATCTTCCTTCTGCCAGGAGCGAATGGAGTTGGCCCGCACCAATTTCTCATGACTTCCGATATTTTATAAATTAAGTTGCCGCTCATAAATAGCGAAAAGGAGCTAGAAAGCACGCGGTTGCCATGAAACGGGAATACTGGTGTTATAAGTAACGAGGCACTAAAACGTTCTACGTTGGTCGAAAGCTCCGGGATCCTATCGCACTGGCCAGCCCTGACCCACACACACAGCCATGCAAACTAAGCTATAGACCCTGTGCCGTTCTGTAGCGTTCGGTTCTTTTGCCATTATCAAAAGTTCGACTCTTGGGAAATGAAATAAAATAAATAATAAAACTCAAGATCTTTAAAATTAAACATGAATTTGTCTTCATCAGTAAATTTTTTACAGAGTGTAATTTTTGAGAGTGAATATTAGTTTTGGATTTTATATCGGAATTAAAATCTGTCGATAAAATAAAATACCATACTTACTTTAATATCTAATTTCGATTAGTAAATTGTTGCAATACATATTTTTACAGGAATTATTGTGTAGAGGTTTTGAGACAAAATAAAATGATGCACATTTATTTTTAATGTGAATTTTATGGAAGCAGCTTTTAATGTAAGTGGCCTACAAGGTGCCCATATGTCTAGATTTTGTTCAGGATTTACTTCAAGAAATTGAACTTCTTCCCATCGATCGAGTTTTTAAACATTGTGTACCAAAGCAATGGACATTCACATGAAAGAACCGGTAACTCGTAACTGGCTCCCCTTTTGATCACTTACCCTTAGAGAACCATCTGCTCGCTTTCGAAGGTCAAACGCTTATACCAGATTTAATCCATTCACAACATTAAATTTCGTACATTTTGCAAAATTTAAAAAAAATGAAAACTGTTTCTTCCTCGCAAAGGAATCAATGCAAACTTCTCGAATATGACCTGCAAACAGGTTAAGCTGGATTTCGCGATTCAAAGCAACATAATATCCGATAACGTTTTGAATAGATAAAGGTACGAGTCGGGTCAGATAAGAAAAAGCATGTTTGTTCCGATTCTATATTTGTCTCCAAATTGGTTTAGATGGGGACTTTTTTGAAATTTTTATTATATTGAAAAAAATAGATTCTCTAGACTTTTCAATTTTAATGAAATACATCCTTTTTTATAAAATAAGATTGAAATAAGTGAGGTATTTTCACTTCAATCACCAGATAACTTCATTTCGTTGATTGCTGAGGGGAAAACAATGGACCAAATGCATGGGATTCGGTACATTTTTGTTCTATTTTGCTAATATCTTCGTAAAAACTCATTTTTTTCTGTATAAGTGTATTTTAAAAATAATTTTTATTTGTTAAGAACTATTTAATGCCATAATGAAAATGATAGTAATTATTATTCATTACGATGATATTACAGAAATAAAGTTTTGTTCCATGAATTTGATCCATTGTTTTCCGTCAGCTTTCAACGAAGTGAAGTTAGCTGATAGTTGATGTGAAAATACCCAATTGATTTAATATATTAATATTGTAATCTGAATTCTTGGGTGTGCCACCGCCGACATCATTTCAATATGGCCGCTATTCCAGGTAGATTTTGAATGAAAGCATGGATAACGTGTGAAAATCATTACAAGTAATTAAAAATATTAAAAAATGAAGTTCACTATTCGTGAAATTTGCGACTTTACTAAGTCGACACCTTCGTGTAGAAACTTCGTTGAAGGTGAACAAATTCTACGAGCGGGACACCTTCTTTTTTGTGCAAAAGAAGAAGGCGATGATAGTTCGGTGTCAATAATTGCTTATTGCTTACAAACATCCAATGTAAAAAGTAATCCTCATGAATTAAAGGACAAATTATCAAATGGTGTTGTGCAGAAAATTCTTGGTACGAGCAAAGGTGGATCCAGAAAGAAATGTAAACATGTGTTTGCAACGTAATTGTTTTTGAACATATACAGCAAATATTTTTATCGTTTTGAATCATGTATTTTGTTCTTTGTAATTCGTATTATAATTTTGAATGGATAGTATATGTAAATTATAGGTGAATACTTTCTTTACGTGTGCAAAATGAGTTTAGTCTTTTTAAATTTTAAGGTTATGTTAGTAAACGTTGCGCACGTTGCCTAGTTTCTTTTAATTCACTTGAAATTATTGATAATTTTGTACATTCGCATTATAATTTTCATTAAATAGTAAATGCAAATGATTAGTAAATACTTTCTTCATGTACCAAAAACGAGTTCTTTTTCCAATATTTAGGTTACGTTATATCGTAAACTATATTATTTTACAATGAGCTATGCGCTGATCAATCTTTTCAGGCTCTCCAAATGTTTTTTTGATTGTCACAACTGATACACCGGCTTTAGGAAAACGGAAAAATCGCAGCGTTTCTTATTTTCGTGCTGTAGACGAACAGCCAAACACACAACAAAACTCTTTGCTTTTCGTTTTTGTGGCGAAAATTCCAGAATAGAATTTTTTTAATGAACAAATTAAACTTCTACCTTAATTTTAAATTAATTTCAAACACTATATATTGTTTATTTTTGAATGAACAGTATTTTTCTGCGTTTGCTAATACGCTCTATCAAAATCTACCAATTCTGCCATCAGATGGTGTATCGCAGCGCAGCGGATCCCAATAACTTAAGATAAATATACAACAAGTAATAACAGGTTCTCTAAAGCCAATTTTTCCAAACATGGGTTGGTACTTGGATGATATCATTCGATAGAATATTTATGGCTATCTCCAATTAAAAAATGTTGTTTTCTAGAATCTTTATTTATTTTTGAAATATTAGGAGTATATAGGACCATACAAACGACGTAACTGAGTACAGATATAGATTTTTTATTTGTGTAGCGTTTGTAAAAGAAAAAACTTAATTTTTTTTTTAAATATAGCAATATCATCAGTATCAAATTTATCAATCTTCAAGACGAATTTAAAAAAATATATTTTACTAATAGTATTTTTGGAAGTACCATGTTTATTTATTTGAAATAATTAATCAACTAACTCACTTACGATTCGAGAAGCCTGATATGATAAAATGTAGTGGCAATATATAAATAGATTTTTGAAAAAACTTTCTTGCAGTGAAAATAACATAACTAATTTAACTGATAGAATTTATTGAATTGAGTTCTTCGATTAAATAATAATTAAAAAATATTAACCAAAAAAATTTAAAGCGTTTCCCTATGGGAAAGCAAATTGTGCATTCAATGAACACCAGGAGAAGCACCCATAGTGAACCATAACACTGCTTTTCATCGGTTGTTTGATTTATTGTGAATATTTTATTCATCTTAAATTTTCAGAGCCAAATAAGAATTGTATGACAAGTTACACATTTAAAAGAAATGATCGTTTTATCCATTGAAAACGTATCGGGATATGATGTCGAGGAATGATTTGGCAGAGAATAGCAGAGTGGCTCCTTGGGGGATACTTGGCGAGGACGTTTGGCACATTCTCGGGCGAATCATTTTTTTATGTTTTGGCACCTATAGTGCTTTAAGATAAAATATTCAGTCGGGTAGGGTCACCCAAAAGAAAGGGAAGTAGATTCGCTGAGGATAGAATTACACGGGTGTAATTTGCATTGACTTAAATTTAAATGCACCATTCGTTTCTGGCTGCCATTATATACAGCAAATGAAGAGGAAGAATCAAATTTACTAGAATAGCCTTGAGAAGGGAAAAGCAGAATCGCTACTCAAATAATGTTCTCAAAACACTTTAATTTCTTGTTTTATTTGCAGATATAATTTCCTCTTCGTGTACTTTTATTCGACTTAATTTTTGCAGAAAGTTTTTTCGATCGAATAAATTTCATGTAAAAATAAGCATCTGTTAGGAAAACTAAATTTAAATAATAATAAATAAAAAATTTAATTGGGCACAATTAAATGCGAAAGAAGTGAAGCGAATTTTCAAAAGGGAAGAAATTTCTAACAAAACTTTTATTGAATTTCCAAAAGTTCTTGATCCATTGATCCACGCTTCCGTCCCGAATCCGCAGGCTGTTACATCATCTGAGAACCCGTGCCCATCCCATGTTCACCCACAACCATGACTTAAACTGTTTGCGACTTTACAGGATTATCACGAAATTGACGATACTGTCCCACAAATTAAAAAATTATTATTTTCTTTTCCAAGTTCAATTTCTAAAATATGAAAAATTACAGACACTTCTTTCACAAGAGTCATTACTGTTTGATTCAGATCACCGTAAATGTTCACAAAAACTCTTGCCGCAAAAACATCCATTTTAAAGCGCATGTACGTCAATTAGGAAGTCAAAGTTGATTACTCTTTAATTTTCATGATAAGCCACTTACGCTTCTGCTAAGCCATTCAGCATCAAAAACGTTATTCGTAAACAAATTTCAACAATGGAAAGTAAGAGCCGAGAAAATATTACGTAAATGCCATAAAGATACTTTTCTACTATTTGTAAAGTTGTGTATACAGAGACGTTAATTAGATTTACTTTAATAGGAGAAAGGAAATGAATATTAATAAGTGAAGATCAAGTAGTTATATTTTTACTAATTTAGCAAGAAAGAATATGTGCGAAGGCCTGCTTTTCAATTCATTCTGAGATTTGGTGAGTTTTTAGAGTTTCTAATTTTAGGAAGAGCTTTTGAAAATGTTTTATAGAAACTTTAGAGCGTCCCATTTTCAGCAAATTTTGTATTACAACATTCTAGCTACCTCTTCAGGTGGTAATTTTATTGAAAAATTCATAATGATGATCTCCCTTTCAAATTTTAAGCCTAACATGTCGGCTTCGATCGAATGACGACGTACGCTCGTGACTACTCTTAACTGAAAGATGAAAGCATCAGCTCTAAGCGTACATACGAGTATATGCCACTCAGACTTTTATTTTTACACTTCCTTTGATCTGCATTATCGCAAAGTAGCGCTGGCAGCTTTTTCTTCGTGTACCAAAAATATTGGTAGACTTTAAAGTCGTCAATATCTTTCAACCCTTTGAAATTCCTTCCTTTTATTTATTAAATTCCCAAAATACTACCATCATTTGACTTTCGCACACAATTATGTATTTATTGAATTCGCTTAAACGCCAGAAAAAAATCGAATATTATTGGATTTTTTCCCGGTTTATACACATTTTTTCCAGGCACTAAAAAAATTGAGCCTTATTTCCGGCTTGGGCCAGATCGAGCACACAATTTTGTGGATGTTAAATTTGGCTCCCTCTAGACCCCGACTTAACAGATAATTTTGACAGCAGATGGAGCCCCATTCATTTCGTGGCTAAAGTGGTTTGATTCCAAATCTCCAAAGTTTCAATGGAAAGCGTCCAATGTCAAAAATATTACAATTAATAATTCAAAATTGTCCAAATAAGTGAAAAAATGCCAAAAGTGAGTACAAGACAAAGACGTCATAAACATGACGCATTTTCACGCATTTTCACGCATTTTAGGTGATTTAATAAAATCGGTATATGAATACAACCTTCTTATTGTAGTGTATTCGCTTCTGTAAAAGAATTTAAAGAGCCAGTGTAACATTATATTCCGCTTCTTTCAAAATAACTTATTAGATTTAAGTTCAATATAGAAATTAGGAGTAAAAATATGTTTACAAAATACTTAAATAGTGTATCATAGACAAATGTTAACTCTTATATTGCGTGTTTCGACTTTTTCCGTTTGCTCCCAAAAAGTTGTTTAAAAAATATTTTGTTTCTAATCCTGCATACTCCAATGTTTTTATATGGTGATCTGTTTGATAATCTGATTTTTATATTCCCAAATTTCAGTTTAAGGGGTGATATATACAATTTTAATATTGGTTATCTTAAAAATTCCTTTTAATTAAGAATAATAAAAATAAATCACTAGGGGCCCGAGCAGGGCCAGACTGGGTTATCTTTAGGCGCTGCACTTGGGCCACGATCGGGTGTCGCGTTTTATTTCGAGTCTGTCTCCACCTAGACAGTCCAATTTGGGACAAATGCCACCTGATCTGGCCCCGATCAGATCCATATCGGACCATTCAAACCAAAAACATTTACAATTCAGCAATGATATTAGGATTAATTATACCAAAATGACACATTTAAAATAAGAAAATATCAAATCATAGGCCTTCAATTTTCTTAAATTTAAAATTTTAAACTAGAAAATCTAAAAAAATAAGTACATTTAAATCTAAAACCTTTTAGATCGAAAACTTTAAAACGCAAAACTGTTAAACATTTAAATTTGTGTCATAAAAATTTTCAAGATAACATAAATCAGAATATCATATACATATGTCAAATGACATTTTATGTCACTGAATGTTTTTCACATTATAATAATGTATCAGATTTCAGGTCAAAAACTTCGCGCAATAATTTTCACTATACAAAAAATTCTCAATCTGGCCGGCATAGTGAATTAAATTCACGCCACGATTAGGGCCCGTTCAGTTATAAGGCCACCAGTTTGAAATCCTCCGGTCGTTAAACGGGATGCTAGATCATGCCGTATGTAGAGCTGTCAGATCGAGGTAACAGTAATATTTCTGCACAGAGGGTGGGAACATTCAAAACAATATTGATTATCATTGAAAAATTCACTGTATGAAGTCTTTAATTAGCAATTGTTCAAGTTTTTGATTGTGTAGTGTCTTCTAAATACGAATGTCGAATTATTTGAAATGTAAATTGCACTTTTTTAGGAACTATGAAGGGGGTGGTGTGGGGGGGGGGCGTTAATTTAAAAAAGTGTTTTTACATGAAAACAGAGTAAAATGGTCTGGAGAACATTGATCAGATGGAAATCCGAAGTTTTCCAGTGAGCGAGTGAAATTTCAATTCGTCAGCTTGTACTCCAATTGCCTTTTGCTCAAAACGGTGACACTTTTATGGGGTGCACATCGAAGTTGCTTTTAACCATACCTTTTTAACAGGTTGACCTAACTAATATTATAACGTATTATTATTACTATCAATACTAACAGTTATTTTCCTCTTATTTTGCACTTTGCAAAACAGAAGAACAAGATGAAAAATGCTTGACAGCTTTGAGATTATATTGACTCAGGGAAGTTAAAAATATGTCAGCGTGTTTGGAAAAGTGGTTTAGGTTGTAAAAGAGCTTTGAGCGTGTGAAAAGGGCATCAGTGTATTTCTCCATATCTCAGGTTGGCTAAATTAGGTAAAGGTACGAAAATTTTCATAAGATTAGTCTTGGATGCAAAATTCCAGAGTACTAGATAGCACTATAAATTTATGAGCTGAATATTGCTAAAAATGGTTAGAGAGAAAATTTTGAATATTACTTTGCCAAGGAAACGTATAGTAAGGTAGCAGAACGAGAATGACCGTAATCTACACCCTCTGTTTGCATGTTCAGGTGTTTGCTTGGTGCCATAGGTAGGGGGCATGAATGTGCGAGAGCCATTGTGCAGGCTATTCAAGATCATAAGCAGCCGTTAGTATTCTCATAGAGGTGAATTGATTATTTGCGGACACTGTATACCCTCAAAAGATTTTCTAAGGACATTCTAAGGAGTATATCATGTGGACCTCTTATACGTAAAGTAATATTCAAGGCTTTTGATTCATATGTAAAATACATGAATAAAAATGTTTTCAGTTTCACTTGGCACCGACAGTGAATGATTTAATTACCAGTCATAACCTTGTATTGAATAATAGTTTTTCTTTAAATTACAAATTATAATATGTGATAGTTAATTTGCTAATTCTGCGGATTTGAATATTAAATTTCGTATAGGAATATGGCTCGCCTTTAGGAGATGATTGACGTGCTATTGTTTCATACACAGAGGCTGAAATTCTCTTGAATAGAAGACTTAACAAAAGATAACAAACTTGAAATTTGGTTTAAATTCATACCGGCATAAACAGTATTTCATGAAATATACGTATGTGTAATTCGATTACAAATAGGCGTTAGGTTTCCAAATTGGTCTTGGGTATACCGCATTCACTATAACGAGGGATTGATTAATGAATCTTACTTTGAATTTAACATTCCGTAAAAGGAATATACGGGACTTATGTTTCGATTTACAATTAATTTACTTGCAATTTTATATTTTTGGACTCTTATTTATCATTTACCACTTTTAAAATTACTTCTAAAAACAACAAATATCACTTTGACTATTTTGTTGGTTATTCGTGTAACTATTTCCCCCACACGAAAAGGAGCATAATCATCGACGGGATTATTCATTTATGTCTTATCAAGGTATCGCAGTGTTGTGATATTTATCCGGAAGCCCGGCATGGGCTAATTAATAAAGGCGATAGCCACCTGATGCAAATAAACACCCCATGTGTCGCGAATAGTGTAATGAAAATTTCAAAATCCGTGTATGTATGTACACGAAAGGCTGGATAGATTGTCTGTTTATATAAATTTGAAATATCGACTCTTATGCGGAGAGTGTGATAAAATCATGCACCGATGCCGCAGCCTGAATCGTTTTCGGATAACAGTGTTTGCAATAATTGCCACCCGATGCTCTCCCTAAATAAATTTCTCGCACGTAATTTCCGGTACTTAACGCAAAGTGTCGCTATTGCTCTGGTCAAGTGTGTGTAAATATATCGAACATTAAAGAGAGTCTTCAACAGGTGCCGCAACTGTATATTAGGGTTGTCCTTAATTACATGCGAAACGTTTTTCTTCGTGATTCGTTTGCTCTCACTCCCGTAATTTGCTCGAGTGACCAAAACAATAAAATGTTTCAACAACCAAATTGGCCCCTTTTCGACATATGATTTATATCGGATGAACTGCGAAGAAACGGAAAATCTGCATACCTTTTTAGTATAAATTTAAATTAATCTGTCACCCAAGACCAATATATATTTACGATACTTTGAATATCTTTAAGAACCAAAATTCGAAATTTTGAAAATTAAAAATATGACGGCCGATTGGAATCTCGAAAAATAGTTTTTAGAGAATGCTTTTTAACTTTGTCCAAATAATTTTTTTGCTTTAGAAATTACATGATAATTTGAAAATTTTAGAATTTGAAGAAGGTATTTTAGTCAAATCTGAAATCACAGAAAATTTAATTGTAGCTTACATGATCTATTTAGCTTTGTTCAGATTCCTTGAAAAATGTAGAAATAATTAGCATGTAGATTTTTTTCATGTACGATACATGAAAATTCTTGTTCTGAAAATTTAAAAATAAAATTTGTTTCTATCTCAATAATAAATCTATTCTGTACATTTGACTGGCCAATATTTTGTGATCTTTAAAAATTTAGAGTTTTTTCATGCAAGCATCAGTCCTAGTTGGAATTTATGTCATCTCTAAATTTATATTAACTTTTTCCTCTGATTCATTTTTTTGCTTTTTTGTCTTCATTTTAATAACTTTGTTTTTTTAAAAATAATTTTCGATTATGAAATATAATGGAAAGAAGAAAATTTACGAAATAAAAAATGTCTGATACTTAAGGGAGAAAAATAACATAAGGGAAAAAACGAGTGATCTAAAAGTACGCCTGTAAGCTAATCTTGTATTAAAATAAAAGATTAAGAAAACGGTGTAAAATAATGCACACTGAGTTGCCCACGCTTTAATATTTTGTGTGACTAAAAAAATGAAATCTTTATCGAAACAAACATTAATAATTCATAGCCGGAATTTACAATTTTGTAATTTAAATAAAAACTAATTTTAAGATTTACATTTTGTATCCGCATTTACATCTCCAGAAAACCAGGAGAGAGCTTGTTTATTTAAATCAACGTTTCAAAGCATAAAACCTTTATAAGAAACCTTTCGAGGATCAGATAGCCTTAACAGAAAGACTTTGCGAAAGAGAATAGAAGTGTTCAAAAAGCGACCAAACTCAAGACTGCTGCTTCTGTGTCTCGAAGGGTGGCTACGTTTGTTGGGGTTATTTTGGTGGAGTGGGGAGCTTCGGTTTGAGAAGGGCGAGTTTCGAAACTATAGTTGGAGGGTGTAGGAAACGAACGAATGTAGAGGAGTTAAAACTACTGCTGCGTTTCGGCCGTTTGGCAGGGACATGTATCTGACTTTCTCGACTCCCGTCGATTTAAGTGTAAGTCCGAGACGACAACCCGTCCGCTATCCGGATTTAAAAGCGTTTTGATGTAAACACAAAAAATCTTAAATCCGATTGTTAATTGTTGCTACAAACTCTTAAACATTTGTTATTCTGTAATTTTCTTTCTCTTAACTTTTTGAACAGGAATTACCTTTCATTAAATTAAGTTTAAAAATCTATTCTGCGGAGTAAAATTGCATTTATTGAAGCTGCTCTCATTCCTCTATATTTATCTTTACCTTTCAGATAAAAATGAGCCGTGGTTAAACATAGTAAAGTCTGATGTACTGTGTCAAAGATATGTAGAATAAAAGTAGATGCAAAATAAAAGGAGACATAAAGTAGATATCAATATGAATAAAATGTAGTTCAATGTTGCTTTTTTATGCCAATCTTTCTCTACCACCCTGATATTTTAGTAAATATTTGATTGCTGATGCCATTTCTATATATTTCGTTCATTTTAATGATGGGAAAATCAAATATTTTTTAAACGATTTAGAAGAATGCATAATCTAAACGACTCGTTATTCAAATCGAAAAACGGAGATTGCGTATTGCAATGCCTGCTGCAGAACAGCATTCAAGTGTAAAAAGTTTTAAAACGAAATTGGTAATTAAATGGTGCATGAAAAATCGCGGATCAGGGCCTATCGGGAATATCGATTAGCTTCACTTATTTTCACAATCGAGGAACCAGCCTGTGCGTGCAACTGAAATGCAGGGAACTCTTGAAAAGTCCAGATACAAGTTTGGATGGTGGGTATATTCGTGGAAAAGCTCATTAAATAGCATTTTAGTATTAAAGTATACATCAATAGATTTTAATTAAAAAAATCTTTACATATACGACTAATAATGTCATTAGAGTTCGACTATCGCTCTGAGATGAAGGAGCAGACTTCATAGACAAAAAAAGGATAAAGGAAAATCGTGCCTGAACCAGTTCAGCAGACCATGACTGCACGTGGCGATTTGATCAAGTTAAAATAATATTATGTTCAATTATCGCGTTGAACATCACTTTTTAATGGCACAATTAAATTTTCAATATGAATTCATAGTTTTTATTTTATATCAGCAGCATTTTATATTTCATATTGAACGTTCAAGAAGAAATTCAAGCATATGATGTATGGAAGGTGCGAAAAAGAAAAAATGTTAAGAGTGGAAATGATAGGATGGAAAAGAGTGCAAGGTAAGAGGAACAGTTGGTGTTCTGGGACGTTAATGAGCATCTTCAACCCCTTTACGAGACTATTTTCACAACTTGAAATTACCTTTCTGAGAAAAGTATGTACGGTTTTCAATTTACGTTAAAATTCATTATAATAATCACTCGTACATATGATAAGACACATGTACAACGTTGTATTTAGAGGAAGTAATTCTGTATTAATATATTTAACGTAAATTCAATTATATATTTTTAGTTGCTCGACAAGTAATTGAAAGCGAAATATAAAATTTTAAATACTTTTATGCATTTTTGTTAATTCAAAAATAAAATGTAGCGACTGCGGTCCGATACATTTGGAGACGCTAGAAAGAACACAATTTATAATACTATTTACTATTCAGATATATGTAAATTTTAATGTTTTTTACGGTCATTAGTAACCTAGAATATGAAAACTGTTTATGGCTGGTATCTATATATTTACTGTGATGCAACTGGTGCTAAATCAGCCCTTGCGTGAAAATGATAATGAATAAGTAATAATATGATTATAAAACAAGTTTCTTTGTATTCATACTCGTCAAAGATAAGAGTAGCTTATTTCCTAAGCTAGAGATGACACAGTATTTTTCAGGCTAAACTCGACGCCAAAAAATACAATATTTATAAGCAGGATTGTGAAAAAGGAAATGATTAAATATGATTCATATCGATTTAATAATTAAATTATTTACCAACAGAACTGTTTGTGAATAGTAATCATTTTTGCAAACATTATTTCAGGTATGTACAGGGTAGTTTACGTTATTCCCTAGTTAACTTTATAATGGTTGAAATTATTTGAGTTTCCGAAGGAAAAAAAACTTGTTTCATCCGTTGCTTTCAACGAGGATGTAGCCGGGTGAGCGTGCTGAAGGTTGAACAAAACTCATAAAAAACTGCATCTATGTAGTTGATGTTGACTTTAGCATAACAGGTGCCCAACTGTTTTCCGCCAATTTTTATAGTATGCAAACAAATATTTTTTTCAAAATAAAACGGGTGTGATCAACAATCTCTGAAGAACAAGATCAACATAATACCTTTTTTATGTTTTTAAGTATATAATTAACAAATTATGAAAGCTTTAGTTTCTTATATTATGTGCAATACATTAAATAAAGATTAATTTTTAGAGCTTATAAGTAATTTAAAGGCATCGAAATTATCGGTTTCATGATTTTTTGAAAAAAGAAAGTCATCGCGTGTGATATTAAAATTACAGAAACTTGTAACAGGTAGTATTTTTCTACTCTTAAATACACATATCCAGTTACTGTGCCACGATCTTAGTTTTAAGAATATTACTATGTATACTTTTCTTCAATTCTTTAGAGGGCTACTTAGCCCTAAGGACTTTTTCAATAAATTCCAAATTACAATTATAAACTAACGGAACTCATAAAAAACAGATGTTATGATATTTTGCCGAATTTTCTTATGTCTTAAATATTGATATTTGCTAAAAGAATTTCATAGCGAGACTAGTTACGTACCCACAACAATTGATCTTTTTCCACAAGGACACACATTTCCATCTCAACATTTGTAAAGCGCACATAAAGAATTTTCGTGTTAGTGTTATCTGAGTCCGCTGTTGAAAATTTAAAAAAGTATCTTTGGTAATTAGATCTTTAGTTTTTATCATACAATGAGAAATACTATCATTATTCGTTAGAATGAAATGACATTCGAAACCTCGTTTGTTCAAGAACTTTACATTTTTAGGCTCAAGTGCGAATAGAACTTGTGGTTTACATTCAGATTTAATTCTGAGTTTAACTTTAACTTTAGATAGAGTTTCAATTTCAAATCGGAATTCCTTCACTATAGTTCGTTACTTTGTAATCATTATTCGCAAGTGAGTTTTAATAAAAATCAACATTAAAGTTTTGGCGGTCATTAAAGATTAGACCAGGAACAACTTTACATTCGCAGCAATAGTATAAGTTTCAGCTTTTACTTTAGATTCAGGTTCTTCTATTCAACAGGAACTACCACCCTGCATTCGATCTTTCCACTTCCCTCTCATTATTAGCACGTTCTGCAACACGTGATTTTAACAAAATATTCTGCATTGATAATCACAATGAACTCAAGCTCCTAATTCTCTAGAAGCATAGCAGATACATCCGCGAACCGCAAAGCTTCCACGTAATATTTGATCCGCATTATCTCGGTCACATTGCGCCTGTCATATTTCAGAGAATATTTAATGCAGAAGGGATGCAAATATAAACGAACTTTGAACAACAATAAACGTAGAACATTAATGAAGATCTCAAGTACCTTCTCAGAGGTGATAAGTGGTGTGATGTACGTGGTGACTGCCGTCTTGTACACTTTGGGGTGACTAGAAACCAAATCCGTCTCCCTTAGTACCGATCCAGTACCAAGTACGCTAATCCTTTTGGTTTTTGGTTTGGCTGGAAGCACGCACGCGGCGATTGGCTCCCGGCACGCGTATCAGAGGAACCTGTTGGCTCCAAACAAGAATCACAGATCCGCGATCCCTTCACCAAATATCCGACTTTTTCACCAGATATTGGACTTGCACTCGCACCTAAACACCCGGCGGCACGCTGCAAGATCAGATCACACAAGCGACAAGAATTGGTATCCTGGAAACTCGATAACTCTCGCGATTGCACGACGCGATACCGGTATGATGTACAAATCAAACGATAAAACCAGGGGAGGAGTCCGGCGAAGTTTCGGACGACGCGGATGGTACCAGCGCGTTGCTTTGTGGTTACGCTACTGTCGGTCGCGGTGTGTGGACTGACAGGTAGGGCACGTCTTGCCTCTGTGTTACGAGTAATGCTACACGCTGTGGCGCCGAGAACGGAATGGGGCGACCGTGGAGTCCCGGGCAGTGGAGCCGTAGCGAGGGGAAGTAGTGATCTGCGCTGGTGGGGTGCCCCGCGAATATAGAGGAGGGGAGGTTCACCGCATCCCTACTATCGCTTTTGCTACCCCTTCCGTAGAACGCAAGCGCGTAGTGCACTCGAGCGCGGGGGTTACATTGCGACAGGCGATCCAGCCCCAGCATCGACCGACGCGCCGCGCCGACCCAACGGGAATACTTAATGCCAGCCGAGTTACCTGACCGCCTGACTCCCTGCGCCACGCTCGCTTGACGGTGGAATAAGAGAATTCGAGATCGAGAGAGACGAAAGGGTGAGAAGAGAGAACGATACGAGGAGCGAGAGAGAGAGAGATAAACAGCAAAAGAGAAAACAAAAAGAGGGGGTTAAGGGATACCGAGTCAGGGTTAAGGAGAGTCCCCAGACGGATTTTCGGTGGCTACTTGTTACACCCTAGCTCTACGTCAGCGGGAGCTTTTCTATGGAGTGTATACTGGACTGTACTGCTGAAGGAAAAACTACAGTACTGCAAGGATTTGAGGAACCCTATTTTCCCCGCGATCAAGCGCGCCAATCAGATAACGAGGGTTAAGTAACTTCTGGTTCGCGTGATTTCGATTATGTGGTGCACTGATTCCGCGCTCTGATTGATAATCATTGCGATCTTCAAGATGAGTTTTGTTCAATTCTAGGCGGGATATTCTCAAAGAAAGAGCACTGCTCATTCGAGCTCCTCAATTCTCGTGAATTTGACAATTTGAGTATATTCTGTAATTTGCAATAAGGATACTTTTTTTGAATTACTAATTACAATAAAAAGTTGTCTCATCCAGATGCATTCAGATATTATCAACAAAATTCAAGTGCTTTTTAGTAAATTTGAATGAATTTCAAGGAGTTATACTGATTTTCACGGTAGACTAGTAAACCCTGATGAATTCTGGAAAATTATATACTAAATTCATAATAATTTCGAGTCTTTACAGTAAATTCTATATAACTGTATGGAAATCGACCAATTTTTAATTAAAATTGGTTAATTTTATAAGAGACTGTTAAATTCTTTTGGTGAATTCTGTTGAACAATATGAAATTTTTATGAATGCCATATTAGATCCACCACTTAATATTTTGAAGCTTAACCAAAAATTCGTATTCAACCTAATTTAACTTTGAAAATTATAGTCTTAACTGAAATATATTTTATATATACCGATATTAAGATCATTATTCTAGTAGGCCAGAAAATTATTTGAGGGAACACCTGTTATTTACGGTTAGATTTGCGTTTAGTTTACTTACATTATATCTAGAAAGGTTTTTCTTTGTTTTATAATGTAAATGATTGACTACTTCATAATTTATTTATCTTATTTATTATTATATAAATGCATAATATTATATACATTGTATTTTTTTAAATTTTAAATATTGATTTTAACGTTAAATATTTCTGGTCGAAACAACTCTTTCAGTAAATCATTACCTAATTTGGTCAGTATACGTAACTGGATGCTAATCTACCTAGTCTACACCATTGTCCTGATCATTAGCCAAAATTAACATGGCTATAATTAACCCGATATGATTTCAGATATGATAATGCTATATGGTAGTTAAATGTGCCCATTAATATTTGAAGACTTTCAAAGCTAGAATCACTAAATTATTTTCAAGTTTGAAGTATCAAGATTAGACTGCATTTAAAATTGGGATCATCGTAAAGCGTAATTTTTAATATTCAAAGGACATAAACTTAAAAGTAGTTGAATTCTTCGAAGTTGATTCTTTCAAAAATATCAATACAAGGGTGACAATTAGGTCAAATTGCACCACCTATAGAAATTAATTAGCGAAACAAAAATATCCCATATAAAAGATATAAATGAATCTTATTCGTGGCCCATTCATCCATAAATCCTATGCAGGAATGTCGGTAGCTGGTCCTCAGGTCAGACAGTGCTTCCCGAGCTTCTAGTGTTATCAGGATTCGGGTTGGTGAATGCGAAACGCAGGATGTCAAAACAGTAAAATCGTATGCGGGCCGACCGATACTGACCGTTACTACTCCCTCGATCCTCAACCATCTGGCTGAAGGCCAGCATTCACTTGCATGCAGTCCGGTGTGAACGTACCCTACGTTTAATGCGAAAGGAAGGGGCTAAACTAACCCAGAAAGATTTTCATTGAGCCGCAGAGTGTGTTGGCCCACGGCCAATACTATGGCCGACTATACACATGCCCTCGCGTTGATAGTCGCTAGCACTCAAAATTACTATTAGGACTACATCTCATTCTAGTCATTCATGATCTCAATTTGGTTTATGTATTGACTGCGAATGGTATTCAGGTTATTCTTTTACACACTGAAAAAATAGCATTTATAACATGTCTCTCAATTCGGGAAGAGAAAAAGGGGGAACTAAGAAGTTGCTATCCTAGTTCTTTTTGCTATTCTATCTTGTCTAGTTATGCCAGAAGTTCGTGTTAACAATTCCTCCGCTGTTTACTTCTTCGAAACTTTTCTACTTGCTTTTCATTTAGATCGTCATCTTATAGTTAATTATTAGGTGATGCAAGTATTTTGGAACATTACATTAATCATTCCATGCATTTTTCTGTTTCTAACGGAAGATCATTTAACCTTTTGGAATACAAGTGTGTTTCCATGCACTTGATAGCTTTTGCCAAGAAAAAAGCCTGGCAAAGAGGGAACGACTGACTTTGGGATTAGTTTCCGGTTTTGGGGGAATAAGTATGTTTCCTGCTAACGTTAATGTCGTTCCCGCCGACGAGGAACGTGGAGAGGGGGAGAATTCAGTATGACTAATGTGGCCAATAACTCCTGGCGGATTTCGCTGTCACATTTATTCCCAGTAGCGCTGTGCACAATTGGTTGGGAAATATGGTGGAATAGGGCCGCAAGCTGGCCTTATTAGAGCACGTTGCTTGTATAGCAGGAGAACCAGCGCTAATAGCAACAGCGCCAGCTTGAGGAGGCTGGCGGTTGCTGAGGTGCGACACGAGAACTGCTGGCGTATTCACCATTTGGCTACTATCCAGAGTAAGACGCTGAATGAACTTGGCGGGAAAACCACAATGGCGCGTGTATCCTTATAACCCACGGCAAATAATCGTATTCGAACTAGTGCCATCTGCAATTTGAACGTATTATTTAAACTGCTTGGTGGAAGATGTATCCTTTATCACTGCTATCATACTAGTATCATTTATTATTTCTTCTGATGATGCATTAACTATTGTTGCACTATATACAAAATATGGTGCTATAAGAGGAATAGATCATCGAAAATAACCAACGATCAATACAATTGATCGAAAGTCTGTACAAAAGAAATTTAAAGTAGGTAACCAAATAAACTGCTTTAATGAGAAGTCAGATCTTCAATGTTCGTTTAATCTCTCATTCCATGGTTATAAGTGGCGTGGCAATGGCCGACGATCCGGTGATTTAGGGGTCGCCGGCCGGCAGAAGGGTGGCCTGTTTGTCTACCAAAGTCTTACTTCTCCCATAACAGCGTATATTCTGTTTGCGCGAACTCACTATCCAACACAATCAACTTTGGAGCAAATAACGGTTCTTAACTATTACCCATTTTACCAATAAATTGAAGATCTTACAAGTATATTTTCGCAATTAAGATGGCTGAATTCTCATTTAGAAGTTATAGTCCATATTTAACTCTTTAATTTTTAAAAATAAGCTGATGGCATTCAGTTCAGCAAAGGGAATCCAAACTATTAAGGATACCCAAGATGGATAGAATTAATTTTCCAATAGAAACTAGAAACTTTGGAACTCATCCCCAAAGCAAATAATTATAGAATACCTGGCACCGAGCAACTTCCTCCAATGTAAAATCGAGAATACTGAACAAATATTGTGTTTCCGTCTTTCGAGTTTGTATATAACAAGGCCCACAATAAATCAATAGCGGCAAGAGGTGTGTGACTTTGATATAACAGGCTCGTATAAATTGTGGTGGGAATATATTCTTCTGGAAAAGGTACTTTATACTCGAGGAGGTACGCCGCTGTAACAAACACGTAACGAGATCAAGAATAGTGCAAGTAAATGTCGTACCAAAAGATCAAATTCGAAAATCCATAACCTCATCAAACTAGAAAGATACTGAAACAAGGATCGTATTGTGTACCAAACGAACGAGCAGAAAGAGAATTACACCCTCAAGCACTTGCCATTGATTCCCGCAATGTCCATTCCACGCGAGAACGTTGAAACGAGAGTTGTCATAAATTTTGTAGGTATTCTCCTTGCTTGCAGACGGTGCTCAACGATTTGTCGTGAAGATTTTCTGTAATTCTCGGTCGCGATCTTTTTTTTGATATAACAGTAGCAAGTGAAGCGATCACAAGCCTCCGCAATCTCTTTCAAGCACAGGCAGCTACTGAAAACCAAATGCAAGCGAGCTTTCAGTGCAAAATGATTTTACATTATCGAAGCGAGTCTCAAGCAAATCTTGTTATGGAAAGTATTTGGGAAGCAAACTTGTATTTGAAAACCTGCAGAATATGAAAATCACTATAAGAGTCACATATTTTAATTTTTGAACTATTAGCTAATTTGGCAGATGGCGAGAAAATTTGATTTAAATTAAATTTTTACACTTAGTTCAGAAAGAAAAAGTTTGAAACGGTTAGAGTTAGAACTTAAGGTCTTAGCATTTAGACTTTTTACTTTCCAAATTAAATGTTATTTAATTTTAGTTGAGCTTCGAGTCTCTTTGGATAAAAATAATAATACAAAACAAAAATTACCTTTCTTATGAATACGAATCCAGTTAAAATAGAGTTACTAAATGGTATATTTTCTCTGGCAAAATATGATCTAGAAGAACATTTGTGTTTCCCGTGGTATTTGTTTCGCAAGGATAGTAGCAGAAGGACATCGTGTTTTCGCGAAACAATCAAAACAGTTGCACTGAGTTTTCAAATGGGTAGAGTTGCAGGGGTTGCGAATCTAAAGGGAAATAAGAAAGGGGTCGAAAGCTGGATTGCTCGTCGGGTCCTAAAACTCTTCGCAGTCGTGACCCATTTTGCCTTCCTGATGAGGGTGGTGCTGTTGGTAGGTTTCCGGTAGACGATTTCGAGGTGACATATTTGTAACCACGCGGACTCAAACTTATCAACAACTACCATTATCCTGCCTTGAACTCTATGTTCCTTCTACCTTCCTGCTGGATTTTATCCCAGAACTCTTAATTCATCCGAGGAGTTGGGGGTATGTGGAATGGATAGCTGGAAACTTTTCTAAAATATTACGAGTGCGAACTCTGACATATTCGAGGGAAGGTAAGTACGTACGTAGGTAGTTCGGTTCACTTTGGATTTGTTGCTTACGGTTTTCTTGAAGGCTGAGTTCGAAGGAGAATGTGCTTCGCAAGGGTGCGGTAAGACGACGGGGGGTGGACGAGCAAATAGCTCGAATCACGCGAGCCATTGCTTCGTAATTAATAGGGCGTTCGAGAAGGACCTATCACCTTAGTGGTTCTCAACCTTAACCTCTAATCGAACCTCCAATTTACCTCAACGTTTACTGATTGCTTTGCAATTAATCTCTAAATAATCATCTAGGATTTATATTAAAATTTTTTCAAATCTTATTTTCGTTTCTCTTTCACTCAGAGAAGTATAAATATATAAAAGAAAAAGAATTTTCTTTAGGAATTCAACAATCGTTAGAGCAACCCGTAATGTTCTCAAACATGAATAGAAGAAGGCAGAATGAAAAAAATTTCCGCGTTGACTCTGTGCATTGTTTTACAATTAGTGATCAAAACACGCAAGTTGTAAAAGACGACATGAACTAGGTCGTTCTCGATCACAGTACACAAGTACGATAAACACGGATAAAAGCTTCTCTACGCAGAGATGACATTTTAAGGACAAAGCGACGCGAGAAACGAGCGGCGACTACCATCCGAATAATGCGAAATTGAAAGGACATGGAGTCAGCTAGGTCCTTTCTTTACTGATGCTCAAAAGAGTCCTATCGTTTATGACTTCGTCACTTTTTCCATTATCGAAGTTCTGTTTACTTCAAAAGACTACTTCATCTTATTCTTTCTTGATATCGATCTCTTCTTTTGGACTTCATATTCTGTCTTTCCAAAATAATAAAAAAGAAAATATTTGCACATCATATGATTAATTAGATGAACTAATTAGTAAAAATTCTTCTTAATGGCGATACATGGGCATTGTATAATGGAGTAAATGCAGGGAAGTTTCAAATGAAGTGGGTAAAGAATCCGGGTAGAGTATATACTTCGATATATACTATCTTAGGGGTTCAATATTTAGGAAATCTTTATAGCATTTCCTGTGGATAAATTGTGTTGATGAAAAAGATGTTCTGTATTCCTTTTAAACAAAAATAAATATCATGTGATTGGATTTAGAAAGGATAAAAATCAAACACTTTTTTTGACTTTCCATTACTTCATATTGTTTCCATAGGCGGAGGGGGAGGTTCCAAATCTAAGCTACGTGGTTCTACACTTAGCTGCTAAAAAAAATGCATGGCCAATCCATAAACCACTTAGCATCCTAGGAGGGGGGGGGCGACGAAAATTCTACGGCGGAGTACATCGGCAGAGGAAGGGATCAGAAGGTGGGCCAAATTGGGCCTCGTTGTTTATGGAAGCCCCCTTACAAATAATGAAGTACACAACTTTGATGAATAAGAAATATTTATTACACGAGAATTAAATTTTTTCATAAAGCCATGCGATATTTCTTAATGTAAGAAAAGTAAAAGTCGATTCTCATTCAGAAGAGAAGATTTTCTTTTAAAATAAAATGTGCTTGGAGATGGACCGTTTGAGAAAGCAGAAAGTCCCTTCTTGATTTTGCTCGACCCAGACACAGGCTGCAATCTAACCTTCTTTTCGCTTCTTGAAAGAGTATTCGGGAACACAAAAAGAAAGAGTAGCCGGGCATCCAGGCGTCCTAGCGAATCTTTTCATAAGCATAATGAAACTGTCTAGTAATCTTAGAAGAGCTGTGTACATCACCTCGGTTTGTGGCAGTCGGTTGGTTTAAATGTCCTGAAATGGATATTCTCGTGTAGCAACTAGTACAAACAAGCTGACGACGGGAGGAAGTTACTGCTTCTGATATTGCCACCGCTCTCCTAAAGCCCTGGCAAATTCACCGTCCATAAACTTGACGCCACGGATGTGAGAGGAGGTATTTTCCTAGATTGTCCAGAGAAACTTAAATAGGATGGGTTAGATTTAGGAGGTTTTTACCAGCCTAAGACTGTATTATACATACTTCCGTCTTACAGAATTATTATTTTCATGTTGTACTTTTTTGATACTCATAAAATTATAAATTTCACAACACAGATAAATAAGGAAACAAGAAAAATAATTTACTTTCGATATAAATTATTGCGAAGTCGTCTGCCAATCATGGGCCTGGAGATTGCGCCCGGTATCAAAGATCTCCATTTCTGAGCTGCCGTCGATATCAAAAGTTTCGACAAAACTCGTAAGAACATTAATTTTGGTGCAATTGTCAGTGCCGGCCGATAGAAAAAGATATCAAAAGTTCCTGAGGAAATTGCCAGTCGTGCCAAGCCCCAATTCAAATATAGAGTAGTCTGGCCGAGTGACATTTGGCAGATCATATCAACCCCCTTGCAGGAGTGAAACTTCCTTGCGTCCTAACCAACGCGTCAGAAACTCGTGCTTCACCCGGTGTGAATGAACGTAGATTTTTATTTAATTTCTTCAGTATTCTCAGCTTCTTAGGTCAATACGTAACTACTTCGATTGCGAGACGTAATTTATGTGACGTATGGAGAGACACGTTACAATTAAGGGCTGTCTCTCAAAATTAAGCCAGGGGTTGCGAGCAAGCGAAAAAACAAAGTGGATTGCGCTCGTTTAATTAAAAATTTCTTTCAAGAACGAAAACTCAACTACAGCACGGAGAGGAACCAAAACGAATTTTTTTCAGCATCTCACCTGTAACAAACAATACCATGAAACTGTTCCCCATCTGTTTGAGATATGTTCATTATTCATTACATAATATCAATTTACAGTAATAATTGTGTAGCAGAAGAGGAGAACCTTCATGACCCTTTGTTCTACGTTTTAGGGAAGAGTAGGTACTTTCTCGGTTAAAAAAATCAATTTGATTTTGGATTAACTCGGAAGCATTGTTGTGGCACGTGATACACCATTTATTCACCTGGCAATTACATTCAGCTTCGTGGATTCAACGCAATCAGTCTCACGACTGACCCCTCTTCGATTCATTTTCTATTTGAGTTTAATGTAAAGTGCATCACCAAGTGGAGAAGTCTGCCAAAGCGTGCTGTAGTATATCAATCCACGAAACGTGCGTATTTATCCACGTGCTCGACTGAAGACGATGCTACGCACAAAAGATATATTTGGAAGCACCAATATCGCGTGGAACCAGGAAAAATTACTGAAGTGCAATCACTTTGCAATTCGAAATGCTGCACTTCCATTCCATACTACAAATACATTCTTCCATATATGATGTGACTAATCATTCTTAAAATAATTTGAATTTTTTACCTAATGTTTCCGCTTTTTCAATACAATAACTACAAGTTAAGAAGAACAGCCTTATATTCTCCTGCCGAATTCGGCGTTATCGCTTGTCAGCTTAACAATACAAATCCTCTGATACTGTGTAATTTATTTCAAGAAGTGATTAGATTATCATTAAATCTCAAGGGGTGTGGATGTGATTCGATACGCAGTTTGTTGGAGTCACTATTCAGCACTAATGGACCATCATAGTGCACAACGCACGTCAATTCTAGTGAGTCTCTAAGGAGTTACGATCAAACGATTAATTCATAACCGGCTGGAAAGCCGTCTATTTCCACTATTCATGGTGCTATACTCGCGTCAAGATCCTATTTAGTCACAGGATAATCCCAGCTGCATTACCTTGATGAGCTTTGTCCCATTCCACCCTTTTCTAATCTGGTTAGTTTCCTTAGCCCTAAAAGGGACCTTTGATTCGCAGCGGCCACCCTAAGTTTCCAACTTGTTTGAGAAGTTTACTATATTGTGTTGCTATTTTAGCGAGTGAATCAACACTGAAACTTAGCAGAACGGCCAAATGGAGAAACAAGAGGACGGTTGATTGTGCGAATAGCCTTAGCATTCCTGGAGGACTTTACAATCGAAGGAGATCAGACAAGCAGTCGAGTTTCCATCATCTAATTCATTCCTAGTGCAACAGTTGAGAAACTGATTCATACGTTCGAATCTACCCACCTCACTATTCGGAACGCAATTAAGCATGGATCAATTGCTTTTTTAAATTAAATACTGAATCTCTCATTTTTGAGGTAATAAAATCTTGGTGGAATCGAAAATTATCTAATTAGGAACTAATTAGATATAATCATTAATATAAATTTCATTCTTTATTCTAATTAGTAGCATCCGCTTAATCCCTGTCGGTTAATGATCATTGCGAAAGTGCGAAAAACGAATAGTGCGAATAGGTTTTACGATAAGCTTAACTGAATCTCTTTCTAAACAAACTAACCAGCTCTAGTGGTAATTTGTAACTACCATTAGCGAGCCGACGTTCATCTCATTTAGTTCCAGTTATCACCTTGGCACGCAAACTGGGCCCAGGGACAGTGTTAGTAAAACCATGTTATCCAATACTACGTTGGCAACGAGAATCACTGCACTAATTTATTTCAAGTGCATTACATGTAGGCAACACAACCTCCGTTTTACGAAAGTACGAATGCAACAAGGATTGAATTTGCTTCCCGGCTTGAAATAGAAAACTAGCATTTAAGAATTTATTTTTCCTTCAGGAAGAAGTTCTGCCTACTTGCTCTCTTTTTATCCTCCCTTCTTCCTGTCTCCCCCTTACTATTCCCTTTATCTTCTAATCTGCAGCCTATATCCCTCTATCCCTCTATTTCCTGTACTATATCCCTCTTTAACTGATTGTCTCTTTCTATCTCTATATATCTCTCAGTCGATCTCCCGTGTTGCACAAGCAATCGACGACCCATACTCCACCAGCTGGCTCTGTGCAGATTTCTCCCTTCAACATTGCGGGTGTGAAAGGGATGGAATAATTTCACCCCAAAAGCTTAACGTAAGGTGATATTAAAGGCTAAAAATAAATAATTAACATCCTATATTGCTGGAATAACACCTATGTACATTGGACATAATACACTTTCATAATACAGGAAGTAGATATCAACATGTACAACATCGAATTAATTCTTTGCACAGAAACCAGAGTCTCTAATATTTAAATAATGTGATCTGCTTAAAGATTCGGCCTGCAAATCGTCGTCAAATATCTCAAATACATGTCCAAATATGATAATGATTAAGAAAAATGGTTACCAGTTACAGTACAACAAACAATCTGATTATCTTTGAGATTTTTGAATAACTAGGAGGAAGTTAGTCTATCTCCATTTCCCATTATCTTCTCATCTCTCCCTCTCTATTTGGAGTCAGCTTCTGTTCTTCATCGTACATCCCGTGCCAGTTTCCGGTTTCCAGGCTGCAGAACAGCCGCGTCAGTGATGGATCCTAATCCGTGCTAGGCTTTTGTTGTCACTTCCCCACCACTGTACCTCGAGAATATCCTTGAATCGTCTCCTTCCATCTCGCCAAGCTGAAGCAACCCCCTTAAGCAACCCCGAGAGAGAAGGTAAGTAATGCCAAGATTATGTAAACGTCACTCTACCGAGATGCCATCTGTTGGGTTGCGTTCGAATAGTACGGTTACTTGTTCGATCTCGACGGATTTTAGAAATCCCGAGTGTGAATTACTGGTTTTTCATCTATGATGCACATCACGAACCAAATATCCTCTCCATCTTACTAATCATCGATTTATTAATGTTTAATATTTTCTTTAGAGCGATGCAAATTATTATAGAAGGAGATATATTGATGCAGTCTCTTTTTCAAATTTACCGTATTCTGAAATTCTCAAAATTTCCGTGGTTTTTTCTGTCTAACAGCAGACAGCACTTTTCGTCCACTTATCGTTGACATCTTCGAACGTCGTCGCCAGCTGCCACTAAAGAAGCGCCAAAAACACCCGCAAGGTTAGTAGTCAGAGTTTTCCACGTTCCACCAAGCCGGTCTCGCTAACGAGATTTCGAAACAACAAACTTTCCTTCACCAGCATAAGGAAGAAACTTGTCGCTCAGGAACGTTGCTTTCCGTGTTTTCAGTTATCAGCTTCATAGCATCCTTGCTAATAGATGTTCGCGCAATATGATCAGTACAAAGACATTAAGTAGCTCTGCTCAAATGTGATCAAATGTTTGATCACTTAGGACCATCCTTTATCTCATTCTACAGCATGACACAGAATATTATTCACTTTATTTATTCCACTTTTCATGACTTATTAATCATTTAATTTGTCTTAATAAAAATGTATCCTGCGAAGTTGGATTTCAATTTTCCACATAGTTTGACAGCTTATCTTACATATGCGTACATTATTTTTATCTTGAATTAACTTCAGTGGCAGCTAACCCTGTGAATCCATCTTTGACCTAGGAATAAGTTGCAGTGAAACGTGGATAAGTCTAAAAAGAGCAAAGTAACTTTTATAGTTTCTTGACTAACCGTAACATTGGAACGGTAGAACGGATGGGCCGAATGCATAAGAAAAAGAGCTTGCCGTCTAAACGCTTTCCTTGTGTTCAGGTTTCTGTATGAAGTTCCGGTGGCAAGGCAAGTACCAGTGTAACGATTACTCTGCAACCTGCCGTGATGTCTGTGTGTCTCGCCTTACAGTTTTGAACTTTGCCGTTCGAGCTATGAACAATGAATTCTTCCTTCAACAGCCAATATTGTCCACAGTATTTATTGGCTTAATCGTTATTATAAGAGAAAATTACAATACCGTAGACAAAGAAGTTTTACGATCACGCTCTGTTTGAATGCTCTACCTGGACTCATTGATGTTAATCTCCCATTTCATATCATCCCCACAGTTTCCAAAATATCAAGTTTCGTAATGAAGTAAAATACGATAATATACAAATGAAATACACGCTTCTGCAACGCTAATCCTTCATTCTGCATTGATTTCGCTGATTAACACTTCGGTCTGAGTCCAAACATTACTCATTCTCAGTTGATGATTTCATACTAATTTCTTGCGATCATTTACACAAGGATTACTCACTACCTTGCAATATTTTTCTTCGTATTGAATACAACTTTATTTGAATTTCAAGAAACAAGATAAGTTAGAAATTGTTTGAAACAGAGAAGACTTTAATAGTATATCGACTTGTAGAAGGAAGCAGAGTGGAAGGGTAGATCCAAGGAATAATATACCTCGAGCCATATACGTCTGCACTGGTAACTTTTCCTTTATCTTCTCATCCAATGTCGAGTGTCGGAACCGAGAGGGAATGGATGTCAAAAACGTAACAATTAATTTAACGCCTTAGGAAGCAAAGGCGTAAGAATACCCTTCGTAGGCACTTTAAAAGTTCTTATTCAGTATCCAGCATTTTGGCCAGTAAGTATAGTGAAGAAATAGTAGAGAGCACAATGCGTGGATCATCCAACTTTACTTTGCTGATTGTAATTAATTTTCATGGCAGCGTCTATCAGAATCGCTCTTTTCTTCCTCTTTCCTCATCTTTATTTTCATTCCACTTTCTCGTCATTTCTTGTTTCTATCCCCAGTCTTCTCGAAAACAGCCCTTCATCCACTCTACTTGGATTATAACAGGAAGCGTCTATCAACCTTAAACTCAACGGGCTGATCTTGACAACTGTTTAAAATCTTAAAGTTTCGAGTCTGTAAAGACGAGCCTGAGTTACTGCTCCGCGGGAATTCGTCAAAGACATAATGCGTTCACTTTTCGACAATACCCCTTGAAACAAGGAAGAAAGTACAAAACTTGGATCCTATCTGCAAAATTATTTTATGGAGAGCTGACTCTTGCTTTCATCGCTGTGGCATAGAGATTCAGACGAATATTAGGAACCACGGAAGGTAAACATCAGTACTGGGGGGAGGGGGGCCCAAGGATGAGTGGCGCATTTCCGAGCAATATATTGCGCCAGATTATGCACGGGCGATCCCCGTTTACAAGTAGCCGCAAAGTCTTGCGAGGAAGCTACGGCAAATACGCGCATGTTGACCCAGCCAGCTATCAGAGTTCGTACCCGGGCACCTTTTCAGACATGACTGACTAAATATACCAACTTAGATTGTCATAACGGCGTGCGTTGTGTTATTCCGAAATTCATCTTTCGTATATTTACACAATAGATAATAACATCTTGTGACACGTTATATTAGGTTATAATATTTCAACTCTATCTTAGGACTAGGACTGAAAATATTAAAGATGTTTTCATCATTACCCGATTGACAATTAAAAAGTCTAGTCTGGAAACTATTGGCCTTAGTAGATTTTGGTACCAGAAAAAGTTTTTTAAATTGTTGTCCTCAATTTTAAAGCCTTCGTGTAGCATGTAATATGAGCTGCTTTGTTGCGAGTTACATGATGAAATTGTTGATACAAAGTGGCCACTACCGTCGCAAAATTCTATTGCAGCACGCGTTTTTGTTTAACCAGGCAATTGCGATAGGAGAGAAAACGTTTATTGGAGATGAAATTTATTGGCAATAGTCAACGTGATCCTGGTACCTAGTTACTGAAGCTCCAGTGGAGCATAATCCTTTTTGAGGTCACGCAACGTCCTTTGCTAATCTCTGTCCGTGCAAGTGCATCCTGCGCTCGAGTAGCCACAGTTCGAGTTATCTCTATTACACTTCGATCAACACCGACGTCGATACTATGCATCCGGATAGGGGTTTTAACCAACAGATATAGCGTATCCTGACTGCCTGACAATGGTGCTTTTGTTCAACGACCCTTTGACTCAATAATACTATCAATTACCTTAGAAAATGCGCATCTATCTCTTACGACGAATGACTTACATTTTCTTCAACCCTACTTCTGGAAAAGTCCTAAAGATGATGGTAAAAGCAATAAAAGTTTTCTAATTAACCTGGAAACTAATTGCTAAAACCCAACGTCTGTAATCTGCGATGAAGTAAGATCACTTTTTTATTATTACATTTGCGTGCAGTAACACTTATTATTGGCCAGGTTCTCTATCCACTTATAAATCAGATCTGATATTACTACTAGCGAGAGAAAAAAAAACTCTCACCTGGACGTGAAAGCGGTCACCAACCACATTTATGATCAGCGAGGGGTGTCTGTAAGTACGCGATATAAGATGTCATACTGCTAGTCATAAAACAGGACAGACATAAAGAACGAATTCCTCCCTTTATTATCCAGCATACTTCTCTGATATAATAAAACTTGATCTTGCGTTTGACTTGCCTTGCTTAAAAGTCGAAAACAACGAGTCGGAATTCAGAAAAAAGATTTGAAAGTGTGGAACTTGTTTTAACAAGTAGGATTATGAAGAACCCTAGGTTGATGAAGCCATCAGCATCTTTCTATTCACAAAAGAAAATTTTATATAGGGTAACTTAAATTTTATTTCAGATAAGTTATAGTTTATTGGCTCTAAATCTCAAAAGCACACTTAAGAGGAAGAATTTTAAGGTTGTTTTCAATATTTTAACCAAGAAATATTGCTCTTTCCTCTTGTAAATATAGTGGATATATTTCTTTATCCTTACAGGGGAGCCTTCCACGCACACATTTCGGATATTCCGGCAAAAGTGAAGTCCATCTCGTGAAATTCGATTCCTGCACGATAGCTACACAGTTTCACCTGACGTTTCACACCAAATGTCCTTGTCGACCAAGCTCTAGAGGAGCCCCAGATGGTTAATTGCGGTCTCCCACAGACAAAACGCGTTACAGCTTCTGCAGCCGACAACAGAGGATGTGGGTGGTTTCTGTCGAGGTCAACTGAGAATACTGAGTCAGGGACTTTGAAGAGGACTCGGATAACTATTTCCTATTTTGTAATCACGAGGAATGGAATCCCGTGACAGAAAATCCAGCGCTAACCATTTCGAGAGCTCATAATTTCATATGCCAAAACAAAAATATTGTAAGATTACAACATTTTAGCATAAAAAAAGAATATATAGTCATGAAAGCTATAAATCGTTTTTCATAGAAATCAACAGCTGATCATCTTTAATATTTCTAAAACGACAATGTTGTGTCATCGGGATTTATTGGTGTGCTTTATGAAATGCGCAATGTTCCATATATTTCACGAATCACGCTTCATAGAAGGGTTAAACTTTATTATCTATGTCTATTTTACAGCGTGCCGATTCGTCTTCTTGTACATTTTGTAGGACATTTTCAATCATATCCAGCAATTTGGGCAAAATACATGCATTTATACTTACTCCCTTTACCCTCCACGAGGTTGCTTGTGTGCTCACGTCATGAACCGCGCATCCCTTGACTAGGACATTTAAATCAAGCGCTCAACTACAAGAGTTAACAAAATAATAATTGTAGGTAGTTCTACAAAATATAAGTTGGCTTTTTGTACCCTTATATAACCACGGGAGTAAAGTTACTAGCACTAAAAGAAAATGATGTAATTTATCTTAACAGAGCATTCGGCATATTATGAATGTGCTCCTCTTTTTAATCCACTTCCCGGCACCCGTTTATAAAGGAAACTGGTGTCTAGAAAAATTTCGTATGCACGTAAGGGTTCTTCCTTTCCATTCCCTTCCGTCTCTTCTTCATTCCTACTTCCTCTACCCGAATGTGAAGAAGGCTATATTTTCATCGGTTATTACATGAAGATTCTATTACATCGCATTCGTTCCTCTGAAAATCTTCAGGCTGCTTCTTTCTCTTATTGCACAGCGCTTAGAAATTTCACATTTCCGCCATTTAATTTTTTTTAGGATACTCCTTCTCTTTTTAATTCACTTGCTACTCCAAGAAGGAATCTAAAGTTTCCGAAAATGGTAAGTACTTTCTGGTTCCTGCCGACCATTCTCGAGGGAAATACAACGACGCCCAATTAGTGCTTGAAATCGAAACCTAATTTCCAGCATTCCTGCCCTTCACAGCCAGTCCGCGCCTAACTCTCACGCTGCTGGAAGTTACAAATGAATACGTAATGCTGCTTTCACGGTTCGGATCTATCTCAAAGTTTCCATACAAACAAATGAACTTGCTATCCTTTCAACTAATTTTATTTTTTAGGTTTTCCTGCAAGAAAAGTTCAAGGAAAATGCGCTATAGCTGTTATGTCAGAATATAAGAGAAAATAAACGAGAAAGAAGTATGTTTTTATTATTAATTTCCTATATATATATATATATATATATATATATATGTATATAGAACAATACATTCTAAGGTACACAACAGAAAAAACAAATAACGTTGTGTAGAGGGAGGACTGCAAAAAGTCCAGAAAAAATTTATTTTTATTATAAGTTATATATTGATTAATTTTTAACTAATTGTCATATTAATTAACTTAAAACATTAAAAAACTAGACCTTTTCAAGAATATTTCAAGAATATTCATTTTCATGATGAAATAAAAAGCAAAAAATTTACTAATTTTTTAGTTAACAATCACTTATATTTCACTCTTAAAAGGTAGACTTCATAAGAAATTGTAATAGTTTGAAAATGTCTTTCTTAAAGGAACATCAAGAAAGTCGTGAATATTAGATGTTACGAAAGCCCAGGGAAACAAAAAAACCCTAAAAAAGAATTTCGAATTTGGATTCACCCTAAACTTGTATACATCTTTATATTAGAGACACCTCACTGCTTCACAATTATAATAAATTATTATTTTTCTAATTCAAACGTCTAACAGAGTCTAACAGCATATTTCAATGGCAAAAGATTCTGTGATTTGAGCATGGAATGTCTGTCCGATTTGCAATGTATTCGGCTTATTTAAAATAGTCGTTTTTGTGTTTTTAAAATTATTTCTATCTAGCTTACTTAGAAAAATAAAGTGTTAATTTCAGTATATTGTACTGAAAAGAATATCTTGGGAAGATTGGAAAATAATAAATAATCAAAAATCGATATGGTGATAAACATAAATTGAAAAAATATATGTAGTAAAGTTCGAAAAATTAAAATCTATAAACTTATACCCGAGTATGATTTTTTTCAATTTGTTAATCTATTGTCTTCTTGGAATTTTTGACGAGGCACTAATCTGCTATAGAAATTTGTAGTTAACAAAGTAAATCACCTTTATTGAATCAATTCCCTGTTTCAAAAAAGCTAATTTTATGTGTATATATACAGGGTGTCCCAGGAGAATTGTCGTTCCTTGTAATACCGGGTAGAAAAAAAATGTAAGTCGAAAAGTCACAAGGCATTTTTGTGTCCGGTGCGTATTTTGGGTACTATAGGGCATTGGAAATGCATGTAGGTGAACAGTTAATTGCAAGTGTACGTGCGACGCCGAAGAGCAATATCTCCTACAGCGGTAACTTTACCTTGCTTCGAGCATTAAAAAAAATGAAATGCATTCGCCTGTTTAAAGCGGGTGAGCTCGAGTTCGATCGAACCGTAAAATAACTTTGCAACAAAATTAATTTTTATATTTAAACATGTTCGTGATAAAACAATGGCTTACCGAATTTCTGTGCATGGAAAAAATGGAAATCTAGGCCAGGTTCACCGAAATTTGGTGAGCGTAGCGCAAATAATTTCAGTGAGCCC
>JAAAKG020000008.1:1393697-1423355 GCA_010014905.2 Druon quercuslanigerum | reverse complement strand
TTTCCAAAGTCATCACCTTTGGTCATCGGTTTAACTACTCGTGAATAAGGATTTACACGTTTTTTGAATTCTGAAGAGTTCTGCAGAAGTCTTTGAATTCAGTTGAAGCCTTTAAAAACTTTTTAGAATTCCCTTAAAATCTTTAGAATTCACGTTTAATTGTTGTAAATACCTTCAAGGTTTTTAAATTCTGCAGGATTCTCTCGATTTTCTAGATTTCACGTGTAAATTCTCTTGAATTACGTACGCGTAGTTGTAACTTGATTTATTTTTCATTTTCTAAATTCTTCTCAAAACATGAAACTTTTCCAACTATTTCGAAAGTTAGCAACTTTGTTTGACGAATGAACAGCTACTGGATTATAATGCACACGTTTTTCTTAAATTTTGCATGATTCTGTAGAAGTATTTGATTCCAATTTAAATCTTTTAAATCTCTTAACACTTTTGTTTAATTATCTTACAATCATTAGAATTCAGGTTAAATTATTGTAGATTCCTTCAAGTCTTTTGAAGGCTGCATAATTCTTTCGATTTCTTAGACTTCACGTATAATCTCTTAAATTCCTTTAAAGATATTTAAATTCTCTTGAATAATTCAGAATATGTATAAATTGATTTATTTTTAATTTTCTGAATTCTTCGAAAAACATGAACTTTTTTAACTATTTCAAAATTTAGCAACTTTCGTTGACGGATGAACAGCTGCTGGATTAGGATGCACACGTTTTTTTAATTTTGCAGAATTCTGTACGAATATTTGAGTTGACTTGTAATCATTTGTATTCTTTTAAAGGTTTTTTGAATTTTCATGAAATATTTAGAATACATGTTAAATTATTTTAAATTCTTTAGAGTCTTTTGAATTCAGCAGAATGCTATCGAATTCTTCGAACTCAACTATAATCTTTTGAATTTTTTCAAAGATCTTTGAATTCTCTTGAATAATTTAGAATATATATATATATATTTTTTAATTTTGTGAATTCTTTTGAAAACATGAAATTCTTTTTCACTATTTCCAAATAAATCAACTTTGGTAGACGGTGAACTACTACTGAATTAGGATGCACTCGTTTTTTCTTAATTCTGCAGAATTCAAAAGGCTTGAAGGGATTTACAACAATTAAACGTGAATTCTAAAAATTTTAAGGGAATTCTAAAAAGTTCTTAAAGGTTTCAACGGAATTCAATGACTTCTACAGATTTCTTCAGAATTCAAAATACGTGTAAATCCTGATTCACGAGTAGTTAAACCGATGACCAAAGGTGATGACTTTGGAAATAGTTTAAGAGAATTCCATGCTTTCAGGAGAATTCAGAGAACTCAATACATGTGATTGAATTTTACATAAATCAGGGTTAATAGTTTGGATGATCATTGATTATTTTCAATAAAATGCGAATTATTTGGGCTCACTGAAATTATTTGCGCTACGCTCACCAAATTTCGGCGAACCTGGCCTAGATTTCCATTTTTTCCATGCACAGAAATTCGGTAAGCCATTGTTTTATCACGAACATGTTAAAGTATAAAAATTAATTTTGTTGCAAAGTTATTTTACGGTTCGATCGAACTCGAGCCCACCCGCTTTAAACAGGCGAATACATTTCATTTTTTTTTAATGCTCGAAGCAAGGTAAAGTTTTCGCTGTAGGAGATATTGCTCTTCGGCGTCGCACGCACACTTGCAATTAACTGTTCACCTACATGCATTTCCAATGCCCTACAGTACCCAAAATACGCACCGGACACAAAAATGTCTTCGAACTTTTCGACTTGCATTCTTTTTTTCTATCCGCCATTACAAGGAACAACAATTCTCCTGGGACACCCTATATATATATATATATATATATTAGGGTGGCTCTTATTTACTCTTGGAAAAAAAATTTTTGCGACTTTTTTATCGCTACCCCCCCCCCCCAGTTTGGTTCCATTTTATGTAGAAATAATCCGTGTGAAATTTGAGCTTAATCAGACTAAGGGAAAGGGTGCCCCTGGGTCCTTGAAAATAAAAAAAAAACCATTAAAAAATCAATTTTATTTGTTTATTTTGCAGAATATTATTTATATGCAAAAAAGATTGATACGAAAGTTGTAGATCTATTAAAACTGCATATATTTGTTTCTATAACTTTTTCTTCTATGACTGACTGTTTTCGAAAAAATGCGAAAAAGTTTGCAACGAATAAGGCTACTCCAAGTACTATAGTAGAGGATAGACTAAGAGTCTTCTATAAAGAACGTAGCATTTTTTTGCTTTTAGTCTATCTCTGTCCTTCCCTGTTTCCTGAGTATTCTTTTCCAAGCGCTAACAAGAGGTACCAATACTAATGTAGTAATGCAGTTGTTCTGAGCAGATGTTCTTCTAAAATCTAAAGGACTCAAGTTCTCTTTCGGATATCGGAAGAGTCAAAACAAATTTTCATGTCAGAATGGCTTCTGCCCATCTATTACGTGAGAAAATTTATTTACTTGGACATTACTGGAATAAAATAACTGGAAATAAATTGCCACCAAATAAAGACGTTTTAAGTGTATTATTTTTCAATCTTCGTGTGGTGAAGTTATGTTTACGCGAAAGTGCCAGACTAGCATTGCAGGAGGTTATTATTTTTTGGGAAAAAGCACGAATTCCAACTCAGAAAATAAGAAACTGCATCCCAAAATTAGAATACTTGTACCAAAAATGGAGGCAATTTCATAAACACGCTGGGAGAACATCGGAGGCTCATAAGAAAAAAGAAGAAAATTTCAAATCGAAGGTCGAGGATCTTGTCGACATTGCACATGCTAACGCTGTGGAAAATATTACTATAGAAGAAGATAAGCATTTTTTAATGAATCAAAGGTTAAAGGGTCGACAAGGGTTCATGTTCGAGAAGAAACAGCGTTAATGGAAAAGAGCGAAGCGATCTTGAAATTGAACAACTAATTGAGCAATGAACTAAGTGATGCAATTTGCAATACTCCTCATTTTTCACATTTCAGTTTTTTAATTTAATTTTACAACATTGAATCTCTTCTTTTTCTTTTAAAGCTGAACCTGCCGAATTGATGTCATCTACAAGCGCCAGCAGTTTGGAATCAAGTACAGATATAAATGTATCAGTTGTTGGAAAATCCACTTATAATATTATGGTAAAACCTCGTCTCTCAGAAGGTACAGAATTGGAATTTTCATTACCAAAAGCAAAAGGGGCAAGAGGGAGTCGTACACTAGTGACTCCTAAGCTCGTTGTGGCCTTAGATAAATGTCAAATCAGTGACAGGGATGCATTTCATATTCTGATTGCAACTACCGAGGCAGAAAAGGCGACTGTAATTAAAGAGCAGTTCATGAACACAAAATTTAAAGCTGCTCTCGTGCACTGGGATGGTAAGTTACTGCCAGCGTTAACAGGTAAGGAGACCATTGATCGACTTCCTGTGATTCTTTCGAATGGCGATGCTGAACAACTTCTTAAAGTGCCTGTACTGTAATCTGGAACTGGAAAAGATCAGGAATCTGCTGTTTGTGAAATTCTTGTTGAGTAAGGTCTCCAAGATTGTGTTATAGCATTAGTTTTCGATACAACAGCATCGAATATTGGAATTTATAGAGGTGCGTGCGTTTTGATAGAAAATTTTTTAGAAAAAAATCTTTTGTACTTTCCTTGTAGACATCATATGTATGAAATTATTTTTAGAAGCGTTTAGAGGAAAAGATGGGTAAAAGTACAGGTCCGATTTTATTGATCTTTAAAAATTTTCAAAAAGCTTGGCCTGGAATCAATGTTATTAATTTCCAATCAGGGGTTGAAAACGAAAAGATCAAAGGACACTTCAATAAAGGAGACGTATCTCGAATTCTTGATTTTGTTAAAAATACTTTAAAGGAACAGCAGTCTAGAAAGGATTATAGGGAAATATTGGAATAATTAATAATTTTCCTTGGCGAAGTACCACCTCGCGGAGTATTTTTTCGTATTCCGGGGGCTATCGATCATGCGAGGTGGATGGCAAAAGCTATTTATTGCTTGGAAATTTTTCTCTTTTGTCGTGAATTTGTATTAACTCTAGAAGAAGAGAATGCGATCTGCGATATTTGTGTTTTTTATTGTTAGTGTGTACGTTGAAGCATGGTTTTGTGCGCCTTCTGCTGCTCAAGCACCTTACCTGGATTTCAGGGTTTTGTTAAATCTTTATGAATATCAAGCTGTCGATCCCGGTATCTCTCGTGTTGCATTAAAAAAACTAATGAATCATGTATGGTATTTAAGCTCTGAATCTGTCGCATTAGATTTCTTTGATCCGAAATTGTCATCAGAATCGAAAATGAAAATGGTCAATGCTTTGAATCGCGAAACAAAGTCATCAAATGAAAATTCGAAGCGAGTAAAAGTACAAACCGATGAAATCCCAGAAATGATTAACAATGGAATTGAGCAATTCGTTTCCGCTCACATTAAACGACTTTTCGAAAGATTTAACTTGAATGATGTATCTCTTAGGACAGAACCGTCGACGTGGCCTAAAAATGAAAGTTTTGTTAAAGGACTTGAATTATTAAATAAATGAAAGTTGTAAATGATTCGACTGAGAGATGGGTTAAGCTTATGGAAGAGTATAATAAATTATTAACGAAAAAGAAACAATAGAAACATCATGTGCTTCAAATTGTGAGTGATTATCGCCAAATGTTTCCAGGTTATAAAAAGAGTCATTGTCTATGAGTCAAGATTTGTCGTAAAAAATCGCATTTTTCTCGAAAACGGTCAGTCATAGAAGAAAAAGTTGTAATATAAAATATGTGCACTTCTAACATAACTACAACTTTTGTATCATCCTTATTTGCATGTAATTGAAATTTTGCAAAATAAACAAATAAAACTAATTTTTTGTATGGTTTTTTGATTTTCAAGGGCCGAAGGGCACCCTTTCCCTTCGTCCGATTAGGCTCAATTTTTACACGAATTATTTCTACATAAAATGGATCCAAAATGGGGAGTAGCGTGGAGAAAATTCAAATTTTGAAAGTAAGAGCCACCCTAATATATATACTACAAATGCGCACAGTTATGTTATTTACAGTTTAATTGTACTCAAAAATTGCAATCCGCAAAATTTTGTTTAAAAAAGCTGTCAGTTAGAATTATTTATGCATTTTTCTCGAAAACGGTCAGTCATAGAAGAAAAAATTGTAGAATAAAATATGTGCACTTTTAATAGATCTACAACTTTTGTACCATCCTTGTTTGCATGTAATTGAAATTTTTTAAAATAAACAAATAAAATTGATTTTTTGTATGGTTTTTTGATTTTCAAGGGCCGAAGGGCACCCTTTCTCTTAGTACGATTAAGTTCAAATTTTACACGAATTATTTCTACATAAAATGGAGCCAAAATATAAATATATATGTTATATATGTTATATATATGCACAGTTATGTTATTTACAGATTAATTGCACTCTGTCAGTTTAAATTATTTAAAAACTTAAAAATAAAACAATTTGATTTTAAAATCAAAATTTCTTATTCTATTTACATTAAGAAGCCAAACGTCTTTTTACCCCCAAGGTGCACAATATACTCGTATTATTATACCTAAAATCTGTATACTACATAACCCCCCGTTTTCAAATACTAGAAAATGGTTTTCAAAGATTGAGAGAAAACTGAAAAAATTTTAAGGAGAAAGAAAAAAATTCCAAAATGTCGACTATTTAATTTTGGAAAAAAAATTGATTCCTAACTATCGAATTCCAAAATTTTCAAAAACTAGCAAAAGAAAAGGCCAACATTTTTTTTAAATTTGCATAACAAAATTGACATATTCAAATAAGTTTAAAAAATGACATCATAGCAAAACTATGTTTCCAAACTGTTTTCTGGAATTTCTCTGATCTTTTTAAACAAATGATCCCATTTTCGAAAAAAATTGTATTTATTTTTAGAATACCACCCCTAATTACCAATTTTTCTAGAGCTAGAACATAAGTACAAAATAAAAAATGTTTGTGAAAATTGGAATCGTTTGTTACAATTCGGATAAATCATAAGGTTATTTTCCGTGAAAATTGAAAGCTTTACTTCCTAACGTGTATGTTTCCCCCTTCGGCGACGGTCTGACTAAGTGAAAATGAAGTCGACACGTATTGGAGTAGACTCTAAAAGTTATCTAGTTCTATTGGTTTTCCTGTAAGGACAGTGAATCGAAAGTTTGAAGACCGAAAGCACCAAAGTGCCAGCATCCTCTTCTCCGCGTAGTACTTTCGAGGAGTGTCTATATCTGCTCGTGCATACGTAAAGCATAACCTTATCCAATACAGGCTGAAAACCTCGCCTTTCGCTCACCATCGTTCCACCTCCTTTCTTCTTTCACACAATCGATACACCTCTCTTTGAATCTTTCAATCACATTTGCCATTCCTCACCCTCAGAGAAACCCAGAGCGAGGCCACCACCTAGCCGAAGTCGGAAACCAATACATAATACCTTCTGAGTTCTGTCTTCTGAGCCTCCCACCATCAAATACGCTTCGTTTTCGAACAACTTCACATTTGGATAACCCGTTTTAATTCGCTCGCAAAATGCAGCAGAAGGAAGTAAAATCCAAGGAAAGAACAAAAAGGAAATCATTCAGAGAACAAAGCTTGAATGTGGGTATGATAAATCGTGGCCAGTTAGGTACGTTAGCTACATACGGCAGACCAAGTGGAAGTAGAGAAAGGAAAAAGTAGTAGGGTAGGAAAAGAGAAATATTATTGGCAAATTTATTTCTGCACCGAGGAATTGTTACCGTCATTACGCTGGCAAACGAACACGTGTTTAAACTGCCTGTAGGTTAGACGCTCTGCTGCTTCATGATACTACGGTAAGGCCATTCCACGAGGGCTTGAGTCCTTCTTTCTCACTGACTGATATTTTCATTTTGCTTGACAAATATTCAAACTGAAGCTAGAGCATTAGAGCTGTTTATTCTTTGCGAATGTTCAAGCAGTTAACGTAGAACACCTGATACTAAATTGAAAAAGAACCGTTTTCTAACAAAATTAATAGCTCGAGATTTTTGATCCCTACTGCATGCACCTTAATTAATTTTGTTTTAGGGTAGTCGGAATTAGTAGAAGTTTTGAGAGTGAAATATTTAAAAAGACGATATAAATAATTGACGCTAAAATAGTTTAGAAACTAAGGACTAGTTAGCAGGGAAGTTTTAATAACATTAGTAAAAATTCTATTCGATAGGAAAATTGCAGCTGTCCTCTGGGTTTGAAACTTCGTGAAATTGCAATCTCGATTCGACAATATCCGACGTATCAGCAGCAGATGCCGAATCCACCATTAGTAAGCAAGACACGCACCCAACGTTCAGGAAGAAACACTACCTGTTACGTAATTCCCATCTATATCATTTTGGGGATTTAAGATAATCTCGATTTAATTATTCATACGTGAAACGTAATATTCTCATCGCATTAATCAAAACGGTATGCATAAGCTAATTAGAATATTGATACGTGTTCGAATAGGATGTTATCATTGGTTTTTTAAAGGTTCGATGTCAACCAGTCCCTGTTAAACTGTTAAAACTCTTTAATAAATAATATAGAATACGAATTTGAATTATAGTGGGGTACGATACTTGGGAAGGGAGGGAACTACCAAATATCAGTAAAAATTGACATCGCCATGGAGAATCGAAACCTTGATCGCAAGCTCGAAGCCGACTGCCCGGTACACTGTGAAAAATAAAAGAAATCACCATTTATAATGGTAAAACTACAAATGAGAAATTCTAATCAAGCTTATAAGTTGACCACTTGTAGATTGATACTACAGCACGGCGTTGTAAAAGTACATTTTCTGCTTGTGAATCTGTCACTTTCAGAGTAGGTAATAAGTGGAGTTACTTTTAGAGCTTTTAATTTTTGGATGCTGGTAAAAATGAAGAAGCTGTTGAAAATTCCTTTTGCGAATATAATTTCACATCTGAAAATTCGAGTATTGATAACACGGCATACTTGCACTGAAAGTAGTTTTAAGATTTCAAAACTTGCGTAAAATAATTATTAAGAAATGGTTAAATTAAAATTATTCGTAAAAATGCGTGTTTTATATTGGTGGTGAAAATTCTGAACTACTTTATTGGCTTTTTTTTGGTCCTCAAGAATCCTTGACATGCAGTGAGTATCGTGTATGAAGTTTGATTTTAAAAAAAGAACAATAATTTGATTAACCTAGAAGACGAATAAAGACATAATTTATGTTTGAATAACAAAATTGATGAATTAAGGTTAGAAAATTTTAATATTTATAACATATTTAAACAAATTTAAACAAATTTAAATTTACTTTAATATTAAAACATATTTAAACATATTTAAACCAAACATCAATTTTTGTGTTCTCATCGATCGTAATTACGTAATTACTGTTAAATGTAAAAAAAAAATTAAAAATATATTGTATTTCAATTAACTGTTATAGTGAGGAATATTCATTTTACTTGCAGTTGCAAATTTCGATACGTGCATATCTAATCACAATCGATCTGAAAATATTCAAAAGGACGCCACCAATGCTTCAAACTTTTTTAATCATACTAATCATAAATATTTAATTTTCCTTGTACATTAAAATGGCGCCGAAACATCACCGAGCGAAGTGGTACTGCCTTTCAATTATCAGCTCGAATGAGGCTAAGTATAATGATATATGAAAAAGCAAATTGTGCTGCTATTAAACTTTTTCTACTGGAAAACATTGTTACTTTTTACATAAAAACACCATACCTATAGATTTACAAATAATTGTAATTGTTCAGAATCTACCTGGAAAGTTACATTACCTCCAATTTCAATTCCTGACTGAATCTGAAAGTCGTAATATTACAAGAAATTTTTTTACCCTGCACGCTATGCAGTGCGCCTTTGAGTCGGGTAATGAACAGCTTTCTGTGCTCGTTCATCAGCATTAGCCGATGACGTCACATCACTGCTACCTCAGTCGAATTTTGTCCTTGCGTAAAGAGGGGGGAGCTATCTGACCTGTGCAGTTTACCATGTTACAAAATATGAAGGAATGGAAAGCGAAAAATGAAGAATAAAATCAAAGATGATACAATAAAAAAATGAAGAACAAGGATTGAGTGGTTTTTTTTATCAGTGAATGCATTGTGGAATAGGGTGTCCAGATAATTCCTGATTTTTTTATAAAGCTTTACAGAAACTTTCTCATTTTGAAGGAAACTTTTCCGTAATTTTCTTACAGGTTTTCAGAAAAAATTGATACACGTCACTAAATTCCTTTTCACGTTAAGAATCAAATTGTTGATTGTTTTTTATTTTTCTATGCTCTATTTTGAAAATTGAATTTCTTCATTTGTGACACTACTTTCAAATTAAGAAATAGTATACAAGACTCTTTATTCTTCAACTTCAGCTAACAAATTGAGATTAAGTAAATAAAATTTAAAAATACGTATATATAAACACATTAAAATAATTACTTTGCGATATTTATATATGTCCAAAATATCACTCCCTTTTGGTTGATCGAAAGGGTGTCTAGTGTACTATTTATTATTTAAAAGTGGTTTCACAGATTAAAGGGAGATCAAACCATGTCACTCACTTTTTTGAATTCATTACTACACGGAAAAGAATATGGAACTGTAATATCCCATTAGGAGTGCAGGAATCATTTGATCCTGTGTTTAGAAACAAATATGCCTATATTTATGAGATCATTTGGTTCCAAAATAGTTAGATGAATCCGCGCACCCTGCTTGGGAACGAATCAGTCCCACAATCGGCAAAACGGGGTCGCCTCGCTGAGCGAGAGAGTATACTTTAACTGTAGTCTAGTATAGACTATAGTAGCGATGGTAGCTGTTTCTGCCGATCATGGGAACGAATCAGTCCCATAGCGCGAAGCGAAAAGCTACTACAATTTTTGGTAATAATAAGTTCTGAAACTAGACGACTATTTGGTCCCATGTTTTTTTCCGTGTAACAAATGCTCGACCCGCCCGAGTCAAGCATTTTTTGCGGTTTCAACCAAACCCAATCCTGAATATTTTTCGGATCAAAATAAAGTTTTCTAGCAGAGAAAACACTCGCCAGCCACAAAAATTCCACGCAGCTCACAAAATCTACAAATTATTTGAAAATATTAACAGAAGATACTGCTATCAGAGTCAAAATTTAGAAATCAGTTAGATTTATAGTGCGATAAGTAATCCGCGATTTAAATTTCGAAAAACTTTAAACTATTCAATTTCCATTTGTTTTGAAAAGTTTTTTTCTAGAAATTGAAGGAAATTCAATTAATAGGAGACGTTAGAAATGTTGAAAGAAAACCATTTTCTTGGCGTAAGTGCAATATATTGTTGTTTGCCTATTTAATGGATGGCTCCTCGACTGTTAAATGAAAAACATCAAGTTTTTTGGTGGCCTCAATGGTCCCTTCATTTTCATTATTATTTCAAAAGCAAAACTTTGGGCTTATTAATTTTTTTGTAATATTCATAAATATCTTATATCGATACATTTCAGCAATCAGACGTAATTATGAAAGATATGTGAATGTGACGAGTTCAGTAGTATTGAGTACAATTATTTAAAGAAAAACTAATTTATTGGTTACTTATGAAAATGGTATACTTTCACTTAATTTCATAAACAAAATTGAATTCGATTAAAAAATGTACAACAATAACTTGAAATGATAAGGTCGTTACTGAAACATTTTTTTTAGCTAATAAGGGGCTCAAAAAGTCGATTATAAAATTATTTGACTGGAGCACAAGCATTTGCTATTGAACTAAAAAAATGATATTATTAAAATGATTCAACATAGAATGAGTTTTTCTCTCGATTTAAGGAAATTTATAATCATTTCTCAAACCTAATCTATTATTAAACCAATTAAAAAATCTGCAAATCGTTCATCTTCATTTGAAAACTTTTTTTCGTATATTTAAATGATTAGAAAATGCATGATTCGGTGTTAGGATCTGTTAAGAAAATATGTAAGGAATTTAGATAAGGGGAGGGGGGGGGGTCACCTCAAATATTCCACTAATTTTAAAGTTACATACAGTTATTATAGAAAAAGTGTAGTATAGGGAGGTGGGGGTGGAAAATAGTAGAAAAATGCGATACGGGTTTTTTAAACCGTCCTTCAATTTAATAAATTTCTAAACCATTGAACAGCATTTAATTCTAACATTCTTTTAGTTTGAAAATATCTACCGCAAAATACCTTAGGTAAACATTCCGTTTTCTTTACTTGTTTAGAACAAAGAATTAAATTAATTTACTGATTATTTGTATTTTCTTAAAGAATGTGATTTTCTATTAAAACTGACATAAAAATGCTATTCATTCTATAAGCCTTGTTCAAAGGCATATATGTTATTGATTTTAGTGTTACAGTTATAGCACTCATAACATCACTGTGAAACCGCAATGAATAATTCTTCTGTCAATTATTGACATTTGAAGTACCTTATTGTTAGATTCTAATTATATTAATTATAGATGAGTTGCTTTCACGAAAACTGCTAACCCATGTACAAATTTGGCCGAGAATTGACCGAGAATCTCCCGGGAGTTTACGCTCGGGAATTTTTGGGTTGTTCAAGAGGAATCTGTCGAGAGTAACACGAAAATCTCGGAGCGCCCAATCCGAGCACCATGCACGTGTATAAAATACATCTCCGAGAAACAGAGATAAGCAAGACCCGAAATCGGACCGATATTTTCGGTTCCGATGCACATTAGATTCATATGGAATTTGTGGTTACACAATAGAGTTATGTGGCACTTAGAGCTGCGCAGTAAACTTCTTTGGGATTTGTGGTTGCGCAATAGAGATATATCGAACTCCGAAGTAGACATACGTGGCATTTTTCTGACACCTAATGCTGTGCAGTGTAGGTACGTCGCACCCACAGATACTCAGTAGAATCATTTGCAGCTTATAGATTCCCAGTGTAATAGTGCCTGATTAAAAAGCCACAGAAATCTACTGCGCAGCAGAAAGTGCAACACATCTATAGTGCACAGCGACAAGTGCAACATGAGACTAATACGCATCGGGAATTGCAACCTTACTTTCAACCGCAACTAAAAATGTCATAGAAGGTTACTACACTTTTAGAAGTGCGACATAAATCAAGTGCGTATCCAGAAGTACAACATAACTCTAGTACACAAGAATAAATGCTACAAAAGTCTAACGCGCAACCAGAAATGCGATATTACTCTAGTAAGCAACAAAATATGCCACATAAGTCTACTGCGAAGTGGGAAGTGCGACATAAATCTGGCCATAACCAGAAGTGCTACATAAATATAGTGCACAACCACAAATTCCTCGTAAGTCTAATGCGTAGCCAGAAGTGCAACATAACTCTACTGCGCAGCCGCAATTACCTCTACATACCTCCGAAATTTTAAATTTGACAAAGTTCGGGCAGCGTTATTAACTAGACACCCGAATCGAAAAACACCGGTTCTGGTATATCACGCACAGATTCGATCCGAAGATTTTCGGGCGGGTCAACTGTCCGGATGTAGTACTTGAGAGACCCGGATAGGAACTGCTTGATCTGGACTCGAAAATAGCAGTCTGGCTCTGGGTCTTACACATTTCTGTTCGTCGGAGATGGCTTTTATACACCTGGTTCACGGATTTGACGTTGCGAGAATCTCTTCCTCGACTCCGGATAGATTTCTGTTGTGCTTCCGGGAAATTCCCATTGAACTCCCGAGATGAATCACGCGGTCCACTCTCGTTCAATTCCCGGAACATTCCCGATCAATTCCCGGGAAAATTTTCAAAGGAAAATAAGCAATTAATGTTAAAGAATGATTTATTTTATATGGAATATAATTAAAATATAAAAAAGGATAGTAATATTAACTGAATATAACTGAATATTATACTCAAAATTTCGTATGTTAAATGGCACATTTGCGAACAACAATGAGTAGGTAATAGTCTTGATGCAAATGCATTATGATTATAGTTATAGTATATAAAAATAAAACACGGATAAAATGTGTGATCTTCAGCATAAAAGAAATCATAACTATCTTTAAAAATGTTTCAAAATTTCTGAAAAGAAATACAGAAAAACTTTCTAACAATGAGAACGAAATTTTCGCTTCTAGAGCTAATAAACACTGAATATCATGATTTTCAGCTAACCACCCTGTTGCAGAATTCTATTAATAAGGAGATTCTTGACGTTTTCAATTACCACACTGAGAGAACTGCACTTATATGAAAAAGAATTTCTCTTGCTCATTCTGTTATCAGCGCAAAGCGTTATTCAAAATTCCAACACAGCTCGAAAGCCGAAATCTCCGGGTTGATCGCTCAGTTAGTAAACTCTGTACCAAAACCAAATTACGTCTTTCCACGAATCCGTTTTGCGTTTCTGTTGGGAACATGGAATATCTATCTCGCCGTGTTCCAGGTTGGTGAGGGTTAGAAGGTCGGTTCGGTAGTCGCGGTTTTTGAAAGCCCTGCTACAAAACAGACACGTGAGGAAAGAGAGAGAAGGAATGAGAAAGTGTATGAGAGAGAGACCCGTTCCCACAACCAACGTGCAGTAGAAACTGAGGTTTCGAAACCTCAAGCAACTACAACGCGAATCCTAGGTCCGCGCTATGCTAAACCCTCTAACGAGCTTACTTCTCGTAATACCTCAGGCGTTTTAGTTTAGCCCAGAGCGGCGCAGGGATAAATTCGTTTACAATTGATACACCATTCCTAGGCACCGGATAAAATTTTGTGGTAACGGAAGCCTGAGTGCCTTTCGCGTTTACCAAAATTTAAATGTTGTTACCCAACTCTAGATACGTTTCATATTCGTCTGTTCTAGATGTCTTCGTTAGTTCATTACTCTCTGAACTGTGAAATCTTACTGCCTTGTAGTCAAATTATATTAATTGATTCTGGCAAAAAATACGAAGCAACTTCTAATTTTTCTACATATTTAGAAGGAAACTCACTTCTAAGTGATTATAAAAGAACTATAATGATTTCTTACTTGACATGAAATTATAGAATTGTGCAAATATAACAATTTTAAAATAACGTGTGCGAGGTGAATTTTAAAAAGTTGAAAGGCTACAAAAATTATCCTTAAAGTATACTATAAAATGTTCTATCTTACTTCGGCATTTAAGACATCTAATTCAGTTAAAAGCAATATTGTTTACGTAGCTAACTGACATTCGTAATTTGTTCCCTTTGGCGTAAAAAAACTGAAGAAAAAAATGATATATATACTTAATTGTGCACATAAATGAGATATTACGCGGATTTCTAGTAAACATTTCTCCAAGTATATTCTCTAGTGAAATAAGCGACTGGATACTGTTTGGTAGTTGCAATGTTTCGCCTTTATTAAGGGCTTAAATATATACCTTAACCCTTTACAACTTTGAACATGATAAAATTGTATCAGGTTAAACCGTCAGCATCCGACCTACCTTGGAGAGTGGTAATAACGGGTATGTGCATACTGACTTACACCGAGAAACTCAATGTGGCAGTCATTAAACTTAAAGGGTCGTATACTTGAGAAACTCACTCACCCTATCATGTTAATTAGAAACTAGAAAATTGAACTATTTGGTACGAAATACGAAAATATTTCCAGAAGTAATTTCTAAACAAAGTATGGACCCAACGGTAAAGTTGATATGCTAATAATAATTAATAAATTAATTTTTCATAGCAAGTCTAGTAGGTGATCTACTTCACCATTACTTACGTAATTTTTTTTCTTGAAAGTTAATAATTGATTACGCAAGATAATTTTTTACCGCGAATTTATTAAATTTGTTAAAAGAATAAAATTAAGTCTTCATTTAACTGTGTCAAACTAAACAATTACACGGTAAAAAAATTGAGAATTTTCCCAACTGTTCCTGAGGCAAAATTCTCAAATTTAGTTAGGAAAGTGGCTTTCCCTCATGAGCTTAGTAATCTCCCCAAAGTTCTGGGAATATTTTTTCAAAGAGCAGAATATTCCACAGGCAGTTGGGAATTTCGCCGAAATGATAGGAAATTGACAATACCCTTTGAAGTATAGTCAATTTTGCGCAAAGTAATGGTAATTTACTCTGGAACATGAGAAAACTCACACTTATACTACAAAAAAATTCTACAAACATCAAACCTGAGAATAATACCTCAAATTTTCGTATTGACCTATAAATATTAATGAACTTCTTTGATTACCTCATTGTTCTTTTGAATATCAAATTAATTTATAAGACCAAATCAACGATTAATGACCGCATCAATGATCAAAGAATTATATGAATCGATTATATTTTATTTAAATTTTTTAGTTTGTTTTGTTTATACATATGCCACGCGGGTACACCATTAACGAACAACAAAGAAAGAAACCAATTAAATTAAAATATAAATTAACAAAAATAAACCCAGCTAATTATTAATTGTGTAAAATAGTTAGTTAGTTTATATATAGCTTAGTTTCTAATAATTATACAATATATAATAATATTAATTAATTATGACGTATAATAATTAAATTATTATTATTTATCATATCATAATAAATTATAACTTCACTATTGCCTTAATTTGAATTTTGTTTCTTGGAGCTGGTAGTTTAGAAGTAAATCCGCCAGGGCGCGACGTGCGCCTCTCTCACAACAGAAATAATGCGACGAGTGTTTAGGAGAGCCGTTGACGCGAAGCAAAGCATACAGATTGAATCCAAAATTCGATACGAGAGATAGAGAGATTAAGTGTTTGCATTGTCGTGTTTACTTTTCATGTGCAATAACAAGTCTAGTGAAAAAACAAGGAGACGAAGGTGTGTGGATCGCATCTCTTTGAGTGTCTGGACGGAAGGTGTGTGGCTCGCCGCCCAAGTGTTGTGACAAACTAGTGCTTATGTGAGGAAGGTGGCCTGCGGTCACCCTCCCTCGCATCCTCAATGTCCAAATCAGGAAGACTTATGGTCAGGGACTGGAAAACGGTGGATGAAGAAGGCAAGACCAAGAAGTTTAAGCCTTACTCAAGGGAGAAAGCAATCAACGGAAGTCCGATAAAACTTATCAATCGATTCAACCTACTAGCTACTGACCCTTCAATGGATCAAGATATTCGAGCAACTGAAACAGACATACCCTAACATGAAAAAATCTCCAGCGATGATGCTTTACTGACGCCCACAAAGAAGAACACCAAAAATCCACCTATCATAATTGCAGAAAAGATAGTTGACTTGGCTATGCTGATTAACCTCATACATGAGGTCACCTGAGGTCACAACCTGAAATTTCAAAGAGCAGGAGCTCTCCAAGAGTTACAATCTGCACGGATCTGATAGAAGACTATGTGATTCATGACTTAGGTTTATTTCAGCCCAGTGATATAACTAACAGCCTAGAAACTCAAAGACTCAAAACTTCCAGTGTCATCTTAATGAAGCAAAAAAGAGACAGACAATATGTGAATCCCATATATCTAGTGATACTAGCTAAGGATCTTAAGCCAATTGATGCCTTCAAAATAAAAGTAGTCTGTTTTATGAGAATTACTTGGTAAAAATATCGAAATAGCAAGAAAACAACACAATGCCGAAGATGCCAAAGATTCGGACACATTGTCATGCCACCCCAAAGTGTGTAGTGTCTTGATTCACACATCACACAGGAATGCAAAAAACCTAAGGATACTCTGCCCCAGTGTGCCAACTGTAAAGGCTACCACCCGGCTAATTATTCTAGATGTGCAACCTACAAGCAACATTTGGAAAAAAATTGAACGATTCAAAGCCCAGAGACAACATCATGCACTAGAAAGGACTCAAATCAAACGATATTACGATGCTACCCAAAGAGAAGACTTACCACGGCTGCCGAAAGCAAAACCCCAAGCAGAACCACGTCAACCCACCTAGATAACCAACAATTCCTCACGAAAACTACAGGAAGAGGATTAAAGAGGTGGAGCAGCTCAAATTCAACGTATTTTCAGAATATTTCAAGAGATAAATCAATACTGTGATCTAGCTAAACTATTTAAATTAGCACTAAAACTTAAGGAGGAAATTCTTAAATGTGCAAATAACTTTGAACGACTACAAGCATTATATGAGCTAGCTGCTGAAACTCATGGCTAGACCCGCAAATTAATTCACTCAATATAGTCTACTGGAATGTTGGTGGCTTTGAAAATAAACCTCATGAAATACCCACTTTTCTACATAAATATAAAGTCGACATTTTAATAGTCAACGAAACGTGGTTCACACAAAAAACTAGAATCCGAATCCCGGAATTAAAATATTATGAAAAGAATAGAATAAGTAAAAGAGCCTCTTAGGGAGTAACCCTCTTTGTTAAAAATAATAAAGCATGTACTGGAGTCCATATTGATAACCTTATAACGATAGAAGCGCATGCTATTGGCCTTGAAAATGGTATCCTTGTTGTTGCCCTCTATGCCTCTAAAAACAACATCATCCAACCTGATTTGCAAAAAATATTCAGCTTAAGCAATTAAGTCATAGCAGCAGAAGACCTTCACTTAAAATACACCTGTTGGAACTGCTATTATAACAATAAAAACGGGCATGTTATTTTTAACTTTATTGCATCAAAACCAATACACTTAGCTCATCCTGATGACTTCACTCTATACCCGCATAATCTAGAGGCACGGCCAAATATTGTAGATCTTGTTCTCTTTAAAAGTATTTCAGAGCCTGAAACCATTATTGCGCTTGACGAACTTGACTTTGATCATAAACCAGTCCTTATGACAATTAATAAAAAGAAAATTACAAAATCAAATAATAAACCCATTAAAACCTTAGATTATAAAAACGCTGACTGGAAAAAATCTAAAAAATACATAAATGAAAAACTAATGAAAAACTCTCTGCAAAAAACGTACTGATTCTATTGAGAACTGCCTAGCTGAAATAACTCAATTAATTCAAAACGCAATTAAACTTAGCATACTATTAAAGTCCTTAAAAAATTATAATGAAGCTTTACCGGATGGCATAATCCAGCAAATTAATCACAAAAATAATCTTCGCGCAATCAAAAAAAAACAAGGAGTAAACATCTTAAATCGATGGTTAACAATCGATACTAAAGATAATCCACTATGGAATCTAACAAGATTACTTAAAGGTAGAAATAATAAATTTATACCCCCTCTTGAAACCCCCAATGGCGTTGTTCTTAAGGACAGGGACAAAGTTGAGATTATTGCGAGGAATTTTGAATCGGGACACCGTTTAACTAGTGGATAGGGCAAAGAGAAACACAACAGAAATATGAACAAGAAGGATGAAAATATTCTAGCATTTGACTTTAATATAGATGATATAAAACTTGCTACTCCTAAAGAAGTTAAAAAGTTAATTACTAAAAAAAACAAAAAAGTTCCGGTCATGGATGGGATCCAAAATATTATATTAAAATACCTATTTAGAAAAGCAAATGTGCAAATATCGCACATTATTAATACCTGTCTCAAGCAGGGCTACTTTCCCGAGGCATGGAAAAAAGCAAAAATTTTACCCATACATAAACCAGGAAAAGACAAAAACCTACCTCAGAGTTATATACCAACTAGCCTCCTCCCTATCCTTAGTAAAATATTCGAAGCAATAGTATTAAACGGAAAAAAGTCACTCCACAGTACAGCAGCTAGCTCGTGTCATAGATTTTATAAGTACAAAGTTCAATATAAAACATGTCACATGCGCGCTATTCCTCGATATTGAAAAGGCTTTTGACACAGTGTGGCATAAAGCTCTCATATGTAAGCTAGCTAGTTACCAAATACCGCAATACTTAGTTAAAGTAATAGACAATTATCTTAGATCTAGAATATTTCAAGTACAAATTAATGATGCGATCTCGAATGAAAAATCTATAGCGGCAGGGGTCCCCAAAGGCTCTGTCTTGGGACCTGTGTTATTTTTATACTTTTTCAATGACATTCCGAAAACTGAAGATGTACGAACTGCGCTATTTGCCGATGACACTGCCCTTTAAACAGCATCTAGGCGTAACAGAATAGGTATAAATAGACTCCAGAAGTACATTACAGTATTAGAAGAATAGTTCCATCGATGGAAGATTAAAGTTAATACCTCTAAGACTGACTTTGTGATATTCTCGCATAATGATGATTATAGAAAATTCTCGGAACTTTAAATGTACTATGATACCCTAGTGTCTAAGAAAGTAGGCAAATATCTAAGTGTTATGCTAGATTGTAAATTATATTATAGCAAACATATTAAAATTACGAGAGCAAGAGCATTCATGACTGCAAACCTTCTATACTCAATGTTGCATTCCAAAAGCAAAATGAGCTTCCAAAATAAATTAGTTACGTATAAAATGATTATTAGGCGAATCATGCTATATGCTGCTCCCATCTGGGGCAATACTTATAAAACAAATATCTTGAAACTCCAAACGGTCCAAAATAAATGTCTCAGAATTGTCCTTAATGCGAAACCTGGAACCAAAACTAAACTTCTGTACACTAGACTCAATTTTACATTGATCGATAGGCAAATATTAAAACCAACTAAAGATTTCTTTGATAACCATTTATTGAAACTTACAATATTACAAAATACTGGTAGGCTACGCTATCAAGACGCACCTTATAAGATCAAATATAAACTGTTGCAACACCTGTTACAGAAATAATTATACCAAACCCACTCATAGCTGGCCTAACAGCACTAGGAGTTAGCCTGTAAGATTGTAAATAGTGTAAATAATCTAAGTTGTTGCTTATATTTAATAAATATATTAAGCAGGTTTTTTATGCAATTGTTTTCCTGAGCACAAAAATGATAATTTATGCTACGAAATAGACGAAGAAAATCAGTAACGCAAACACAACTAAAATAATTACACAGCCACACAAAAAAACAAAGTTCTAACCTGGAGGTCTGACTATGTTTACTATACGTTTTTTGGGTCGCTGAATCCGAATCCGGGGTCAATTTGACCCCATCAGATTAGAATTTTGACATAACCTCAAAAAACCAATAAGGCGGACACTTTTTGTAAAAATTCATCGGATTCGCTTGAGACTCGTTACTCGCGGGTTTTCGTGGTCGCTAATTACGAATCTGACATTGTTTCTACAAAATTCTAAATGGCCGATCCAATATGGCGGACACTTTTTGGAGAAATTCATCAGATTCTCTTGAAACTCGTTACTCGGGAGTTTTCGGGGTCGCTGCTTATGAATTGAAAATGAATTTAAACGATCTATGTAGATCGTTTAAAGAGAAAAGAACTCAATGCAGCTCAAAAAAGATAATTAAAGTAATGTGCCTTTTCTCAACACTTTTACCAAATAGCCCTTTTGAGAGCGGCATGATGTACAAAATCCGATCATGCAACCTACTCGCGGTGTACATCGGGTAAGGCCAATGCCGACGGTCAATTATTTAGTAAAATGAACGTGAAAATATAGAAATTTAGACTCCTTGAGGTTATGGCAAAATCCTAAAGTAATGGGGTTAAATGGGCCTCGAATTCATAAATGGAAATTGGAATTAGAGCACTTTAAATTCATAACCAGCGAATTTTGTAGAAACAATATCAGATTCGTAATTAGCGACCACGGAAAACCCACGAATAACGAGTTTCAAGGGAATATAATGAATTTTTCCAAAAATCTTCCGCCATATTGGATCCGCAATTTTAAATTTTGAAAAAAATATCAGATTCGTAATTAGCGACCACGAAAACCGGGAGTAACGAGTTTCAAGCGAATCGGATGAATTTTTCCAAAAATTGTCCGCCATATTGGATCCGCCATTTTGAATTTTGAAAAAACAATATCAGATTCGTCATAAGCGACCACAAAAACCCGGGAGTAACGAGTTTCAAGCGAATCTGATGAATTTTTCCAAACATTGTCCGCCATATGGGTTTTTTGAGGTTATGTCAAAATCATGATCTGATGAGTATAGCAAACATAGTCAGACCTCCAGGTCAGAACTTTTTTTTTGTGTGGCTGTGTTATCGACAAATAGGAATATATATCGTTGTTATAAGATAGGAGTCCTAAAAATGTTATATGTACCATCTTTTGAATGTAATGATTTATGAATAATAAATAAATTTTTGAATTAAATTGAAAAAAGCAAATCATAGTTACCGAGGATCATAGTGCCGAGGATATACCATGATCAAGAAGGGGTTTCCTCAGGACGAGGCTCTTCTATCGCACTACGGTCAAGCTGTCCCTTGCATTTTTTATTAATATTCCACAAATTTTAGGCAGTTTCCCCTACAAAAAGTACGGGAAAATTCCAAAACTAATGCGTCAATTTCCCTCTACGTTGGAAATATTCCTCACGAAATGTTGGTAAATTTCCCAAACTTTTGGGAAAATTCCTACCATTCTTTGAGATGTTCCCCTACGAACGTTTGGAATATTCCCAACGTGCTTGGGAATATTTTCCCCAACTTTTTGGGAAAATTCGCGAAAATTTTTTTACAGTGTACTTATTAAACTGACAAATCGAGCGGCATAAAACTGATAAGAGGTTTCCCGTAATAGGGGATCAAAAATCCTTTGAATCTTATCAAAGACTGTTTTCGATGTATCGCTCCAAGGGTGCGAGGTGACTGATCAGATATTTGAGATTCTACGTGAGGAAATCCTTACGAAAGAGGATGAAGCTATCAAGGAACAAAAGAAGATTCTCCACCAAAGAGGGAAAAGTGGCACGACTCGAGAGTCGGGAAAATGCGTCTATGGAAGGGGGCAGTGGGAAAATGTAAGAAAACGGAAAAAGTGTATGGGTGGGCAGAGTTTCCAGGAAGGAACGCAATCGAGTGGGATTAAACCTTCTCGATTGCTTCCAACTTCACGCGAGTTCGCCTTCCCTCACAGTAAAAAGATTCACGGTAGTAGAATCGTCGAGATCGCCGTCGATTTCGATGAATTCCTCCGAGAATGCCAGAGGTTAATTGGACATTTTTTATTGTCAATTTGTGATTGAGATCGTGGCCTTTGTCACACCGATCGACTCGACGGTCCGAAAAGCAGACGAAGATGGACTGAAATGGCGCTTTGTCGGAAACAGCGCATTAGAGCTCTCTTTGTTCTTTATCTCTCAGAGAGATGCAGCTTCTGCTTGAAAGCCGTTTCTTTTCAATGGTGATCTGTTCTTTCAAGGGGAAGAAAGGAATTTTGTTTCAACTGCATCTCAAAGGTCCAGGCTTTTGTAACATCAAGAGATAACAATTATTTGAAATGACACATATTTCGAAGACGAAGGAAGAAAAAAGATATGAAACTATATAAAACTATCTGTGGTGCGGACTATGTTCCTGTGCCTACATACTAAATATTTTTATCCTTACCAAAACGATACAATTTTAATTTTACCAGTTACTCCTATCGTAATTAATTTAAAAGTAGTAAAATTTACTAAGTACCAAAAATTTTCGCTCTTACTAAAGTTTCTTATACATTATACATACAGATACATTTTGATAATACTCGCGTAATTATAACGCCCAGTGAGGATACCTACAAACGACCTTTTAAAGAAACAACTCTCCTTAATACTATAGTAGCTTCTTAATACTATACTAGCCTCTATGAGCTAAGTCATCACTGAACCTGGTTGCGGGCTGATTCAGTAGGCGTGCCCGCTATTCCCGCTCATCGAAAAGGTTAAAAAAATCTAACTTAGCTTAAAAATCTAAGAACAGGATAGTGATGATTGTTCTGTGCAAATTATCATTAGGATATAATTAAGACAGTAAAGTATCACAGAGAATAGGAAAAAAATTGAATAAAGGGACTACAATTTAAAGGGGATAAAAATACAGGAAAAAGAGGAAAAAGCAAGTTGCCACTTTAGTACTTTAACTAAAGGCGAGTCTGCTGTAAGTAAAGTAAGATAATGAAAAATGCAAGGGAAACATATAAAAAAGAGAGAAAAGGAGAGAGAAGAAAGAAGGGAAAATAAAGGGAAAGGAAAAAGAAAGATTTTCTTGGCTCATAGGGCTAAATCGCAGACTTTTTTCATGCTTAGACGGCAAAAGCTTTGAAATATTAAACGCGCAATTACCAGACCTATTCATCGTGATGCATCGCAGAGACACGCGTGTCGCACTTATTGTGAGCGCAAAGAAAGAGAGAGTGAATAAAGAGAGGGTGAAAATGAGGAGAGAGTTGCACGCACCTGAATGCACTATTCAGTCCCACCCCTTCACATTTTATTTTTCTCTCTTGCTCTATGAGCTGACTCGATGCGATGATAAAAAGCTCGTATGAAAAAGATGAAAAGCTTTTGAGATGAGGTAACATGGAAAGGTGGGAAGAGAAAAAAGGAAATTGTAGCCGAGCCTGTAACGGTGTCCGGCATTGACAGAGTATCCATGTCGCTTCCAGTACAGCCGGATGGTTTACTACATTACGAGATGCCAGAAAATTAGCAGCTGAATCATAATGTTTTTAATCGGTTTTTCCCTTTTCAGTTTCAAGAGAAAAATGGATTGTGGATGCGAGTGTGTAATTAAATGGGAAGCTACCACACTACCTTAATTTTAAACGTGTTACCTTTCAAAACAGTTTGTTCCATAGAAACTTTTCCATTATTCCGCAGGTTGAAGGATGTTAATAATTCATCAAAGCTGCTGCTTAAGAACATCAACAAGCAATTTGAAGATATAATTATTATTGAATAAATAATTTTCATTTGAATTCCAAAAGGAAAATTGATCGGAAAAATATAATTTTGCAGAGTTTAGACGAAATGACTGTTGAATAATGTTCAGAAGAAAATGGAACTTGTAGAGAAGATAAGTAGTGACTCGAAAGGTGGCAGCGCAAAAGGAGTGAGGTGATGAAGAAAGGGGTTGGACACAGTAGAGTGGTACATCACGTATAGGTATACATTATCTAGCAGCTGAGTTTACGGGGAGCTCCATCAAGCGAAAGCTTAGCTTATCTCAATACAACAACATATCTGAGGCTTCAGTCTCCGTCAGGTTGCAGAAGTATTGTCCACCGCTTTAGGCAGTCCATGTGGACAAAATCTTGGTCAAACGATACTCCGCTAAGATCGTTACTCGGTTTAGAAAGTTCTGTCGAAGATTAGGCTGCGATTTATTACGCCCGAGTGGGACAATAAATTCGCGGGAGTGTGCTGTCAACTGGACTAAGTATTGACTGCGTTATTGTGGCCAGTTTATGGAGGATACTCGGACAGTACTTAATCGAGTGGGGCGGTGATAACGTTTAGTGGTAACAAATGAGAAAGGAATAACACAAGAGAGAGACAGAGAGAGAGAGAAAATATCCTTTCGTTGATTCTTGGAGTCATAATCCTGTCCAACAAATTTTTTTAACACCTCTTCCTTCTCCGCTTCCTTCTACTTCCACCTCTTTTTCCTCTAATTTTCTTTTTTCGTTATTCGAGACTTTTTCCTCGAATCAAGCTATATAGGTTTATGACTTCGGACTCTATCCACTGTCTGAAAGTTTATAGATACAACGCGACTGTATTCTTCAGTGTTCAGTGAAGATCTGAGTGACTAGAAGCCTCTTTAAAATACTGTCTCTTCTTTAGAGCCATTAAAAATGAAAGAGTCGTCAGGAATTATGATTTTACGATGGCTTTCGATCCTCTTGAAAGGTTAGAGCACGTGATAGTAGAGAGTAATAAAACTGATCACTAAGATCCAACCAAGGGGAAATCTTTCAGGTACCTAACTTTCGATCAGGCCTCGAATTTTAATCTCGAAAAAAAATAAAAACTTTAAGAGCTGCCATCAAGTCTCATTAAACACATCACTGATTTTTAAGGGGATATTAACAAACATGCCTGAAGAAGATGACTACTAAAAATGATATTGAAATCATGATTCTCTAAATCAGCCGATTCTATCTTCTTATGAAAGAATATCTCAAGTTCCATTCGAGGACTATTTCGAAATTTTGGGGTTGTAGTCCTTCTTGAGCAAAAGGAGCAAGAGGAGGAGAGAGTGGAAAGCTCTCGATGCGCATTTCGATGTGAAAGGATTCATTAGTCGGGATTGTGGAACACCACTTACCTCCGCGCCATATTCTATATCACAGATTCCGCACCCACCAATTTAACAGATAATTATTGACGTTAAATCCCTAATTTTCTAACTGGGAAAGCAATTTGTTGCGGCTTCAGTTATGTTTAGTGGTTGGAAACTATTTAGTGATTCTCTTATTTCCACCTAGAGAAACAGGAATTTAAATAACGTACTTTAGTTACAATAGGCCAATAGGGTAGTCAAATAACAGTCAAATTTAGCATTTCCTTTATATCTCAATATCTCGGATGAATCGTGGTTCTGATAAAAGGAACCGTTTGTCATTACAAATATTATTATGGCAAGAAATTGTTATGATCATCATATTTCGAGATTTTGAATCAATTAAGAAAAAAAGGAATTAAGATTGTATCAGTACTAAGAAATGCTAGAAGATTGGAATGTTGAAACATTTTTAGTTTTGGGACCCTATACGATGCAATCTTAAATTTCTGGGTTCGATATTTGAAGGTTTGCTTTGGTTGAAATGTTGTAGAAATAAATGTATCAGAAGAGGTAAAGAATAAATAAACCCATAGACTTTTGAGCGAATATCAATGTTGCCTTGAAAGTCAACTGAACGAAGGATGTGATCCTGGCTCCCGAAGAAGAAGTCTTTACATGGCTAGAGTTGGTCGATTCCACTCATAAACGCCGCACATACCATCTATTAAAATTTTTCAAGCTGGTCCGAGATATTTTTCCAGTAGAACGATAACATTACACCTTCATATAGCTGGCGATCTCTGGAAATGCACTCGCAGCTCCGGAAGCTTTCAAGTATGCTGTAGCTGTGATCCCTGACTGCATGGCACGGTGTGCGACTTCGAGGTCAGAGGAAAACTTAGATAGGGCAGACACTGGAGGTCACTTACGCTGAGCAAATATTCCACAGCCAGTTCCTATTTCAAACGGCAAGGTGCACGAGAGAAACGAGTAGGATGAAGAGAGGTAATGATGGCAAGAAGAAGGTAAAGGAAGTGTCGCTGAGAGAGAAGCAAGGTTCTCAGCTGGGCTGTGTCCACAAGGGCAACGATGCCGCGGGAAAGAGGATGCTCTAGAGTACACACGTGTCATAACCAACAATTCGCGGAGCTGAATGAACCTGAATCGTATAAAATGCATGGGATTTTGGTCTAATACGGTCCGGTGAGTTTAGCCGGGGGCGTATTTAGCCCGCAGAAGATGAATGTAACAGGTCTTTTGACCCGCCCACCAAGAAGAAAATGGGATCGGTACCGAGTCCAAAGCTCACAATGGTCATAATATCTTTCCATCGAGGGCTTTTCTACCCCCCAGGTAACGATTTTGGTTCCTTTAACGACCATTTTAACTTCCAAAGTCCTCTGGGAATCATTCCAATACTCCTCTGGCAAACTCGAACTATCAAATCGAAAATAGACTCTTCGTCTGAGGAGCTCGAGCTTCTATAAAAGTAGAGTAGAGCGTGTAAACTTTACAGTTCATTTACGATTAAAGATTCAAAACAGAATTTTTTATTACATGAGAGTGTTAATTGAGTATGAGCCTATAAATTCTGCTTTCTCCAGGAATAAGAAGAAATGTCTCATTTGGTCAAAAGATTCATATACCTCTTTTCCTTTTCTTTTTCTGCATTCTATACAATTCTCGAAAAAAGTCAGTTCATTAAAAACATGAAATTTTAAAGTAACCTTAAGCCATCGATTCAAATCGACATGAGGAATACTTAGCGTTCTTGGTTTCTTGAAATAAATCATCCCCAGATTCTGGAGAGTGATATTTCTAGTCAAAAAATGTTGTCCACTGAAAAATGCTCTGCCTCAGATTTTATTTTTCACAATCACGGTTAATTCTTAGTTGACAAACTTCTGCGGAGTGACGTATTGGATACACTGGAATGCATTGCAATCCAGCAAAAAAAATAGTTATAACAAATAAATTATTGATTATTTCAACTTGACCATTTTTTTCGGACTTCATACGAGCTTATAGTTTGAAGTTATACAGGTTATATTATCAAAAAGTAAAAGTGACAATAGTAAAATAATTGAATGTCCAATGAAAATACAAAAATGACTTTGCTGGTGTATCCAGCAAGGGCTAAGCAAAGTTTAAGTACCGTTTAGTCCTTAACAATAGTATCGCAGAGTTTAAGAAAAATGCGAAAAGAGACGTGACCAGCTGGTGTATAAAGTCGCTGGTAGTCAGCTCCTTACCAGTCCAGAGACAGGGTAGCACTAGCAATACCTATGAGCAATACAGCTCTATAATGCCCACTTGTTACTGAGTGCTGATACATATAGGCATCTATACGTAGGTATATGTATATGCGAGACGTTATTCAGACCGCTGCAAGCTCGACAGCGGCGAGGGATGGCAGGTAGGGTGAGGGTGTCAGCTGTGGAAGGAGGAAGCAGGCTTGCAAGAAGAGAGTAAGGGAATGTTGCACTACGTCTCGCATAACGAGCTGTCAGGTCCCCAGCGTGTTTAGCTCCTCTTGGTTCTCGTCTTTCCTTTCTTCTCTTTACCTCTGGAGTTTCTTTCTTAACTATCTACGTTTTCTGCATCTTTCATCGCCTTTATCACTTTTGCTTCAATCAACTATTCCTTTTACTGTTTGGTTAAATTTGATGCGCAGTCATAAAATATTCAAAAGATATTTGTTGAAATTAACTGTTAGAGTTTTCTCTGGCTGCTATCAACATCGAATCAAAATTATTTAATAATGTGAATCAATAAAAAATAGTATGATTTACAATCGAAATACTAAAATCGATTATTTTGACCTTTGTTCACAAAAAACCGAATATCTCTACAAACTAAGTGGGTCCTTTTTCATGCGAAATATTACATATATTTCAGTATATATTTATTTTATGATATAAATTAGTTTCTTCAATGATAATAAAAAAATCTTTAAAATAAGGATGAAAGGTCTTTAAATGTCCTCAATTTCGTAAGGTGTGGGCGATTTAGTCTATAAATCAAAGTTAGTGTGAAGTTACTAATAAAATAACAAGGGACACGACCGAAAAGAAACAAATACTTTCGAGATTTTCGTTCTGTTTCTATACTGTCAAAAGATTACTATATCAAACTCGATTTAGGTTACATTATTCAAAACACACTCGACTTCCAGTTAAGTCAAAGATCAGTTATGTCAAAGATCAGATATATCAAATCCCACCGCCCAGTTATTTCACATTTTACATCCCCTCCACTTAGCAACAAGTGACACTTAGCAGGATAGACACAGATACACACGGCACACGTATAAAGCGCACTCGTTCATCTTCTCCGCCCTAATAGACATTGGTGGGGTTAAGGAGAATTGGACGTAACCGAACTGTTTTCATTTCAAATGTTTTGACTTAACTGGAAGTTGAGTGTACCGAAATTGTAACGAAATTTCTTCAATACGCGTAATAGTAAAAAATCTGTTTTTGATTTTGTTCTAATCTGTTAAAGCGCGATGAAAGGAAAACAAAAGATTCGGTGCTTTTTGTACTAAGTAGCCTCACGAAGCGAAAGTTTCAGACGGATTCCTGAAGAAAATACCGAGCGCTGTATGACTAAAGTTGAAAGGCATTTTTACGAATTATTATATAGAAAATTACTGATTTATACCATACGTAGTTGTAATTAATACAAAAAAATCCTCTAAAAGTAAATTTATGAAAATATATCTGCAAGCAAGTCGTTTTCTGCTAATTAAATCTAAACGATTACTAAGTAATTAATAAAGGACGTGTCACTAGTTCAAATTTAGAAAGTAATTCCGTCATTAACTGGTACAATAGAGAAAAAAACTAATAACTGAGAGCTTCCTAATAACTGCTATTACTTTTGTCATATCGGAAGTGCCCTGCGTCGTTTCCGTTGGACCAGAAATTCAGTAACAAAGCAGTTCCGACGCCCTTAGAATCGCGCTGGTCTGTGCAGAGACAACTGCGACATTTGACTGAACTTTGTGGCGAAACATTTCCTCATAAAGTTCACCGTGCACGTTTCTGAATGGCGATATTCCAATTTCGTAATATTGAAAGATCATCAAAGTGCATACTTTTATACAAGTTGTATCAGTTACTATATTTTTATTATTGTAATAGAAATTTTAGTTTCAAATGATTCAAGCTGGAAATAACTACTCACACAGAGAAAACGAAACTTCTGCCGATGCCATTTGTAATTCATCTTTTCTAGGAGTTCGCCGCATTTGAATGAAACTATGAAAACATCTTTCGCATACCGTACGCATAAACTCCATGAGGGTATAGTTGATTTACATAATACATTTCTTTTAATGTTTACGGGCTGCAATCTCCAGCAATATTCTCAAAGTACATTTATCTGTTTTGTATGGATACATTACATAAGTATGTTACATCGCGTGTCACTTTTCACTTTATGAAAAATCATATTCAGGCTTGCGAAGTAGGGCGCGAGGAGCAGAATGAAATCGTACAAATACCGAATTTTGTGCTTTAGAGTTATCGTCTTCATTCTTTATGCGCATGCGAAGCTAACATTTTACACAT
>JAAAKG020000008.1:1381289-1393597 GCA_010014905.2 Druon quercuslanigerum | reverse complement strand
CAATGTGTTCGTTGACGATATGATATCGCCAGAACAGTTAAAGTTGTCAAAGATATTCACTTTGACTGATATAAGGACATTCCTACATTCCCTCGTTACGTTTCTAGCTATACGATTTAGCTATCCTACGGAAACATTTCCCTGCCACAGCCACATTTTTTTTCCCGTGTATTCAGATTTTTGGATCTCACCAATCTGTGTAAATTCTCAATAAAAGACTGTGCATTCTTGTGATTACTTGTAAGAGAGATTTCTATTTTATAAGTACCTTATATAGAACCAAGAAGCATATGATTCGCTGAAGTGATTTTTCAGAGAGATTTAATAAAACAAGAAACAAAGCGCATAAGTATCATAGGTACAATAGAGGGAAAAGAAGGAATGCGAAGGAAATATAGAAAGAAGCAAGGTTGATTTGTCCCGTTGCATTTGATGCGGGTCATTGAATATTGCTGGCACAGCCAAGATGGCATAAGATAGGTCATTCCTATTCATTGGATGGGTATTGGGGATACTTCCTTGATTTTATTTCAATTTCTATGGCAGAAGAGCGTTGGCTTATTCGGAAATTACTTTCATTCGAGCATCCTCTTTCTCTCTTTTCCAAGAGATTATTGTTCCTCTCGCATCGAAACCTTCCATCTTCGTCCTTCGACTTCAACAGATAGGAGATTCCCATGAAAAAATGTCATTGTGATCCATCTTATGGAATAAATGTTTCTCGATTTATCGCGTTGAATCAATCTGCGTCTCGATCGGTTTGCAGCTACAGGCACGAGAAAGAATACATGTCACTGAAGGATAAAGTCGTGAGTCAAGTGTACAAGTTTATCATTTCATAGAACGCGCATATTGCTCATTGCTGCCTAATGGGAGTTGCAATGATTTTTTGTAATATGGACTGAGACATGAAACTTCGCACTCTTATCGCGCTTTTTTAAAGCATTATGCGAGACATAATTCTCGAGAATATGGACCTCAGATTGTCAAAAATTAAGTGGGTTAGCCGTAAATTATTTACCGGGGACGGAAGTTATTTTAAAAAGATCGTATGCATCAAAATTATTTTGAAATTTAATTGAAATTCCTTGATACCTTCAGAAAATTCTTTAAATCCATTTTAATATGTTAAATCTGTTTCAATCCGTAGACATTCCTTGAAAACTTTTACATTTTTAAATTTCCTTGCAATATTTGGAATCTCTAAAGTCCTTTAAAACTCCTGAAATACTTTAAAATATGTAGTAGAAATTATTTGAAATCCCTTAATAATAAAATAAAGTTAATTTTTACCCTAAAGTTCTCTGGTAATCCCTTGAAAATTGTAAGGTCCCCAACAATCTTTTTAATACTCTGAAGTCACATAAAGTTCCTTAAATCCTGTGAGATCCTTTTTAATTTATTGATATCTTTGAAACCCCCACAAAATACTTTGACACTTCGTAATATTTTTTAAATCTCGTCATTATTTTGAAAAATGTCGGTAGTTGGAAAAAGATAAGGACTAGTCGCCCCGAAAATTCGAGACGACTAGTCAATCCTATGCAAAATATTGAACTATATAGTCATCTTGAATATCGGGGTGATGAGACCCTTCGTTTAGAATACCTTAAAATAATTAAAATAATTTAAAAGTTTATCAATTTCTTTGTGTCGAACTACCTTTAACTAAAATTGTTTTGATCCCTAGAGTTTTCTAGAAATATGTTGAAATCCCTTAACATTCATTACAACTTACGAAAATTATGAAATCCATTTGAAATCCCTTTGATATCAATAAAACTAAACTTATCATTTAAATTTTTTTGAAAACCCGTTCAAATACTTAGAAATTTTCAAACATGATCAAATCCTTAGAGATTAAATAAAATTCTTTGTAACTTGTCACATTTTTTTCAAATCCTTAAAATACCTTAAAATATATGAAATCGCTAGGTAATCCTTGACAGGGCCTAGGGGGATAATCATTCATATGGGAGTTATGGAGGGGGAAAGTAAAATGAAAAAAGTAATTGTTCTCGAAAATTACTAAACCGACTTTGATGATCGATATATATGAGATACACCTCCAGTTTTTTACCCAAATTTTTCATAGGGGTACTTGTTTTTATAAGCCATGAAATACCCCTCGGCGCTTTCATTTTATTGATTTAATCTAAGAAATCTATTAAAATGATTTAATATAGTTTGAAATCTTTAAAATTTCATGAATTATTTTAAATAATTGGAAGTCCTATAACATCCATTGAATCTTGAGGAATTATTCGAAAACCCTTGAAATATTGTCAAATCTTAAAAAATCTCCTTCACAAAGATATATGTAATGAGTTCTGCTTCTGGCAAAAACTGCACGAAGAAAAATTGATGTTCAAACGTAACATCTAAATGTTCAGGGTTAATATAGTTTATGTTTAACAATAGGACAACAATCTAGATATTCAAAGTTAGAATCTGTAGATCTTAAAAACTGATATGTTACTCTCTAACATCCAAAATGTTCAACTGAAATATCCGAGGTATTACATGTGTTGTTATGTTAAATAACGCCTGTAAATATTCGAGTAGTTCACTTATTTAAGAAATTAATTGATCACTTATTTCTGAATTTGAATATAAACTTTAAGGTTCGTACACGAAAAAAAAACAGATAAAAGGTATGAAATGTCGATCAGATGATACATAAAGTCAAGTTGAAGTTATGTTCAATATTTTAAATTCAAAATAAGACGGGGTTAAATAATCGGAGAAAAAATGATCTGTGATCTGAATTTAAAACTCTATTTATTTTATGTTACTTAAACTTAAATTTTATTTTAAATTTATAAATATTTTCTCAAATGTCATAGGCCAATAAACCTGAACATTAAGATCATTGTTCCATCCTTTAGACAGGATGAAATCGTTATCCAATTTTATTGAAGAATAGCTAATTTTGATTTTTTGGAAATGTTCAAAAATTGTAATATTCCATAATTGTAATATTGAAGATATATATCGGTCAAATAGAGTCGTGAAATTCCAATGCGCGATGCGCATGCGCTCGGACGGTTTTAACATCTAAATGTGTTTCCGTTTAACATAAAAATATTTTTACGCCTAACATCTCAAAAAGGTAGTAAATGTTTGGCATAAATATCTGCATGTTGTGTGCTACAATCTTACCCTTTGAACATCTACATTTAAACATTAATTTTTCTCCGTGTGGGAAAGCAGGACCTTCATGGCCTGCATGCAATCTCAGCCTTGTCTTATTAAGGATATTTTATGTCGTTTCACTAAAAAGAATATCTAAGGACTGTAAAACAAAGCCATGATAAAATATATCTCGAATATATATATAATATTTTTAACTTTAAAAGGGTTATATGGAAATTTAATATATATCGTTAGTACATTATCATTTTTTGTGTACAAAAATTCAATTTTGATTTCCGGATCAGAACGAAATTCTAATGAAAAAGTTATACTAAATTCGAAAGCGTGAGATTAAGAATATATCATTGGTAAGGTTACAAGAATTTTCACGAATATTTATCATTACCTCTACCTACAATATTCAGGACTATAATTATATTAACAGGCAAGAATCCGACTCAGTTTACGACTTAACTCGTCTCTCTGATTTCGGTTTCTATACAGCCTTCCACTTCATGAAGGATCTCGGATCTTTGATCACCGAACCATCGCGTCGTCACCGTGACCGCGTAACTCAGCAATTTGGTACCGCTGAGCATCGTCTGCTAAAAATTGCAACACGATTGTCCGTGTAACGAGGTGTATCGTATCTTGCAAAATGTGGGACAGAATTCGACTAGCATCGCTTCACGAGAGTAGTTCTACAAGAGGGTAGAACAGAGGAGAATGTGGAAACTGCGAACTACCACTGATGTCCCTAAGGAGTGCTCATCTCTCCGTCTCGCGTGTCTAGCCCTGATGATTCCTCTTTGTCCTGAAACACCAGGGATCTGAGGACGCAGAATCACCACTCGATGCCGGTAAATATTCGCTTATATCCTAGACTGAATGTGTTCCCACTGGAAGCAACGGTTCCCGATTCGCGAGCAAATTTCAGAAACGATCGAACACGGTGCAAATTACACGCATCGACAAGAGCAGATGTTTGTAGTTTTCATATTGCTTCACTCTTTGGAACTGAAACCACCCAGCGGGGATTAATTTCACAGGTAGTGCGTTAAGTTCGTGGAAAGTACGTTTTCAATTCACGGTTAAGAGAAAATGGCGTTCAACGAGAAATCGTTGAGATAAATTAGTAATCACAAAATAAAATTTTTTAGTGGATGTGTATAATATAATAAATTAAAAACAGGTATAATTAAAAATATGCACAGAAACTATGAATGAAAACCTTCATCTGATAGATGAGCTAAGTTGTGCTTGGCTTGAAATTCAGGGAAGTGCAGGATTTTTAATTTTCAGATACTAAACCGATCACTTAATTTTACCGATTTTTTCAGGTATAAGGTATTTTTATTGGTTTTCCATGCAATGCAAAAACAATAAAAATGTCGAAAATGGGCAAAAAATTAATTTTGATTCAATTTTTCGCTCAAAATCAACATCGCGAATTTCTCTACATCTTCATGTTTCGAGACCTCCTGAATCGAAAAAACAGTCTTACGATGGTGCCTGTCAGCCTGTCGTCGTCGTAGTTGTTGTCGTCATTTGTATATTGAATAACTTTTGAAAGATCAATCGGATTTAGTTGCCATTTTTAGACCATTTTTATCAAGATTAAAAAATCATTTGGACAAAAATGAAAATTTAAAGCCAAACAAAGCATGATATGAACAAAATGCAAGATAATAAAAACGTTGCATTTTTGTAATCCCTAAAAGATTATTATCAATCACTTATTATAGAATGCGCATTTTTCTTTTATTCGTAAAAACCAAAATTTAAATTTTTTAAATTAAATTTTTAAACAAACGACACAAGCTATGGAAAAATTGAATAGACAAAAGTTTGTATTTCAAAGAAGAGTGAAAACTTAGCCAAATTTGTCATTAGTAATTTTTGATATACAAAAGTTGGACGCCCAAGAAGGATCTACAAATTTTTTATTAATAATTTTTCAAGAAGATGAGTAGATTTTCATTTAATCATAAAAAATAAGATCAAAAATTAAAAATTAAATTTTTCGAAAAAAGACACGAGACGAAAAAAATAGTACAAAAGTTATTCAAACAAAAATATCTATTAATATCTATTAAAAAATAATATCTATTAATTTGCTTGGAACCACCTTACGCCAGGATGCGTAACTTTAAGTTGAAATCGTAAAAAATAACATTTCAAATAAAAAAATTCAATTTATGTAAAAATGACAATCATAAAAATAAATTAATGAAAATACTTTTTTTTAATACCGATGCATAAATTATAAATCATAATAATAAAAATGTATTGAAATGATACATTTTTCAGGGTTCCTGAGAATAAAATTTAATGTAAAATAAGAAACAAATATTAAAGAAATCATTACAAATAAAATTTGTACATTGTACTTTGTACTTTGTATTGAATCCAAATTTCCATCTATAACGTCCATAATGTGTATTCATGTACATAATTTGATACTATAATTTGTTTATAACAAATAACAGTACGTATCAAATCTTTTTCATTCCCACACAACCCATTGTACCATGTCCAAGAGATAATGAGCGGAGGAATATTTTGTGCAAAAAGATAGAAGATTAAGGAAAGAATCGAATCGACATATGTTGGCTATTAGCATTAATATGAAAGGTTAAAAAATAAAAATTCAAAAATCGCTGGCACACATTAATTTTAAATTTAGTTCAAAACTTTTCTGAAGAAACCAAATAAAATTTCTTAAATAATTTCGTTCCAGATTTTTTTTTAAATTTTGTACTTTGATTTCAACGTTCTGTACTGGTGGGCGGTGGTTGTGCAATACACATTACACATGGATATTGTGGCCACGAGGCCATTTAAAAAAAGAATATCTCCGAAAGTTGCAGGGACCATCATTCTTTGTACATTAAAGTAGAAAATTATTAACAATCAAAATATTTATATTGGATGAAAAATAATAAAGAATATGATTTCAAGCAAAAGTGTAATTAAACATTTTATTATTATTATATATATATATATATTTTTTTTTTGTTTGATGTCCTTTTAAAAAATGTTATTGTTTATGCATTGCATATGATATGGAGTTTAAAAAAAAGTTGGGTCACAGAATTCAAAACCGGTAACTCCCTAACTTTTGAAAATGTTGAAAAATCTATTTTGAGCATAAACTTCACTCCCATAATTGATGGACCCTGTAAATCAATTTTAATCTGAAAATATTTTTAGCCAAGCTTTTCAGAAGTTTGAATTTCCAAAAATGAACCTTGTTCTGAATTATTTTTGGTGAGGACCGTAACTACTCATAAATATATTTGTACTTGGATTTTTGGAAGAATTGTAATTTCGAAAATTTGAAAGTTGTTCTAAGAATTTGTATACGAGCTGAATAATATTTATCTAACTGCACGTTAGCCTCACAAAATTTCTATTATTTAAAGTTTCTTTTTGCACCTCACGTGCATTCGTTTATCCTAATAGATGTTTGTTGTACTGGTCGAGTGCAACTTAGTACAACTCCCAGTTTATCAAAATTCACCTATTTCAAAATTTCGCGTCAAAAAATTATTCAAAGTTTTAAGAGGTTGATAACTTTTTGAATATGGGATGAGTTTTAGTGAAAATTCTTTTAAGGACACTTGTTCGTGCATAAAATTGTCTCTTGCACTTTGTCGGAGTGAGGTAGAAATTGTGATGTATTATCAAATGAAGCCCAGGTTAAAGAGAATTAGAGACAAAGAGAGATATAGAGTCGAGAGGGTGTTGATGTCAAGAAAAAGCGCGGATAGGGAAATCAATTATTGTGATTCCCTCTCTAGTCGCGATCCTGACGGTTGGTTTCGTGATGCATGTTACTCTGGGTGGGTAACACAACAATCCGTTACCTTTCCGCCCTCTGCAGGCACCCTCCTCACCGACCTCAAAATACCATCGCATCACGAGCAAGCAATTTGTCAAGAGTAGTGCTTATTAGGCAATTTCGCAGTTACGCCGCTTGGTCATTTATTGACACGCCTACGATGCCGTGAATTTCATTAGGTTCCCGCCAAGATTCAAGCACACTCCGCGTTCCCGAAGAGCTATGCGGCGGCGTTACTATCATCGAAAATCGCTCTTCCGAGTAATGGTGCCAAGGTAATATAGATTGTATCTGCATTCTTTTCAATCGTTGGCGAGGAATAATCTACATTCTGGTGAAGCTCGATTCACTTTGCCATTCCTGTCGTAAAGATCGAGCAGTAAACACTGAACACTGAGCACACTCCGCCAGGCTATCGATTTACCGACACTCTACATGCGCGAGTCTCCATTAATTAGCACATAAAACTCCTTGGATAAGGATCGTAAAACATTTCACAATGAGGAAGAATTGGAAGAAGAGACAGGATTCATTCTGTGTAAGGAGTACCTTCTCCAGACCCTACCTTCCGAGAAAAAGTACTTTACGTTCTTCCATGTGAAAAAATCACCAAAGCGAAGACCAAATACCGAAGATTCCTAAAGTCTTTTGGACGAGGCTGTATTGATTTGCGGGTATAAAAGGATATTGAAATTAAAGTTTCGAATCGATCTGAACGAATTCTGATCAAGAGTTTATGCAAGATATAAATAATTACTTTCGACATTTTTTAACTCCGGTTAACTCCACGCCAATGGGGCTAAAACCGGAGTTTATAAGATAAATGTGAAGATCCTTTGTATCAGGTCTAAAATTTGGTAAAAATATTCTTCGCGGCTTAAGCAAGGTTCGCCTGCAAAGAAAATAATACTTCCCCTTCGATTTTCATTTCTTATGCAAAAAGTAAATGCTAAAAAGAGGACGTGTATGAAAACATTTGTTTCAGAACCATGTTTCACTCTGCATAATTAATCAGGTGCGCACATCTACATACCATGATTACCCTCCGCATGTCATCGTTGTTTAAGTTGAAAGGTGTCTTATTTCACAGTCACTATATTCTACTGTCACATGAACTGTAAGTTCTTAAAAACCGTGATTCCACCTATTTTTAAACGTTGCAATTCAGCACAATAATTCTTCCATGATTTAATATCATATAAAAAGTGACTTTTACTATTAGGTGACGCGATATGTAACTTTTTGAAAGTTTCTTAATATTATATAAATACGACTGTCATAACTACTAAACTGTTATCGTCTCTTCTGCTACAATCATCTATCGAAACGAAAGGAAGAATGGACAAAAAGAAATCAGGACTCCTTTTTGAGCCAGCGATTTACCATTTAAATTAAGCGCGTAAACTTAAAATTCTAGTGTTACCATATTATTTTATAAAATTGTTAAGTGATCGTTCGGTACACTTTTTAGCTTCATGGAATTTTTTGTCATATTTCTTTAAACAAAAAGAAAACGCGTAACGTAGACATACACGATCTCTAAGGAATAAGAATACATTTAAAGTAATAAACTATCTGTTAGTACGTCTCAAAATCTCGAGATTCTTATTGTATAAATTGCTATATAACTGGCCACACATTCAATCAATTAGTTTACTTCCAAAAAATGTACAAATTAAACATTTAAAAACTCCTGTTTTTAAGGCCTTATAAGCAGCCCATAAAAAATACTTTAAAAACTAAATAAACTATTTAGAAAATTTAACAACTTTATAAATAATAAATAGAAAAACTCTCACATTCTAACGATACCATTAAAGAAGCGAATTTAACGTAAAAATAATTTTAAAAAACAATTAAGCATGAAAAATAAATGAAATACCAGGTAAAATTTTTACTAATGTTGAGGTCAAACTTTAGTAGTTATACGCTTTATTGTGTACAAATTCCTTCCATTCTTGATAAATTATTTTTCCTATAAGAACAGTTTTTATGAATATGAATTTACTCAAATAATTTGTGAAAACACGAAGATCAGGAATTCTTTTAAATTTGGTACATTTTTATTTTTCTATGTGGGGCTTTAGAACGCTACATGCCAGTTTTATTTAAAAAGAAAAAATACCGCTTCCAGATCTGGCCGACGTAAATAACAACAAAAATCAGCATCCAGTGGACTTTTTCTTATGGAATGAATTCCGATGCTTGCATTTTAAGGACTAACAAAAATTAATTTGTCTGAATTTTTAATTAGATACAAAAGAGCAAAAGTTAATTTGACTTTCCCTGTATGTGTAATGAATCTCGATGTGTTACTAAACATGAAATTAAATATGCATATAACGATGTAGCATTTTCGAGGACTCGAAAAGCTTTATATCGAAAAGTGCACAATGCGAACATCGCGAAAACGAGATTGAATTATGAATAACCTATCATAGAGGGAATATTTTAAAGCAAATTTTACGGCTATTCTTTAGCACGCTTGCCGAGCTTGTAAAGCGAATAAATTGTTGACTGAATGATGCTTAATAAGTATTTATACAGTGATTCACTCTCCATGGGATGATGAAAAACTAATAGAAATAATTAACTTGGTTTCGCTATAGAAAAAAATGGATGAGTAATAGAAGAGACTCATTTAAAATTGTAATAAAAAGGCGAGACTACAAGTTCTTATTAATGATCATCATGATCATCATCATCATCATTAGCAATGTTCAAGTCAAATTTCTTACAAACCTCATCCATTCAAATTGTGCCTCGTTCGCAATATCGAGCAAACGATACTCGGTGAAGTCTTGCTAACTTTTTTTATATTTGTATCTTTCCATGCATAATATTCGAAGAGGGAAATTTCAGAAAACCTTGCCGATCGCAGCTGGTTCCGACAAGTGAAGTTGGATCTAGACGTTCGATATCACGGCTAAACGAATCATGGAGATTATAAATTGATTATATTTTGCTGACCCTGTTTGGATAGGAAATTGAAAAATTGTAGTTGAGCGACTCAATAAATGTGGGACGAATGATAACATGAAAGGCGGTATATAGAGCATGGCGATTTATTTGTTGAGTATGGTACAATATTTTGACCACGCGGAAAATTTGGGATGAGTTTACGAGCGAGTTATTCATATTCAGGGCATTGCAGTGCCAGAACTAATCTTCGGGATAATCAAAAGCAGCCAGAATGGTCCGGGATGAAACGACCGAGCGAAAAATCGAGAAGCGTAGATACGCCTGTGTTATTCCCAGAACGATATTTTATTTTAGCGTGCAGCTCGTAACAGCTTGCACAAAACTGTCTGTGATATACGAGCTTGAGGTACCTGCACCAGGCCATCCGTATTAAAAATCTACCGAGTTCCGACGTTAAATTGATGAGTCGAGCGATACCTGTAATTATTATTATAAATCATAAGCGGAACGCAGTGAATTGCACAGTCCCTATGCAACTAAAATTCGTTACGGAACTGTAAAATCTCAGTCATTAACATTTGAAACACAGTTTTTTTTTAAAGAACTTTTTCTATTTTCTTTAACTTTAATCGGTGAGGAGGTAGTTTTGAATTAACTCATATGCTGACAATGATACTTTATTTTCATTTTCTTATCAAATGGAGTGAAAGTAGTTTTACCATAATATAACATTTTATATATGTAAAATTTTCTCGTTTAAACCTTTTTACAGTTTTATATTAATTTACCACCTACCCATTAGAAAGTTCAGTGTATTTCAATTCCTAGAATCACCTCTCAAAATGTCAAGATCTTAAAAGCGCCCTCCAAGTTCAGTAGTTTTTATCAGTTGAAAAAACCCGACGCAATATAATCCTTCTTTTACATCTGGACGATCGAACTTTTTTCCGCTCCTTCCTTTTTCTCTTTCCCTTCTACTCCTCCTGTCTAATCAAGTGTGAATCGACGGTTTTTTATATCAACTCCGGCTTACTCGTCGAAGTGATTCAACCCTGCCCTGTATCCCACAATTTTTCCATCTTTTTTCCTCGACATAGCCGACAGGTTTTAACGCTTGGCATTGAATTTTCGGGTTATCGACAATCTATAAAAAGGACGGAAAGTCTCGAAATTGAAAGAGCGAGGGATTAAAAGGTCAATGCTAGGCACGACGATTATTATTTTCATTCTAGAAAGTAGAGTGATCGAAGTATTAAAAAGTGTAGCCGAAGTGATCTTGAAAGCAAATGTTTTTAGTTTTTTTTTGCTCAGTATCTCGAAAATATAATGAGCGAGCAAATTTTCTAAAGAAAACGAAGAAATAAAGATTATAATTTATGATTCAAATATTAATGACACAGGTAGTAACCTTTTTTTACTAATATTATTAATACTTGTTTCAATTTTTAACTATTTTGTATTTTTAAAAATGATTTTAAATAATTGTTCATCAGTGCGAGAAAGCTCACAATGACAAAATTGCATTTATGAAAAATCGAGAATTGGGTTTTCAACATTTACTGCAAAACAAGCCACCTCAAGCTCTGGGGTTTATTGAGAATTCATCAATCACTACGAAAATAAACAAACTTCCTCAAAGTGCAGGAAGGAAAGGGAAGCTTTCACAGATCGGAAGAATGAGAGAAAACAAAGTATATTTAAAACATGAAGCTATGGAATATTAATCAAATAAATCACTAATGTAAACATCTGATTTCATGCATATTTAAAAATAAATGTAAAACAAATGAGGTTACGCAGTTTTAAAAAACAAATGAGGTTACGCAGTTTTAAAAAACAAAGCATGAAACCGATTTCGTTATAAAAATAAAACAAAAATTACTATATTGGTTTCGTAAGAAATCGTTATGTAATCGTCAAAATGGATGTCCATCCGTGAACGCATATCTAGAGCAAAATCTGTTACGTCTAGCGATTTGATTTTGTACACGGAGATGTATTTTACGTATTAAATGCGATCAAAAATATTGAGAGTCCTGAGGTAAAGGCTCATATCACTGCTATTTGAATGCATACAAATTTAGACCTGCCAATCCAAATTTACCTGTTGCCACGTCTAGAGAGAACCTTGAGCAAAATACTCATCGAGAAATTGCTATATAAAGAAATGAAAATTTAGCTCTTATGACTCAAAATGAACCTGCTTTTATCACGCTTAGCGCCAATACGATTAGGTCTTCCAACCTTAGATTTGACATTAAGATGTATCTCATGTGTCTAATTATTATTATTATTATTATTATTATTATTATTATTACACCATTAAGGCATTTCCCTTTCGGGGTAGGCGTGACTCACTCGGTAGGGAGGGGAGTAGTGTGAGGAAGGAGTTATAAAATTTTTAGAT
>JAAAKG020000008.1:1359977-1381189 GCA_010014905.2 Druon quercuslanigerum | reverse complement strand
TTATGCCTATTTTGTTAAAAATTTCGTTACTTTGCTAAAAAATTTTACTATTTCAGTAAAAAGTTCAAATTTGGTTGCACAGTAACTTTTTTAAAAAAATTTACTACTGCAGTAAAAAGTTCAAATTTGGTTGCAAAGCCACTTTTTTGTTGAAAATTCAAACATTTGATTAAAAATTCATGTGTATTTAAAAAAATCTAACTACTCTCGTAAAAAGTCCAAATTTGGTCGCAAAGTAACTTTTTAGTTGAAAGTTGGTACTTTTAACTTAAAAATACATTTTTTCGGTGTATAAAATTTCACATTTTTTCCGTAAAAATACAAATGTTTGTTTGCAAAATGTGACTTGAAAATTTTACTTTAACTAATATCGATTACTTTCTAATAAGTTTTTTTATGAATTATCATCTTTTACTTATTTCGATTTTTAAACTATAAAATTATAAGGAAGTAAAAAAGTCACTGTTCAGGAAACTTGAAGTTGCTTAAAAATGTACTAACCCAAAAAGTCATAAGTAACGTAACTGTATCTAGTTACTAAAAAAGTAATGTAATAATAAAATAATAATAATGAGAAGTTAAAATATAATTGAATAAAAAGAAATGAAGTTGTTTCCCCTGCAGTTGGTGTCACTGCTTGACCCTCGGCGTGCCGACATCTTGCTAGCTGACGTCACAAAATGAAATACCTAATTTAACTGGCTGCTTGCCGGCTTCCGGTTTTTTCTCAAATCCCCGGAATTCCGATTCCCAAATGAAAAGAAAAAGGCTTTAAAACATATCATTAAAACTCCTATTCATAATTAGCACAAGTCTTAATTTTCCCGATAGCACATCATTCACAGCATCTTTAATTTTTGCCATATCCTCCGGGATTTGTGACGGAACAGTGGGGCGTCTGTGCGGGCGTCTGTGGACGCATGACGTAATTGTATTGATCGAGGAAGAAGAGCCGAAAGTCGCGCATTCGCCATCTTGGTCGAATTGTGGAGTAGAAGAAGTAAGAGTGTCTCGCAGGTGCGGTGCGATTAGAACTGTAATCCGCGGCGATCCGTGCTTTAAGTAGTTTTATTGGGATTTGAACCCGTTTGTGAATTCGCTACCCATTTGGACGGACCAAGGTAAGTAGTTATTTCGAGGATCCGGGCTTCCGTGCGGATCTTTTTTCTTACGTGGAAGCCCCCCCAGGTTCCTTTCTGGCGGTTTCGCGAGTTCCGAAGTGCTACGAGTGTACCGTTAGTCCCAGAGGCCGGGGTCAAGTTCGGATTTATTCCGAGATGAATCTGGTGTTCGCAATTATCGCGGAAAATCCGAAGACCGGGTCAGGCAAAATTTCGGGAGAGAAGCCATTGTTTTGCTCGGGGTTTTGACATTGCTGAAAGGGGTTGGGTTCGACTCTCGTCTTCGGCGTCTCATTAAAGCCAGCGAGACCCGCTTTCGAATCCAAGGTCGTTTGCTCTGTCGCAAAGTCGTTGTTTCGAGATTGTCGGACAAAGGTTTTCCGTTGTCGGCCAGCGAACTCTGCACCCCCCATTGCCAATTTTTTTGCGCTTTATTCAATTGATCGTGACGCGAGCACTGAAAAGGGGTTTTTTCGCCAACTCCTGGGGGATTATCGGCTTTTTAGAGCCGTGGGGACGAGCGGAAGGTTGGAATTTTCATTCTCGGGAAGGAACGCTTGGGATGTTTGACAGATTCGAGCGCTGCTGAGTCGTTCAAGATAACTCGTGGCGAGAGACATTATCGCTTAATTTGCAGAGCCAAGTCACCTTTCACGGTGCGTCGACGTTTCACAGAATTCCCCGAATTGGGGCCGACATCGACGGAATTTGTGTAAGAATTTTGGAGGAGCAGTTTTTTTGCACTAAGGAAGTTGGAAATTTCGGTAATTTTGTGGTTATTGTCAGTTTTTTCATTCTCCTGTCACTTTTGATCCTATCGGAGCAGTGTTTTTATTTCACAAGAGCAGCTTGAGACGAAAAACCTGGATTAGGGAGTGAAATTTACGATTTTTGTGTGATAGTTTCATGGAGAAAAGGACCTAAACTCGAGGATTTGTGATTTTAACCCTTTTATGGTGAGAACGGACTGGAAATGACGCAGAGATTGCGGAGAAAGTATTTCATGAATGGTGCAATAGTTTATTGTGTGATATTTATGGTTATTCGGTGATTATTGTAAATTGTTAATAGTGAATCGGTTTGCTATGATAGTGAAACACTTTCGAACCGGTAAATTCTAGTTTGAGTTTTGAGAATACGGATAAACCTTGCTTCTAGTTGACCGTTTTCTAACCAATTTAACCTTGACTCTGCAATATATTCAACGTTTTTAATAGAATTTCTACCTAAATTCATCAATTTGGGATTTAAATTGTAATTATAAGTGTGTCAAATTTTAGAAAAATTGACAGTAGGTACGTGCAAAAGTATTTCTCACTGCACGAGAGGGATTTTTTAAAAGCTTATTCTCTGTTTTTAATTTAAAAAGGCGTTTAGCCTTATACTCCAAAAATGACAAATTCAAAATAAAGTGATTTAAAATTCAATTATTTCAATTTTTCTTGAAAGAAAAGTTAAAAACAAAGTCTAGAAACCTAGAAACAAATGTTTTTATGCAGCAGTTTTTATTTTTCACTCTCATTTTGGTGTTAACAAATTTTAAATTCTAGTTTTCGATAAAGTTTGCTCACAAATTATCCTGGTTTATTCTTAGTTTATTATTTATTTATTTCAGTTTAGTCTATATTGTCCTGCATCAGTACTTTTTGCAAATTCTTTTAGTCTATTTACTTCTTTACTTTTCAAGATTTATCATCAAATAATAAACATTTATTCGATTTTGTTTAAAAGTAGTTCAAGGTACTTTAAAATATTGACTTGAATAGATTCAAATTTGAGAGTATTTTAATTTTTTTAATTCAATACGTTTTTTTCCATACCGGCATATTTGTAGATTTTCAATTGGAAATTCTCTAATTTTAACAATTTTCAGTTTAAAATTCTTAAATTTTATAGATCTTTAAAGTTAAAAAATTCTCAATCGTAATTTTTCAAAATTGAAGAATTATTAATTGCAAATATTCAAAATTGAGTTACCACATCAAATTTTGTTCCAAATGACATACCAATACAATATAAATCTTACAAATTGAATAATTTATAATTCTAGATTTATGAAATTCAAGAATTTTCGGTTATAAATCTTCAATATTAAAGTTTTTTAACTTTGAATTTGAAATGTTTAAAATGAAGTTTTTCGTTTTGAAAATTTGTAAATAAAAATTATGCTCTTTTTAAAATTAAAAATGCTGCAATTTTGACGATTTTCGTCAGAAATTTGATCAATTTAGAAGATTTAGAATTGAAAACTCTTAGCTTTTGATCTTTAAAGTAATCAAGATTGAAGAATTTCAAATTATAAATCTTAAGAATTTTAAATCATTAATATAGAAGTGTTTTTATTATTGAATATTTTTAATTAAAAATTATGCGAGTGTTAAGTTTTACAATTAAAAATTCTGTTATTTTCATGTTTTACATTCTTCAATAAAAAAATATTTTAAATTACAATATTTGAATTATGCGGGAAATTTTCCGAAATTAATTAATGCATTAAAAACTCTGTTAATTATTCCAGCTTATAAATTTAAAGTCAAGCGTCAAAAATTGAGCTACTTGAATTTTAAAACTGTGTATGAGTGCTGACTTTCGAAATGTTATTTTTGAATCTAAGCATACCAAATTTATGTTTTTTTGATTGATTTGAAACTAAAATATTTGGGATTTAAATGAAACTTTCAAGGTAAAATATTTTTGCAGATCACACTAACTAGTAATCAATTACAAATTTTGGAAATCCCTTTGAAATCTGTAGTCTCTTGAATTTTTATAAAATTTCTTAATTAAGAAAAAGAAAATTCTTGAATATTTAGCAATATTTGACTAGTCCTTTAAGACGAGTAAAATGAAAAAAAATATTAAAAAGTAAATAGTTTGAAACTGAATTGTTTGAAATACAGCTGCAGACAAAATTTGAGTAATTTTAAAAGATATTTAGAAGTTTTGAAAGGATTAAAAATTAATTAAAAACTTGAAATTCGGCTATTCGTACCGAAACTTCAGTGCAAATAGCCACATCCTAATTTTAAAAAATGTAGATTTTTGCAGATTTCAAACTAAAAATTTAGATTAAGATTCCTAGAATTTTGACAAATTATTTTAAGAGAATATTTCAAAGCTTTACAAATTTGTCAAAAAATAATGTGGGAGATTTTAAGGCAAATTTTTTTAAAATTTGCAGGTTTTTCTAACAACATTCTATTAAAAATTCGATAAATATCTGTTTAAATTGTTTTAAATATTCTTTCAAAATGAAAAATCGTTTTCAATTTTCCTAGGTATTTAAGAAAATGTTTTTATTCTTTTGAAGTCCTTCACAATTCTTGAAAAGCTCTTAAATTTTTTGCTTGAAATCTGGAAAAATCTACATTTTGTTTTAAATTAGGCTGTGTCTATTTGCACTGAAATTTCGGTACGAATAGCCAATTTTGGTCGGTATATACACTAAGTTTAAATTATTTGAAATCATTTTTAAGTTTTAAATTAATTTTGAATCTTTTCAAAACTTCTAAATATTTCTTGAAAGTGCTCAATTTTTTTCTACAAATATTTGATAAAAATCCTAGAATAAATTCAATTAATTTTAAAAGATATTTAGAATTTCGAAAGAAATTTCACAAATAATTTAAAAATTTGAAAAACTTCTAGATTTTTCAAGATTTTGAAATAAAGAAGCTTATGAACGATATGTAATTTATTCGAAGAAGAAGAAAAACAACAATTTATCTTAAAATATAAAAATTTTAATGTTTCCAGCTCAAAATTCTTTAAAGTAACATAATTTTAAAAATTTTTAAGTTCATTGATTGATTTTTCCACTGAGAATATTGAAAATGATAACGTAAATTTATATTTTTCAAACTGAATCTGAATCTTTGAACTCTATAATTTATAAAAGCACAAAGTTCCAAATTTTGGCAGTTTATTTGCATGTAATTAAAAATTGTTTAATTGAAAAGTGTTAGTTTTAATTTGTAGTTTATTTTGTATCACATTAAATGGAAATATATTTAGGTTTAGAGTTGTAATTTTTTAATTTTATTTACTGAAAAATGTTTGCAAACAATAAATTTATTTTTTCGATTAAAACGGCCACGTTGAAATTGTTTACTATTTTGATCCAATTCTTATTAACATTTATTTTTTAATTTTAACTATTGTACTATAAATACTACAATAAAAAATCAATAGCGATTCCATTCTTGTAATGTACGTGGTATGTGAGCACTATTGTTACTTTACTACTAGATATTCCAAATAGAGAATTAATACATTTTCATATGCGTATCATTCTTTGTTTATAAATTACACATTTTGCATACAAACATTGTTTCGAATTATCACTGAAATTGAGATTAATGTTGTTGCAATTTTGAGATCTGATAAGTAGGAAAGCAAACAGGGAAACAATTCTTCTGTACATATACGTGACTGCAATCTAGTCAATAAATCTGTAACGATTTTCAAAATGTCGAATTTTTATTAGAAAAACTGGGAGATTCCTGGAATTTTGAGCACCGAGAAAAAGTCGGGAATGTTTCAGATTTGTTTTTACTTTTGCAATTAAATATCATCTCCCACATTTATATTTTTGTTCTTAATGCATCTTTTTTAAATTATAAATTCTACCATGTGGTCAAAAATTTAATTAATTTGTTTTAAATTAAACTGTCTTTTAATATATTCATCTATTTGTTTGAAAATTCATCTTCTTAGGTTGAAAGTTTAACTATTTGGTTCAAAATTCAACTGTTTGGTTACAAATTTATCTTTCTTGGTTGAAAATTAACTTTTTTGTTGATAATTCTTATTTTCTGATTTAAAAGCCAAATTTTTTCTAATATATTACACTTTTTAATTGGAAAACTCAACTTTCTTGTTAAAGATCTGTCTTTTTGAATAAAAAATTGGTCCGTTTTGATTGAAAATTCATTTTTTGGTTTAAAAAATCTTTTTTTTTTTTGAAAGTGAATTCTTTTTTATTGAAAAGTCTGCAATTATATTATGTTACAGAATGAATATTTTTCTTATTTAAACATTCTACTGTTTGGTTGAAGATTTATCTTTGCTAAAAATTAACTTTTAAGGTGGAAATTCTTCTTTTCAGGCCAAAGTCAAATGTTTCCTTAAAAAATCGACTTTTTACCTAGAAAACTCAACATTTTGAAGATCTGTCCTTTTAAATTGAAAATTTATTTTTTAGTAGACAACTTCATTTCTGGGTGAAAGGGAATTATTTTTCATTAAAACGTCTCTTATATTTTTGGTTCAGAATTAATCTATTTTGTTCAAAATTCTACTTTTTGATTGAAAACTTCTTTCTCTTTTTAAAAATTAAACTGTTTGGCTAAAAAATAACCTTTTTGTTCGAAAATTCATTCTTTTTCTATTGATTTTTTTTATAAAAAAATAATCTTTTTTGTTTTAAAATTCATTTTTCCTGGTTGAAGGATCATTCTTTTAAATTAAAAAGTCTACTATTATATTTTTCTCCAGAATGTATATTTGTTTGGTTAAAAATTCTACTATTTGATTAAAAATTGAATTATTTTTTGGAAAATTCAACTATTTTTTTAAAAAGTATTCTCTTCTGGTTGAAAATTCAAAGTTTTTGTTTGAACCCTTATCGTTTTGGATAGAAAATTAATCTTAAGTTTCAAATTTAATTTTTTTGTTTGAAAATTCAATTGTTTGATTGAACATTCGGCTTTTTTTTTATGGAAAATCCTTTTTTTCGATTAAAAATTCATCTTTTAGTACAAAATCGTCTTTCTGGTGTTAAAGCTTAATTAATTTTAATTAAGCAGTTTCCTATTAAATTTTTTTCTCCAGAATGTAACTTTTTTAAAAATTAAAAACCGAAATATTTGTTTGAAAACTCATCTATTTTTTTAAAAACTGATATTTTCTAGCTGAAAATTCAACTTTTTCGCTGCACATTAATCTTTTAGTATAGAAAATTAATCTATTTGGATTTAAAAATCATCTTTTGGAAGAAAAATTATCTTTTTTTGTTCAAAATTACAGTTTCTTCTACAATATTCGGCATTTGCTTTGAAAATTCAACTATCTGGTTGAAAATGCATCTTCGTATGTGAAAAATTCAACTATTTGGTTTAAGATTTCAATTTTTGTTGAAAATTCCACTATTTGGTTGAAAATTCATCTTTTGGTAGAAAAATCTTCTTTTTTTGGTTGAAACTAAATTCTTTTTTACTCAAAATTCTGTTATTATATTTTTTATTCAAAATTTATCCATTTTTGTTGAAACTATACTCTTTTGGAAAATTAGGTTGATTTGATCAAAATTCACCTTTTTCATTCAAATTAATTTTTTTTTTTAAATTCAATTGTTTGATTGAAATTCGTCTTTTTTTTTGGTTCGAAAATCCGTCTTTTTTTATTAAAAATTTATCTTTTAGTACAAAATCATCTTTCTGTGGTTAAAGGTTAATTAATTTTAATTAGGAAGTTTCTTATTATATTTTTTTTTTTCTCCAGAATGTTACATTTTTTTATTAAAAACTGAATTAGTTTGTTGAAAATTCATGTATTTTCTTAAAAATTCATGTATTTTCTAGTTGGCAATTCAAATTTTTAGTTGCACATTAATCTTTTAGTATAGAAAATTAATCTGTTTGGATTGAAAATTCATCTTCTGGAAGAAAAATTATCTGTTTTGGTTTAAAATTCCATTTTCTTCTAAAATATTTGGATTTTTGCTTTGAAAATTTAATTATCTGGTTGAAAATTCATCTTCGTATGTGGAAAATTCAATTATTTAGTTTAAGATTTAAATTTTGGTTGAAAATTCAACTATTTGGTTGAAAATTCATCTATTTTCTTTTAAAATCACATTTTCTAGTTGAAAATTCAACTTTTTCGCTGCACATTAATCTTTTAGTATAGAAAATTAATCTGCTTGGATTAAAAATTCATCTTTTGGAAGAAAAATTATCTTTTTTGGTTCAAAATTACAATTTCTTCTAAAATATTCGGCATTTGCTTTGAAAATTCAACTATCTGGTTAAAATTTCATCTTCGTATGTGGAAAATTCTACTATTTTTTTGAAAATTCATCTATTTTTTTAAAAACTTATATTTTCTGGTTGAAAATTCAACTTTTTCGCTGCACATTAATCTTTTAGTATAGAAAATTAATCTGCTTGGATTAAAAATTCATCTTTTGGAAGAAAAATGATATTTTTTGATTTAAAATTACAGTTTCTTCTAAAATATTCGGCTTTTTTCTTTGAAAATTCAACTATCTGGTTAAAATTTCATCTTCGTATGTGGAAAATTCAACTATTTGGTTAAAAATTCATCTATTTTTTTAAAAACTTATATTTTCTGGTTGGAAATTCAACTTTTTCGCTGCACATTAATCTTTTAGTATAGAAAATTAATCTGTTTGGATTAAAAATTCATCTCCTGGAAGAAACATGATCTTTTTTGGTTTAAAATTCCACTTTCTTCTAAAATATTCGGCTTTTTGCTTTGAAGATTCAACTATCTGGTTAAAATTCATCTTTGTATGTGAAAAATTAAAATATTTGGTTTAAGATTTAAATTTTTGTTGAAAATTCAACTTTTTGGTTGAAAATTCATCTTTTTGAGTTGAAAATTCCATTATTTTGTTGAAAATGCAATATATTTCGACTTGAAGTCTTCGGATTACGATGTCTTCATTAATGCTATTAAAAATAATGTATTATCATATTATTCCTCTATTTTGTTTTTTAAAAAATCACCTACTATTCTTGGTTGACGTTTAATCTTTTTTTGTTTCAAAATCAATCATTTGGGCTGTGAAGTCTGAAATCACTTTTACAATAATTTACATTATATATTTTTCCTTGTAGTTCTAAAATGTATGATTATTTACAAATTTGATATAATAGAGCATTCAGTATTGAATAATTATTCGGAAGAAAAGTATTTTTTGATCAGAAAATCGGAAAATAACTCTAAATTTTTAACACAATTCATGAGTAATATTTTGCACAAGATCAATCATGTTTTCTGATTAATGATTCTGTTACCCACCACTAGCAGGGAAAATAAAGAAAAATTCCTGTTCTTAGAGTAAGACAAATAAATAAGCGAGGTCGCTGACAACGAAGATAGTAACTGACAACTGATTGAACTTGTATCTGGAAGGACGTCTTTAAACTTGTGGGTCATACAATGACCGATTATCTTTTAAAGTTGGTGAATCATCAAGGATGAAAGAACAAGTTCGTCAAGGTGTCGAAAAATTCTGATAACTTTTTATCGCTGATTTGACGATGAGTCGGTTCGAAAAGAATAGTTTTAAAAGTTCCCCCCCCCCCTCCCCCCCTCCCCCAGTTAGTCAACGGATTTATGATATTATTTACAAGGACGTCAGAAAGGAACCTATTTTTCATTCGGAAATCGGTGTCATTGAAAAAAGGCTCCTTATTCAATTTGTTGTTAACATTCTGTGTTTCCTTTTTATTTTTCAGACAAAGGGTTCGTTCGTTGGGTCTGAGTAGTACTAAATGGTTGCCTGCAGACAGCATGTCTACTCTGTCGGGGATTGTGTCGAAGGGGGAGAAAGGAAAATCCAAGTTTCAGTCATTAGATATCAATAGTTTGTACCGTGTGAGCAGGGTGAGTATCAGAATGACCTCAATTGTTTAAAAGGCCTTCGCAGACCGTCTATATCCTCTATTCTCTACTCTATATTCAGTTGATATCCCGAAATTATTATTTTATATTTCCTTCAATTTCTCACGAGAAGCTTGAATTTGAATTTTTCTTTTGCTTTTAAAATAGTTTTCGGTAGGTTGAACACTCGGTTTTTGAGTATACATCCGATTTCAAAAGGTTACTAAATAATTCTAAAGAGTTAAAAATATTTCAAAGCTTTTATAATATTTAAAAGGATTTTGAACATTTCAAAAAGTGTTCATGGATTTCAAAGACTTAAAAAGGATTCAAGGATTTGAAAAAGACTTATGGAAAAGATTTTAAAACTTCAAAAGATTTCAAGGATTTTAAATATTTAAAAAGGGGTCAGTACACCAGATGTCCAAGATTTCACAAGATTTTAAATATTTTAATAGTTTTAAATGAATACAAAGAAATTCAGAATGAATTCAAAGATCTCAAATATTTTAATGACTTCAATTTTATACAAAAGATTTCACAAATATTTCAAAGATTTTATTCAAATTTTAAAAAGGGCACAAAAAATTCGAAGTTTTCAAAAAGGGTACAGTACACCAGATTTCAAAGAGTTCAAAGTATTTCAAAGGCTTTAAATTATTTCAAAATTTGTAGTGTATTTTAAAAAATTTCACAAAGATTTAAAATATTTCAACGATTTCAAGAATTTCAAAGATTTCTAAAAGGGCCTACGCCAAAATCAAAAGATTTCCAAGATTTTAAACCATTTCACTTTTTTTTAAAGGAAAGTTCAAAATATTTCTCAACAGTTTAAAATATTCCAGTGATTTAAAATAAATACAACAGCCGTAGGAAAGATTTCACAAGTATTTCAAAGAATTTATAAGGATTACAAAAGATATAAACGATTTCGTAAAATTTCAAAGGTTTTAAATAATTTCAAAAGGTTTTAAGAAACTTCAAAAGATATCAATTATTTCAAACGGGCACATAAATTTTCACATATGAAGATTAAAGAAATATTTTACAAATATTATAAAATATTAAATATAAAAAATGTGTATATAAAAATTGTGTAGCCAATTCATTTTAATTCTTTTGAATTGTTTTGTAGTCATAATTAAAAGTTTCAAAGATTTTAAATTACTTTTTTGGAATTCTCCCTGATTTGTTATTAATTTACCCTGAAATCTTTTAAATTTGTTGGAATTGTGTTTAATTAAAATTTTGTTTTATTTAATTGTTCCTGAAGTCTTTTACCTTCCCTTGAATTCTTCTAAATTCACTCAATTTTACCCAATTCAGTGGATTTTTCAACAGTTTTTGTTTTAATTCATCTTGAGTTCTTAGGCATTTCATCAAATTTATTTATATTCTATATAAATTTTTACACTCGTTTCAATGTTACTCAATTCAATTATTTTATTTTCTATTTTTGAATTGTTTTGAATTCACATGATTGTTTTTTAAATCCAATTTTGTAAATGTATTTCATCGAATTCTTATTTCCTGTAAATGCCTCTGAATTCATTCGAATTTTAATGAAAGAAGGGGTTTTTTTCGTTTATTTTTTTTTATTCATTTGAATTCTTTTGAATGGGTTTGCATTCATTAATCAAATTTTCAAAGATTTGAAGAGATTTGAAATTCACCCTTAATTGTATGTAAATTCTTTGGAATTCTCTTGAATGTTTAAAAGTTTTAATTTAATTTAAAATTATTATTTTAAAGGTCTCAAGGTATTTTAATACATTTTTCAGGATATTCAGGAAATATCGTAGAATTTCACGGGATTTTATAATATTTTAGTGGATTTCAAAAACTCTTTACAAAAAATTCACCCTGAATTCTTATTTATTTACCCTGAGCTCTTTTAAGTTCATTGGAATTTTTTGAATGTTGTAAATTCAATTGATAAAATTAGTAAAGAATTTTTTAACTCCTTGGTGTTTTCTAGAGCTTTAAAAAATTGCAGGCGATTTCAATGATTTGACCAAAATTTCGAAGTTTTAGGTGCTTTAATGATTTCAAACGAATACAAAATATTTCACAAATATTTCCAAGAATCTATAAGGATTTCAAAAGATTTCAAGAATTTCAAAGATTCCTAAAAGGGCCCATTACGCCAAAATACAAAAGATTTCCACGATTTTAAACAAGTTCACATTTTTTTGTTTAGGAAAGTTCAAAATATTTCTCAACAGTTAAAAATATTCCACTGATTTAAAATAAATTCAACAGCTGTAGGAAAGATTTCACAAGTATTTCAAAGAATCTTTGAGGATTTCAAGAGATCGACGATTTCGTAAAAATTTTTAAAGGTTTTAAATAATTTCAAAAGGTTTAAAGAAATTTCAAAGGATTTCAATGATTTCAAACGGACACAACAATTTTCACAAATAAAGATAAAAAATATTTCACAAATATTATAAAATATTAAATATAAAAAATGTGTATATAAAAATTGTGTAGCCAATTCATTTTAATTCTTTTGAATTGTTTTGTAGTCATAAGTAAAAGTTTCAAAGATTTTAAATTATATTTTTTGAAGTCTTCCTGATTTGTTATTAATTTACCTTGATTTTTTTTTAATTCGTTGAAATTCTGTTTTAATTAAAAATTTTTTTTTAACTGTTCCTGAAGTCTTTTACCTTCCCTTAAATTCTTCTAAATTCACTCAATTTTACTCAATTCAGTGGATTTTTCAACAGTTTTTGTTTTAATTCATCTTGAGTTCTTAGGCATTTCATCAAATTTATTTATATTCTATATAAATTTTTACACTCGTTTCAATGTTACTCAATTCAATTATTTTATTTTCTATTTTTGAATTGTTTTGAATTCACATGATTGTTTTTTAAATCCAATTTTGTAAATTTATTTCATCGAATTCTTCTCATTTCCCTTAAATGCCTCAAAATTCGTTAGAATAATAATTATTTTTATTTTTTATCGATTATTATTATTTTTTTATTCATTTGGATTCTTTTGAATGGATTTGCATTTATTAATCAAATTTGAAAAGATTTAAAGAGATTTTAATTTTGTTTAAATTTTTTGGAATTATCTTGAATTTTTAAAAGTTTTAATTTAATTTTAAATTATTATTTTAAAGGTATCAAGGCATTTTAATACATTTTCCAGGATTTCAGGAAATATCGTAGAATTTCACGGGATTTTATAATATTTTAGTGGATTTCAAAAACTGTATTTACAAAAAGTGAGGTATTTTATAGGATTTCAAAGATTTGCAGAATTTAGACGATTAGTTTTTTGATCATTTGATAAACTGATTAAAGAATTGTAGAATTTTTTAATTCCTTGGATGCATTTTCAATTGTTTTATAATCGTTAATCACTATTTTGGTTAGAAATTAGTAGGGTTTTAAAGATTTGCAGAGATTGGAATTCGCTCTGAGTTCGTATTAATTTATTTTTAATTCTTTTATATTTACTCAATTGAGTAGATTTAAAAAAGGGTTTGTTTTATTCATCTTGAAGTCTTTAAATATCACTTATCAATTCACTTGATTTCTTTTTAAATTGAGCTTGATTTTTTTATGAATTGCTTCGAATAATTGTTTCCCTTAAATTCCTCTATATTCACTCAAATTTTACTGAAATAATGAAAATTTTTTAATTATTTCCAATTTATTTTAATTTTTTTTTTTTCTTATAAATTATTAGTAAGGTTTCGAAAATTTGAAGAGATATGAAATTATTGTTGTGTAATACAACATGGAGTCTTTTTTAATTTACTCTAAATTCTTTTGAATACTCTTGATTTTTTTCATTTACTTAATTTCGTTCAAACTTACTCAATTCTATTTAATTTTATGGATTTTTTAATTTTTAAAAGATTTTATTTTATTTATCCCAAAATTCTTTTAATTTCACCTTCAATTCTTACAGATTTCATCACATTCTTTTAAATTCCCTTAAATTTTTCGAAGTCCATTTCAAATTTACTGAATTCTATGAAGTTTTTTTTAACATTTTTAAATTGTTTTCAATTGATTTTATTGTTTTTTATTGTTTTTCTTTATTGTATTCTTTGATTTTTTAAACTAAGATTTGAAGAAATTTTCAAAAGTTTTTGCAGTTTTCAATTTGCCCTGAATTCGTATTAGTTTATCTTAAATTCTTTTACATTCATTTAATTCTACTCAATTTAATAGATTTTAAAAAAAGTTTTGTTCCATTCACCTTGAAGTCTTTAAAAATCGCTTTTTAATTATCTTTAATTATTTTAAGCTCAATTTCAAACTCAGTCAATTCAATCAATTTTTTTCACATTTTTTAATTTAAAAAAAAACATTTGATTTCAATTCATTTAGTTCATTTGATTTTATTACAATCAATGTAATTTTTTTATTTTTTAAATTATTTCCAATGCATTTGAACTTTTTTTTTGAAATTCTCTTGAATTTATTTAATTTACTTAATTTTTTCGAAATTTACTCAGTTATATTTAATTTGATGGATTTTTAAAAGATTTTATTTTAATAATGCCAAAATTGTTTTAACCTCACCTTAAATTCTTAAAGAGTTCATCAAATTCTTTTGAATTCCCTTGAATTTTTCTAAACTAATTTCCAATTTATGGAATCCTATGAAGTTTTTTCATATTTTTTAAATTGTTTTCAAATCAATTGATTTTTTTTTAATCACCTTGAATTTTTATCGATTTTAGCGAAATATTTTTGTTTGCCGTAAATTCCTCTTAATTCATTCTAGTTTTACGGAAATTAATGGAATTTCTTTGATTTTCAAAACTATGATTTGAAGAAATTTTTTAACGTTTTTGCAATTTATTTTGAATTCGCCCTGAAGTATTATTAATTTAGCTTGAATTCTTTTACATTCAATTAATTCTACTCAATTCAATATATATATTTTTTAATTTTGGTTTTATTCATCTTGAAGTCTTTAAAAATCAAGTTTTAATTCTCTTTAATTTTTCTAAGCTCATTTCGATTAATTTTGTTTATATTTTTGTTTAATTAATTTTATTTCAATTCATTTGATTTTATTAAAATCAATGTAATTTGTTTTATTTTTTAAATTATTTCCAATTCATTCGAATTTTTTTAAATTTATTTAATTTTTTCAAAATTTACTCAATTATATTTAATTTTGTGGATTTTTAAAAGATTTTATATTATTAATCTCAACATTCTTTTATCCTCGCCTTGAATTCTTATATATTTCATCACATTATTGTAAATTCCCTTGAATTTTTCAAAGTCCTTTGGAAATTTACTGAATTAAATTAAGTTTTTTCACATTTTTTAATTATTTTCAGTTGATTTGATTTTTTGTAATTCGCCTTGAATTTTTATGGATTCAAAACGAAGATTTGAAGAGATTTTCAAAAGTTTTTGCAAATCATTTTGAATTCGCCCTGAATTCGTATTAATTTATCTTGAATTATTTTACATTCATTTAGTTCTACTCTATTCAATATATATTTTTTAAAGTTTTGTTTCATTCATCTTGAAGTCTTTAAAAAATTAAACTTTGCGGATTGAAAAATCAACTGCTGGGTAGAAAATCCGTCGTTTTGGCTTTAAAATTAAACAATTTCGTAAAAACTGAAACTATAAAGTAGAAAACTAACTTTTTCCTGAAAAACGTAGTTTTTGTTTGAAAATTAATCTTTTCATAGATACTGTCTTCTTTGGTAAAAATGAAACTGTCTCTTTAAACATTTATTATTTTGGTAGAATGTTCCCCTTTTTGGTGCAAAATTGAACTAATTATTTGAAAAATAAACTAGTTTGTGGAAAATTAACTTTTTTGTTGAAAATTCATGGTGTAGGGTAGACAATTCCAACGGTTTTGTGTTTTTGGGTAGAAAATTAATCTTCTTTTCTGAATATTCATCTTTTTGGCTGTGGATTCAACTATTTTGTTAAAAATTCAGCTTTCTGGTTCATTTTAACTCGTACAAAATTCTTTTTTTATTCAAAATTCATTTTTTAAACTAAAAATTTAATTTCCATTTTCTGTAAAAAAAAACTTATCTTTTGCAGTTAAAAGTTTCGACTAATGTTTAGAAACTTATCTATTTTTGCTGAAAAGTAAAATATTTACTTAAAAAATAGCTACTTGGTAGAAAATAAACTTTTCTATTAAAAATTTACAATGTCCGGAGGTAAATTGGACTTTTTAGGAAGAAAATTAATCTTCGGCGTTGGATTAAAATATTTTGTTTAAGTTCGTTTTTGTTTTGCTGAAGATTATTTTTTTTTTTACTGAAAATGAAACTATTCCATTTTTCGTTCAAAACTCAAATTTTTTACTTGAGAAGTCAACTACTTAGTAGAAAAATAATCTCTATTGATTAAAAATTAAATTTTTGTTGAAAATTCGTCTTTGCAGCTTCAAAATTTAACTGTTGTATCCAGCAATCTTTTCTGGTCAGATTTCTTGATTGAAAATTCATCTTTCTTTCTTTTTTTCATTCAATTTAAATCTTGTTTCATATCAAAATACGAAATAATAAATATTTCTTTAAAAATTAAATAACATTTAGTAAGTTTCCTGAAGATAAATTTGAACAAAGTTAGGAAAGATTGTCCTGCAATGATACAGATTTATAATAACATAATCAGTTTTAAAAGTACTTTCATATTTCAGATTTCACGCTCATTTCCCTATTCTTCTCTTTTCCCCTTTTTAAAAAAATTCTTTTGTTTTCCCTCATTCTAGTTTGACGGAAATCAATTGGTTTTAATAATCTAATCTAACTTGAATCGTTTGAGGTAGGTACTTCGGTACTTATTTTCAATACTTGATCAACTTTTCAGGGGGAATCTTTGGAACAACAGCAACAAAAAAGCACATTACCGCGCAAACATGGAATGCAAAGTTTGGGAAAGGTGCCTTCGGCACGGCGACCACCTGCTAATTTGCCAAGTTTGAAAAGTGAACACAACAGCGGCGATCCAGCTGTCAGTCTTGTACCAAGCGGTGGAAGCGGTTGGGCTACAACTAAAGACGTCACATCACCCACAACCAGTACTACTTCCACTTCAGCCAACACCCCCGACAACACTAATGTAATAATCAAGTATTCACTTTAAACACCGACTAATTGCTTCTCTCTAGTCTAGCTCGCTCATCAGGGTGGCCGTAGGATCAAGGGACAACCTGGAAATTAGGGAAATAGTCTGCGATTTTTAAAAAATATCTTGCAAAATTCAAGGGATTTCTGTTATAGGAACTTTAAAAAACTTTTTTTAAATGTTTTTATTTGAAATTGTTTTATTTCGTTTATAATATTATAATAGATTCTTTGTTGAAAAATTTAACAAGATTAATATTCTGCTTGTTGAATATTAATGGCCAGGGATAATTGAGGAATTTCGAAAATGAAGTTTTGCGGTATTCTAGATATCATATATTCGAGTTTGTCTCATATTCTTCTGTTTGGATTGAAAATTGAACTGTTTTTGTTAGAAAATTAACTTTCGGTTGATGAATATTATTAGTTTGGTGTCGGAAATTTGAAGTGAAATATTTCTTGGCTAAAGATACAGCGATTTTGGGTAGAAAAATCGTCTATTTGGTTGAAAAATTCATTTGTTTTAATGGGAATTTCATATATTTTTTTAAATAAAAATACGACAGTTTGAATTAATATTCTTAGGTTGAGGATTCAATTATTTTGTTGAAAATTGTTTTCCTTTTGTGGTGCAAAATTGAGCTACTTGATTGATGTTTGAACCACTTTGTGAAAAAAAACATTTTTGTTCTTGTTGAAGATTCATAATTTTAGCTGAAAATTCATCATTTTAATTGAAAAAACAAATTTCGTAACGGAAAATTTAATTATTCAATTTTTAGTTGAAAATCGTCTTTTTTTGATAGAAATATTATTCTTCTTGGTTGAAAAGTAATCATATCATTGAAAATTCAATTATTCTATTTGAAGATTCATAAGTTTATTTGAAAATCAATCCTCTTGGTTCAACATTTTTTTTTATTTAGAAGTTTTTATTTTTATTTCACTTAAAATTTAACCAATCTAGTTGAATGCTCCATAATTTCAGTTTAAAATTCATCTCTTTCGTTGAAAATAAATTTTTATAACTAAAATGTAAACAATTTTTGTTAGAAAATTTGCCTTTTTTTGGTAAAAAATTAAAATTTTTGTCAAAAAGTTCAGCTTCTTGCTAGAAAATTGAACTTTTTGGACATTAATACTTTTGGTTGAAATTTAAACTATTTTGTTGAAAATTGATTCTATTTCATTGAAAATTAAAGTATTTTGTGGAACATTCGTTTTTTGTTTTGTTTGAAATGTATTTTTCCAACGGAAAATGTTTAAAATGTTCTCTTTTCTGATTTAAAAAGCAACTTCGTGGTTGCAAATGAACTTTTTAATTGAATATTTATATTTTGAAGTTGAAAATTAAACTTGTTTATAGAAAATTTGTCTTTTTGGTTGAAAAATTCATCATTTTAATTATAATTTCATCTCTGGTTGAAAATACGTTTTTTTTTGTTAATTAAATTTTTTCTAATAATTTAACTTTTTCGTTTTTGGCTGAAATTTTGTTTAGTTGTAAATTTAACTATTTGTTTTAAAGATTCATATATTTTGTGGAAAGTTCATTTCGGTAAAAATTTTGGATTTAAATATCAACTATTGCATTTTTTGTTGAGAATTAATTTTGTAGTATGATTCAACTATTTGGTTTTACATTCATCGTTATAGGTTGATAATTTAACAAATATTTCGTTAAAAGTAGAAATATTTGGTTGAGATTTCATTTTTGTTATTTTTTGTTAAGAAACTGAATTTTTTCAACTGGAAATTCAAAATTCATCTTTTTTAATTAAAAATGGGTCTTTTTTGGTAGAAAACTAATCTTCTAGGTTTGAAATTTTCCCTTTTTTTGGTGAAAAATTAAACCGTGTGGCTAATAATGAACTGTTTGTTGAACATCCATGTTTTCGGGATAAAAGTTTAACTGTTTTACGGGAAAATCGTTTTTTTGGTTGGAAAATTCATCATTTTAGCTGAAAATCTATCTTGTTGAAAATTCAACTTTTTTTAGTTACAAATTCAACTATTAGTTTGAAAATTGGTCTTTTTTGAAAGATAATTAATCTTCTTAGTTGAAAATTCATCTTTTTAGGTAGAAATGTTTGCCTGAAAAGTGAACCATTAAATTTTTTGTTAAGAATTCACCTTTGTAAGTTGAAAATTAAACTATTTGGTGAAACATTCCAATCTTTGGTTAAAAAATGAACTATTTTGTTATCAATTCGTATTTTGTTGTTAAGAATTCATATTTTGTTAAAAATGTAAATGTCTTCTTAAAAAACTCGTCTTTTTGGCTTAAAAATCTAACTTTTGGTTTAAAAAAGCTACTTTTTCGTTAAAAATTCAATTCAGTTTGCTGAAAATTTAAGCATTCTGTTTAAAAGTCGTTTTTTGGCTAAAAATTTAATTATTTTCAAAAATACAGGTTGAAAATTCAACAGTTTGGTTGAAAATTATACAAATGAATTAATTGTGTTAAAAATTGAACTATATAATTAAAAACTCACCTTGTTTGTCTAAAATTTAACTGTTTTCTGTAAATTTCATCCTTTAGTAATGAAAATTCATCTTTTTTTGGTCGAAATAAATGTAAAATTAATCAATTTTAATCTGAAATTGTTTTCTTTTCTTAAAAGGTTTAATAGAAAGCAAAATATTTTAATGGCTCCGTACAAAAATAATCTTCTTGTTTGTAAATTTATCTATTCCATTTCAATATTCATAACTTTTATTGAAAACTCTTCACTTTGGTTAAAAATTTGTTTATTTTTTTTGTGTGGGAAAACGATATTTTTAGATGAAAATTGAACTATTTGTTTGAAAAATCGTCTCTTTCGTTGAAAGTTTTTTTTAACTGAAGCTTTATCTAATCTATTTGAATAATCCATGATTTTTTTTCATCTTTTTTAGTTACAAAATCCGCGTGTTTTTTCGAATATTGTCAGTTTTAATAAAAAATTAAGCTTTGTTGAAAATTAATTTTTTTAATTCAAAAATTCCTATTCAATTTTTGGTTTAAAATTTAACCAATCCACTTGAAATTAATTTTTTTATAATGTAAAATTAAACTATTCAATTATTGGTAGAAAATTTATATTTTTTACTTGAAATTTTTTAAAATGCAACTATTTGCTTAAAAATTAAATTATTTTGTTAAATATTTAACTCTGGTTGAAAATCCAAATACTTTTTTGAAAATTCGTTTGTGTGTGTGTTAAAAATAGCTTAATTTCAACTGATAACTGTCTATTGCATTTTTCATTGAAGGTTTATATTTTTTAGTTGAGAATTCAAGAATTTGATTACATCTTTTTTTTGGTAGCAAATAAAAAATATTTGGATGAAAATTCATGCATTTTGTTAAAAATTCGTACATTTGGTGGATAATTAATATTCTTGGTTAAAAATTAACTGTTTAAACTGAAGTTTTAACTAATTCTGTTAAATGTTTCATAATTTTAGTTTGAAAATATATTTCTTTGATTGAAAATTTATTTTTTAATTAAAGCTCTAACCAATTCATTGGAATATTCTACAATTTAGTTAAAAATTCGTCTCTGTCGCTGAGATTTATGTTTTTAACGGAAAATTGAAATATATAAGGTTTTGTTGCAAAATAATGTATTTTACTTGAAAATTGATCTTGTTTGGTCGAAATAAATTTAAAATTCTTAAATTTTAATCTGAAATTGTTTTTTCTTTTCTTAAAGGTAGATTCAATGTTAAAAATTATACGAGAAAAGCACTATGATTGTTGAATGAACAGAGGGAAAATTGGTTTCTGGCAAAATTGTTCAGGAAAAATGAAAGATTGGTCGAGGAAAAATGAGTTTGAGAGAGAAGTTTTGCGGCCACTCAGCCCTGCCTTCGTTTTGTGCCCATTTCTTCTAATGAAGCCTCTTCTTTCCAGACAAACTCATCTCAATCACAATGTGCGGCGGGCACCAGTCCTGCGTCAACGACGCCACAGCATCATCCACCACTGCCAGGGCAACAGAATTCTCAGTTACCCCATCCATCAGACGTAGGAAACAAATCATCATGGAGTGCAATAATGAGCAGACCCGGCGATGTTGGTACGTTCGATTCCAGACTTTAAAAAAAAAAATAATAAATAAAAACAATACACCACGTCAAGTTGATTCCTATTCTCGTCACTCTTGCAATCATTCTTTTTGCCAAGATGAAAAATTCCATTCGCAAAGTCTCAAAGATTAATAACTCTTGTTCCCATAAATAACACAGCACCACAAAAAAAAAGTGGTCTGTCCCAGAAGCGAGACCAGTGTACCCTTATGTTTTTGTGGTCGCTGAAACCGAATATGACCCCAGAATTGCTTCATCAGGTCAGGATTTTTTTCTACCCTCAAAATAAGGGCTCA
>JAAAKG020000008.1:1325889-1359877 GCA_010014905.2 Druon quercuslanigerum | reverse complement strand
TTTGTGTTCAAATATTATTTATTTGTTTATAAAAAATATTTTTATAAAAATAAATATATATTTTTAATATTAAAAGTATCTAAATTATTGTTTGAATTTATGAGAATAATGGAAAAAAATGTCATACAGAAATATATTTTTTCCAATTGTTATTTTAAAGTCAAACAATAATTTTAGAAATTCTAATCATTTATAACAAAAGTGTAATTATTTAAATATGCCAATTTTCTGTCGGGAGTTTTACAGTTTCAGAAATTTTATTTATCGAAATTTTTCATTTGTACCAATTTTTGTAATTTGAGCTATATTTTAATATCTAATTTTAAAAAAAAGAAACAAAACTTTTGAAATCTTTCATATTTATACAAATTTAATGCATGTGTTTTCAACACATTGAGAAAAAAAACAACAAAAAATCTATAAATTCGACAAAACTTAATCATATCAAATTAATTTTTTTTAACAGAATGGTACAATTGTTCAAATTCTGTTAAGTTCTGTTTTGGGTTATTTTAAAATTGCAAGACCCATATCACTGAAATACATTCAATAATAATAAAAAAAAGATTAACCGAAACAAGACCTCACAGATAGTTAAATCATTAAAAATAAATTGTTTGACATTCCAAATCATTCAGTTTTGATTAATTTAAACCTAGAGGAAAACACAAGACACTTGGAATTCTACCTTGAATTCAATTTAATGTTTAAACGGAAAATCTTATTTTATATTTTTTCTCTCAACTTGTTGCAGGTGTCGAAGAAGAAGAAATCTGGAATCAGAGACGTAGAGAGCAGGGTGAAAAAGTGGCATCGGCCGTCGAGCGAGCTCGTCAAAGAAAAGAGGAAGAGGAGAAGCGATTCCAGGAAGCAACGAAGCTAGCAGCGGCCCTAAAGTTGCAGAATTTAGAGCAAAAGTTGAAGGAGAAGCAGGCAAAGCAAAAGGAGGACGAGCCGATATTGTCGTCTGTCGCTGAACCCAAGGGTCTGATTTCCGTGCCCCCGGTGCCGATTCCCGTCCCCGAGTGGGAGCGTGAAAAGGAAAATCGTGAGAGGGAGAGTCGCGAGAGGTCTCGCACTTCCTCCGAGGGAATAGAAGACAAGAGAGATTCGCGAGATTCGCGTGGTGGTGGCGGCGGTGGCGATCAAGTGACAGCAAGTGAGTTTCGTGAAAGGGCCTCGTTTATGAGACCGATAGAGACAACTCCTCGTGTGGTGGAACGTGAGCGCGATCGCGATCAGCGGGATCGGGAGCGCGACCGTGACCGTGATCAGAGGGAGATGAGGGATCGAGAGCCGCCGGCGTTCTCTCGACACTTTCAGCACAATTTGCCGCCACGATTTCAAAAACAGCAGGCGGAAAGAAGCGGCGGCGGAGGAGGATCCGCGTACAACAACCGTGTCTCACCGAACGCTGAGCGGTCTTCTTCTGCCTCGCAGCCGGCCTCCTCCTCGTATCCGCAGCAAGCGGATCCCACCAGATGGGTTCCTAATCATAACAACACACTGAGTAGGTGTCTTTTTTTATTTTTTATTGCTTTTTTTTTTATATTGCAGGGCACACTTATATCTGATACTGTACCCTATATTCAGTTACGGTCCCTAAAGTGCCCTATTTCCAAAATATGGTGCCCATGTGTACTGTATTTGAGTCAGACACTTTTAAAAAAAACCAAAAAAAAATTCTCAAAAAAGTAATTTTAAAAAATAATAAGGGCTGCCAGAGACAGTCACTATTATAATTATTTGAAATATTCAGGCTGGCAGCTGGACCGGGCAACCGGGAATTTTACAAATTTGCAGAAAAAAAATCCCTTCATCTTTGATTTCAACCGTTTTTAAAAATAATTAGTTAAATTTTAATCTTTCGCAATTATGATATCATTCAGTTTATAATGCGTAATTCAAAAATCTTTGACTTAAAAAATTTTCCATTTTAGATTTTTAATCGTACATTTTAATTAAAAGAATTTCAAAATGCAGTTTTAAAGACTTGAACATTTAAAATTTTGAGGCTTTTAAAATCGAAATTTTTTGATAAAAACATTTTTATTTGATCGGCTGTGAATATAAATTATAAAATGATTTTTAAATTTGAATTGTATTTAAAAAATTTTTTAAATAATAATAACTGATTGTACAAAACGATTCGACATCAGTTGACAATTTTAGAATTTCCAAAGTTTAATGTTAAAAATTAAACTGTTTCAATTGGAAATTCTCAAACAAATGTAAACGTCTTTTTAAAAATTAGAAAAAAATTAAAGCCTTTTATTAAGTTGCGGTCTAAAAAATTCCATTTTTGAACCGCGTAATTTGACATTTTTTAATGAAGAAGAAGAGCAGTTACTTAATATTTACAAATATCCAACTGTACAGTTAAAATTAGTAATAATAAATAAAATACTGAAAAATAAACTTTAAACATTACAATTTTAATCCTTCTATTTAAAAAAAATTAATTTGTAAGTCAAGATATTAAATTTTGATCTACAAATAACAATTGAACACCTATTATTCTTAGAAAAAATAGAGTAAGTTGAGGAAATATTTAGAGATTTTGAAATGCAAAATTAAATTAAAAATTTAAACTGATTTCAAATGATTTAAACGAAGTGTCTACGTGTACCGACAAAATGCGGTTATTCTTAAAAAAATGTCGGTGCAAACATTCCATCGCGATATTTGAAACCAAGTATAGATTTTGGCAGATTTCGAACAAAAAATTTGAAAGCTTTTTAAGAATTTTAGCAGTCTAAAAGAATAATAACATTTTTTAAGTTTGCTAAGAATATTGAACATCCTTTTTTATTTTGAAAAATTATTTGAAATTCGAATAATTCTAAAAGATATTTAGAAGCTGTGAAAAGCTTTTAATAATATTTTTACATTTGAATAAATTTGAAAGGGCATGTTAGATGTTTCAATATGTTGAAATAAAATTTCGAAGCATTTTAAGGACTTTTAAACTATTTAAAATAAAAATAATTGAACTGTAATTAAAATATGGAATTTTCAATCTTTTACACATGTATAGTTGAAACTGGAATTTATCCAGAATAATAACCGGGAATTTATAAGTTTTAACAAATTCCGAGCTAGTACTGGAAATTTTCGAAAAGGAACAAAAATTCTGAATTGGAACAGGAAATTTTTCCAGAGAATTATAATTCTGAATTGAAGTAGGCACTTTTCAAATTTGAACCTATTCTGAATTGAAACTGGTATTTATCCAAAGAATTATGATTTTTCTTGGAACAGGGAATGTTAAAATTTAAATAAATTCCGAGCTCGAACAGGGAATTTTTTTTAAGGAACAAATTCTAATTCTAAGGTGAAACGGGATATTTTCGAAAAAAATTCAAATTATGAATTGGAACAGGGCATTTTTCATAAATTCGAATTCTTATTTAAAACGGAAAATGTTCGAAATTGAATTTTTCCAACAAAATTATTGTTCTGTGTTGAAACGAGGTATGTTCGAAAAAAAATGTAATTATGAATTGTAACAGGGAATTTTAAGAAAAAATTCTAATTCTTATAAGTAATTGAAATGAAAAATTTACGAAAAGAATTAAAATTCTGGATTTTAACAGGGAAATTTACGAAAAGAATTAAAATTTCGGATTAAAATAGGTAATTATCAATTTGTAACCAATTCTGAGCTAGAATTAAAATTTAAAATTGCTTAAAATTATACAATTTTAAACATTCTTTAATTCGTTGATTAATTTTTCAATTTAGAGCTTTGAAAATGATAACGTGGCTTTATATTTTTGTAACTGAATCTGAATCTTTAAACTTTACAATTTCTAAAAGTTTAAATTTGGTAATTTGACAGTTTAACTGCATTAAATTTAAAATTGTGCACTTGAAAAGTGTTAGTAGCTTACTTGAATGAAACAACTTTTAAACTTCAATTTTCAAAGTTTAAAATTTAAGAGTTCTAAGATTTCAGGGTATTTTAAAACTTGTAAGGCATTTTGAAGAGCTTTTTAATTTGAAGTATTTTAGGGAATTTTAAAATTTCAAAGGATTTTTAAAAATTAATTTCCTTCAATTGAAGTGATTCTAAAGCTTTTAAAACATTTAGGGATAAATAGTTCTCTACAATTTCTGAAAATATGGAACGATTTTAGAGGACATATTAGGTTTTAAAATATTTTAAACGATTTCACGTTATTTTATGAGATTTTTGAGAATTTCAAAGATTTTAGGGGATTTTAAAGGGCAATGTATTTTAATACATTTGCTATGATTTCAGAAAATATTATCATAGAATTTAAAGGGATTATATAATATTTAAGTGGATTTTAAAGAATTTATTCATGTGAAGTGAGGTATCTTTTGTAGAGTTTCAAAAATTTGAAGATATTTCGAATTTATCCTTGAATTCTTATTAATTTATCCTAAATTCTTTGGAATTCTCTTGAATTTCTCTCAAGTTACTCTGCTTTTCTTCAATGGATTTATTTTTTTATTTTTTAAAGTTTTAAATAAATTGATCCTGAGAATCAAATAATGAAATGATCAAAGGATTTAAAATATTTCAACGGATTTTTTAAAAATTCCTTGGCATTTTCAAGAGCTTTAAAAAATTCTAAAGGAGATTAAAGGATTTGAAAGATTTTAGGTTATTTTAAAAGATTCCAAAGAATTTTTTTATTGATTTCAGTAATTTAAAAGGATTTAAAGCACCTGAGGCTATTGTAAAAGATTTTCAGATATTTTCAAGGGCTTTAAAAAGTTGCAAGAGCTTTTAAAATATATGAAAGGATTCGAAACATTTTAGGAAATTTTAAAAGATTCCCAGAAATTTATTTATTTCATTAGTTTAAAGGATTACAAAGATGGATAGGGTAGGGTAGGGTATTTAAAAAGATTTCAATGCATTTTCAAGAGATTTAAATAATTTCAAGGCATTTAATAATTTAAAGGGATTTTAATATTTTAATCGATATCTAATAATTTTTTACAGGGCGTGGCGGATATCGTAAGGTTTCGAAGATTTGAAAAGATTTTCAAATATTTTTTGCAATTCATTTGGAATTCGCCCTCAATTCTCATTAATTTAATTAAAATACCTTTAAATTCTTTTGAATTATTCTAAAGTTTCACTTAATTCTACACAATTCAATTAATTTTTCCAATTTTTTAAATGGTTTTCAGTTCACATGATTGCTTTCTAAATTCAGCTTCCTTTTTATATGAATTGCATCTAATTCTTCTCATTTCTTTTAAATTTCTCTCAATTCGCTGAAAATTTATTGTAATCAATCAAATTTTTCCGATTCTCAAACTTGTACCAATTTATTTAAAATTAAAACATCAAAGGCATTTTCAAGAGCTTTTAATGTAAAAAGCTCAGGGAATTAAAAATTTGCCTTGCATTCTTTTAAATTCTTATGGATTCTTCTAAATTTATTTAATTTTATTTAAATCAATGGATTTCAAAACAAAGAATTGGTGTTAAATTCATCTTGAAATCTTAAAAACTCACCTTAAATTCGAAGGCATTTCACCATATTCTTTTAAATACCCTTTTAATTTTTGTGAACTGATTTCAAACTTATTGAATTCATTGAATTTTTTCATATTTTTGAATTGTTTTCAATTCACATTATTGGTTTCTAAATTCAGCTTGATTTTTTATCAAATAAATTCTTCTAATTTCACACTCATTTTACTGAAATAAATGGATTTTTTCGATTTTTCTTGTTAAATTTTTGCAATTTATTTAAATTCCTTTGAATTTTCTGGTACTCATTAGTCAAAATTAAAATTTTTCGGAATTCACCCTGAAATGTTTTAAATTCTTTTGAATTCCTTTGGATTTTTTAATTCATTTTAATTCTTCTAAACTTACTCAATTCTACTTAAGTCAATGGAATTTTTTTGTAATTTTTAAAAAAGTTTAAAATTATTTTCAATTCTCTTCATTGCTTTTTAAATTTAGCTTGATTTTTAAAATAAATTTTATCGAATTTTCATAATTTCCCTAACATTCTTCTAAATTCACTCAAATTTTAATGAAACAAATTGACTTTTTCATTTCGTTTTCATTTTTATAATTTATTTGAATTTTTTCAAATCGTTTTGTAGTCATTAGTCACTTTTTTGGTTAGAAATTAGCAGAGTTTAAAAAAATTTAAAGTGAATTCAATTTTTTTTTTGTAATTCACCCTGAATTCTTAATAACTTATTCTGAAATCTGTTATATGCTTTGTAATTTTCTTGTATTTTTTTTAATTTACTTCAATTCTTCGTAATTTACTAATTCCTACTCATTTCAAAGTTAGTAAATTCAATTAACTTTTTTTTAAATATTTTTAAATTGTTTTCAATTCATTTGATTTTTTAAAATTCACTTTGAAAATGTATTATATTTGTGAAAAATGCGTCTTTTTTGTTGTGAAAAATTATTCTATATGGTTGAAAATTTATCTCTTTAGCATAAGATTTAACTGTTCCAGTTGAATATTCATAATTTTAGTTAAGAAGTCATAAGTTTGATTAAAAATTGATCTATTCCATTTTTAGTTGGAGATTGAAATTTACCTGTTAAAAATTCGAGAGTTTGGATAAAAAATTTAACTATTCAATTTTTGTCGAAAAATTATTATTTTCAGTTGAAATTTTATCTTCTTTAATGAAAATTAATCTTCTTGCTTGAAAATTTGTCTTTTTTTTGTTTAAAATTCAACTTTTCCAGTTGAAGATTCATCATTTTAGTTGATAATTCATCACTTTGGTGGCTCATTAATTTTCGAAACTATAAATTTAACTAATCAATTTTTAATTGAAAGTTTATCGTTTCTAATTGAAAATAAATGTATTCTGTTTAATATTCATATTTTTTAGTATAAATTAATCTTTGTAGTTTAAATTTAACTACTCCAGTTCAAGTTTCATCATTTTAGCTGCAAATTTATCTTGTTTGTTTGTTGTTTAAATCTAATCTGCTTTTCAAAGATTAAGATTCATTTTCTACCTAAAAATAGGATTTATCTACAAAATACATGAATTTTGATCAAAATAGTTTAATATTCTACTAAAAAAAACACATATTTTCCACCAAATATATGTATTTGAACCAAAAAAACAAACTATTTTTAACAAAAAATGAGATAGTTAAATTTTTAATTAAAAAATTTAATTTGAACCAAACTGATGAATTTTAGACTACAATGATAAATATTGAACTGGAGTAGTAGAATTGAAAATAAAAGGGATGTATTTTCAACAATATTTATGAATAATTTACTAAAATAATTAAATTCAAGTATTTTTTTGAAAATTCTTGTTTTTGGTAGAAATGCAACTGTCCCAGTCAAAGGTTAATAATTTCATTGGAAAAATTGATCAGTTAGGATGAAGATTGGTCTTTTTTAGTGTTGGTTTCAAAACTTTTGATTTAAAATTAATCTATTCTAGTTGAAGATTCAATCATTTTAGTTAAAAATTTCTAATTTTGGTTAAGAATTTGTTGTTTTTTTTTATGTAGAAAATTAATGTTTTTAACTGAAAACTTAATTTCTGGTTGCTAATTGATCTTGTTTGGTTGAAAATTCAACTATTTAGTTGAGAATTCATGTATTTTCTTTTAAAACAACCCTCCTTTTTGTAAAAATTAATCTTTTTGGTTTAAAATTCAACTGTTCCAGTTAAAGATTCATCAGTTTGTTCAAAAATTGATATTTTTGAGGCAAACATTCAACTATTTAGTTGAAAAAGTTATTTTTTTAGTTGAATAATTATTGAAATTCATGGATTTTAACGACATAAGAACATAGTAGAATAAGTATAAAAATATCTAATAATATATTTTAATATAATTTGTCAAACCTTTCTTGATTAAATATTTTAATGGAATCCGTAGAAACAGAAAGAAAACATTATTTATATTAAATACACGAAAATTTATACATATTCCGAGTCGATTGTTTTTAAAAATGCAAAATATTTGTATGGCTCTGTACTATGAAAAATTATACCGGGAAAAATTTTGAGATATCTGGAAAAATCCTAGAATTGTCAGAAAATTTGTTTCCAGAATTTTGAGTAGACACCCTGGCCTTACGTTTAAAAATGATTCGAAAAAAAATGTGTCCAATAACATAACATTTTATACGTTATCTCACAACATTCAGCTTGTAATAATGAATAAAAATTTGTTGGATTAGCAGACAATGTGAAAATCTCACACACAATGCCGCCGCCTCAGCGTCGAAGCAAAGATTCTGATGTCTCGAGTCCCCTGGAAGAAGAAAGGCCTCCATCCCGAGATCATCGTGGACCGCCTCCAAGAGACGATCGTTATCGTCATGCCCCTCCTCATCGTCCTTACGATAATCGAAAACCCAGCAGTGGATATTACGACGATTATAATCGTGGCTACAAGGACTATGAATATGATGAAAGACATCCACGCGACTCTTGGGAACGAGAGAGACACTATGATGATAAGGGAGATGTGCGAGAGTCTAGAGATGTTCGAGATGTTCGTGATGTTCGAGATATTCGTGACACTCGAGATACTCGGGATTCTCGGGATTTGCGTGAGTCTCGGGAGTCGCGGGACATTCGAGAACCACGAGAAAGTAGACACGTTTCTGATAGTCGGGATGTAAGAGAACGAGATTCTAGAGACATTCGTGAAAGAGATGTCAGGGATAAGAAGGATTACGATACTCATGTGAAGGTAATTTTTAATTTTATTTTTATTTTCCAGATTTAAGAGGTAAAATGATTATACCTAATGGCTCTGCGGTCTAAACCTGTTAACTGACATTTCAGACATTTTACGCGGCGAAGGAAAATCGTTGTTATTTTTTTTGCAATTTTCAGTATTTTTTTTTAAACTTTGAATTGTTTTTTGTTCATTTACAAGAGAAATATAATGCACGTTAGTTTTTGAAAGCATTTGAATTAAAGTTTAACGTTATATGACCAGTGAAGATGACGTGAAAGTAAACTGAGCCGATCTGAGAAACAACACGATTTCCGATTAGACGCCATGAGCAGCTAACATGTTTAGACCGCGGACCTATGCTCTAGATATCAAAATGCGATATTAAAAAATCCGCTTTAAAAAACTAAAAGGAATTTTGCCGTTTCGTTTGCGGGATATTAACTACATATAAACAATCTACCAGAAAATACAAAAAAAAAATCAATTTCGAAAAAAATCTCAGTTAACAGGCTTAGACCGCTGACTCTTCACTTGGAAGATCCTGAAAAAATTATGGTGGAAAGTTAAACTCCTTTGTGAAAATTTATTATTTTAGTTGTTTGGGAATCAACAGTTTTAATGAAAATTCACCTCTGGATGAAAACTTAACTTCTTTGCCCAAAATTTAACTAATCCGGTTAAATATTTCATCAGTTTAGTTAAAAATTCATATATTTGGTTAAAAATTAAAAATCCTACAAAGTAATATTTTTGATTTAAAATTTTGTCTTTATTAAAAATTAATTTTAACTGAAAATTGAAGTAATACAGTTAAATATTCTATCATTATAGTTAAAAAATTGTTTTTTTTTATTGACTGAAAATGTAACCATTCAATTTTTGGTTGAGCATATTTTGGTTGTTGAAAATTTCGATTTTGTCTTTATTCAAAGTAATTTTAAACTGGAAATTGAACCAATCCAGTTCAATATTCCATTATTTTAGTTAAAAATTAGTTCTTTTTTTTTAAACTAAAAGTTTATTTTTCAATTTTTGGTTGAAAATTTAGCTTTTTTTGAAAATTCGGCTTTTTGGGTAGATAATTAATATTCTTGGTTGAAAATTCATCTTTTTGGTTGAAAATTGCACACTTGGTTAAAACTGAAGCATTTGTGTTAAAAATTAATTTGCAAACTTGAATATGTAACTAATCTAATTGAATATTCATTCAATCTAGTTCAAAAATCATCTCTTTGTTGAAAATTAAAATATGCAATTTTTGTTTGAAAATTTATGATTTTTAGTGAAAAATTATTCCTCTTTTTTTTGTTGAACATTTTTTTTATTTTGTTATTATAGAAAATTAAAATTCTTAAAAGAAAAATCATCTTTGTTAAAAATTCAACTATTCCAGTTGAAAGTTGATCATTTTAGTTCAAAATAAATCTTTGTTGAAAATATAACTATTCCAGATGCAGATTCCTCATTTTGATTGAAAATTCAAGTTTTTTTTTTGGTGAAAAATTAATTTTTTAACTGAAAGTTTAACTATTTTTTAACGTTTTTTTTGTTGAAAATTAATTGTTAAACTAAACATTTAACTAACCTAGTTTAATATTCCATAATTTAGTTCAAAATTAATCTCTTTAGTAGAAAATAAATTCTTTTAACTAAAAACTTTCTTTTTTATTTGAAAATTCACATTTTTTTGTCGAAAAATCGCCATTTATTAGAAAATTAAGGATCTTCTATAAAAACTCATCTTTTTGTTTAAAATGTAACCATTCCATTCGAAAATTAGTTTTTTTCATCATAATCGAACTATTTTATTGAGAACTATTATTTTTACTAAACATTTGATTGTATTTGAAAGAAAAAATTTATTTGTCAAATTATTTTTTTCATTGTCAGAAATTAATTTCTAAACTGAAAATTTAACTAATCTAGCTGAATATTTCATCATTTTAGTTCAAAATTCATCTCTTCCGTTAAAAATCTTTTTTTAAAATGAAAATTTAACTTTAATTTTTGGTTAAAAATGTATATTTCTTATTATAAATTCAATCTTCTGTTTTGAAAACACTTTTTTGTTAAATAATCAACTATTTTAGTTAAATAATTATCAGTTTGTTTTATCATTGTAATATTTTGATGAGAATATTATTTTTTGGTTGAAATTTAATTTTTTTGTCTGAAAATTTAATTATTAAAAAAATATATTTTCTTAAATTAATTATGCAGCTGAAAGTTCAACTAATCTGGTTAAATATTCCGTCATTTTAGGTGAAAATACATCTCTTCAGTTGAAAATAAAAATTTGTTTGAATGAAAATTTAACTATTCAATTTATGTTTAAAAAAGTTAAATTTTTTCATTTGAAAGTCAACGTTTTTTGTTGAAAATACGTCCTATTTTCAAAAATTTAATCTTCTTGATTGGAAACTCGTGTTTGTTAAGAATTTAACTATTTAAGTTGAAGATTTATCAGTTTGGTTGATAATTGAAATATTTTTATGCGCATATTATTGTTTTGTTAAAATTTATTTTTTGTAACTGAAAATTTCATTATTAAAAATGGTTTTAATGTAATTTTGAAGCTGAAAATATAAATAATTTAAATGAATGTTCCGTAATTTTAGTTGACAATGCATCTTTTCTGGTGAAAATAAATTTTTTGAAATGAATATTCCTTGGAAAATGTTTTGAAATCCTTCAAAACCTTTCTAAATCTTTAAAAAGTTTTTTTCAATTCCTTGAAATCTTTTGAAATCATTTGAAATCTTTTTGAATCCGTTCAAAAGTTATAAAAAATATTGTTTCTTTATCTTTGAAAAAATCTGATTCTGCTTTTTCAATTAGATTTAGAAACTTGACGCAACTTATTTGAGATTTTCTGTAATGTGATGTGGAAAAATCCAACAGAGATCCCTGAATTCATCCAAACTTTGTCTTTTTTATTTTTTTTCTACCTATAAAGTCCACAATTAAAAAAAATTTATTTAAATTTAATCTAATCACATACTTGATTCTTTTTTTAACATAAATAAATCTTTTTCCAGTCTTCTCCCGGTCAGGATTCGTTCGACGAACGCGAGGTCCAGCGGGAAAGAACCGAGAGTTCCGAATGGAGAGACGATCGTCGCGACATTCACGATGATCGTGGCCTCCAGGACAGATCGTTTGACAGTCGACGAAATGCCCCACGAGATGATCGCTCCGAGCGTAGCGAACGTAGTGAACGTAGCGAGCGAAGTGATCGCGGCGAGCGTCCCCAGAGACCGGATTCTCGTGACAGCCGAACATCCCGGGAATCGAGAACTTCTCTGCGCGACGAGGACTTTCACAAATCCCGTGACAGCGGCTCCTGGGTCAACGATCTCTCCGATTACGAGGAGAAGAAGCCCGAAATCTTTCGCGAGGATCGTGAACGAGAGCGCGAGCGAGAACGTGATCGCGAGCGTGACAGAAGACAGCCACCCGGTCCAGTCACGAGAGAAAAGCTCGAGGCGGACGAACTCAAGTCTGAAAAGCGTAGCTTGACTCAACTGAAGCGCGGCAGTGCCGAGCTGGATAAGAAAGAGTTGGCAAAGGACTCGCCGGTTGAGTTGAAAAAGGAGTCGGAAGTCTGGAGCCGGAAATTGGAGCGCACCCCCGAGAATAGAATCGAGACGAAAGCCTGGGCCGATGCTGTTTCGCCAACTTTTGAGAAGGAAGAGGAGAAACTTGATCCAATCAAGGACTGCGACAAGGTGGTTGTGGATCTCAAGCAGAGTATGGAAAAGTTGTGTGTCGATAAGAGAGAGGATGTGATGATGAATGAGGAGATTAAGGATGATTTGAAGGACGACAAGAGAGAAAAGTCGACGAGGAACAGAACGAATAGTGGAGGTTCGAGAGGTGGACGTGACACGAGAGGACGACAGTGGGGAGCTTTCAATGTTTACAATCAGCGTTGGCGCGGATCCGAGACTCGCGGCCGACGAGGAGGCTCGAGGGCCTCTGGGAGACCTGGATCAGCGAGAAGTGGATCTTATGGTCACACGGATTCCGAGATGAGTGGCGATGAAGTGTCGAGTTCGGCCGAGTTGCCCAAGGAGGATAGACGAGCAAAGTCGCCGAAAGCACCGTCGCAGAAGGGCGAGAAGGAGGACAGAAATCGGGAAATGTCGAGGCGAGATGACAAGAGGAGTGATTATCCGCAGCAGAGGAGTGAGAAGAGAGGAGGTGGAGGAGGAGGTTACGATGGAAGGCCGACTCGTGAAGGATTTGCGCCGTCGGGTGAGCCTTCGAGACGAGGACGAGGAGGATATCGAATTCGAGGAGCGACTGCTGGAGGCAGAATGGAAGGTTACGGCCCTCCGTCGAATAAGAGTCCCTTTTCTTCGGAGAGGAATCTGGAGGAGAAGAGTGCTGGTCTGAATGCACCGGCGGCGGCAGCGGCTCCTCTGGAAAATGAACAAGCGAGTGTCGGGGGTGGTAGTCCGGTGGAGACGGTGGATGATAAGATTATTGCTAAGCAGCAGGCACTGACTGCGGGGATTACGGGAAGACATAGCAGCAAGCCCCTGATTAATCAGGGTCAGCAGCAGCAGGTCAAGCAGGAGGTGAATCATACGAATCAGGGACATGGGATGGGAGCGCCAAGGACTCAGGTCAGAAAGGATGACCAGAGGGCGAAGAGGAATCATAGTGGAAATAGAAAAGTAAGTTTCGCCTATTTCTAGGAATTAGTTTTCCTTATTTTATTGTATTGTAGCAATCTATGGGGGGGGGGGGGGGGCGTTTGATTCACTCTTGAAATCTGTTCTATAGGAAGCCTTTGTGAAATCTTTGTAAAGTAATTGAAAGGTGTGAAGTCTTTGCAGAATAATTGAAATCTTTTGTAAAAAGCATTGCAGCATTCGGGTCTTTGATATCTTTTTGAAATACTTTCAAATTTTTTCAATGTTTGTAAAATAAGTGGAATGGCGGTAAAAGTAATTGAAATATGTGAAATATTTGTAAAATCATTGGAATCTTACTCAAGTTTTTTAAAAACCTTGATTTTTTTTTTGTAGAATAATTGGAATTCTGCAGATATTTTGAAATATTAGAAATTTGTTTTTGAAATTTGAAAAAATCTTTGTAAAATGATTGGAATGTTTGTGAAGTTTTTTAAAAGCCTTGCATTTTTTGTAAAATAATTGGAATTGTGTGATCTTTACAATAATTTGAATCTTTTTAAATTGTTATAAAAATGTTTTCAACATTTTTTCGAAATTCTTTGAAACTTGTGAAATCATTGTAAAATAATTGGAATCTTTCTGGAGTTTTTTAAAAACCTTGATTTTTTTGTAGAATAATTGGAAATTTGTAAATATTTTGTAATCTTTACAATAATTTGAATCTTTTCGAAATATTTCTTAAATTTATGCGATTTTTTTTAATCCTTCGAAACTTGTCAAATCATTATAAAATAATATGAATCTTCCTGAAGTTTTTTTAAAAACCTTGATTTTTTGTAGAATAATTGGAATTTTGTATATATTTTGAAATATTTGAAATTTGTACAATAATTTGAATCTTTTTGAAATATTTCTTAAATTTTTAATAAATATTTTTGAAATACGTTCAAACTTTGTAAAATAAGTGAAACGGCAGTAAAAGTAATTAAAATATTTGAAATCTGTACCATAATTTGAATCTTTTTGAAATATTTCTTAAATGTTTAATAAATCTTTTTGAAATACGTTCAAACTTTGTCAAATAAGTGAAATTGCGGTAAAAGTAATTGAAATGTGTGAAATATTTGTAAAATCATTGGAATCTTTCTCAAGTTTTTTGAAAACCTTGATTTTTTTGTAGAATAATTGGAATGTTGTATATATTTTGAAATATTTGAAATTTGTACAATAATTTGAATCTTTTTGAAATATTTCTTAAATTTTTGCGAAATCCATTTGAAATCCTTTAAAAGTTGTAAAATCATTGTAAAATAATTGGAATCTTTCTGACGTTTTTTAAAAACCTTGATTTTTTTGTAGAATATTTGGAATTTTATAAATATTTTGAAATATTTGTAATCTTTATAATAATTTGAATCTTTTTGAAATATTTCTTAAATGTTTAATAAATATTTTTGAAATTTGTAAAATAAGTTGAATCTGTGTGAAATACTTTCTACATCCTTTAAAATTTGAGATAAAACCCTTAAATTTTGTTTTAAAACAATTGGAATTTTGTAAATATTTTGAAATCTTTACAATAGTAATTCAGATGTATCAAATATTTGTAAAATTATTGGATAATTTTTTTCAACTTTTTTAAAAACCTTGATTTTTTGGTAGAATAATTGGAATTGGGTAGATATTTTGAAATATTTGAAATTTGTAGAATAGTTGGAATCTTTATCACATATTTTTATTTTTTTATTTTTGCGAGATCTTTTTGAAACCCATTGAAATGTATAGAATTTTTTTTAAAAACTTTTTAAAAGTAAATGGAATAAATCATTTAAATAAATAAATAAATAATAATAATAATAATAAGTACAAACATCTGTGAAGTATTTTAGAAATTCTTTGAGATTTGTGAAGTCTTTGTAAAAATATTGGAATTTTTGTGAAATATTTTGAAATACTTGAAGTCTTTGTAAAATAATTGGAATTGGTAAAATATTTTGAAATCCTTTTGAAATATGCAAGATATTTGAAATATATGCAAAATAATTTGAATCTTCGTAAAAATTTTGCATAATATTTTTTAAATCCTTTGAAATTTCGGAAACTTTCGTAAAGCAATTGTAATCTTGGTGAAGTCTGTTTGAAATTTTTGTAAAATAAGTGGAATTTCTGGGAAGGTTTTTTGAAATCATTGTGAAGTTTTTTGAAATCCTTTGAAATATTTTGTAATCTTTGAGAAATCTTGAAAACATTTTAAAGTTTTTAAAAATAATTGGAATATTTCTGAAACCTTAGCGAAATCTTTTGAAATATGACAAGTGAAATTTTGTGAATTTGGTGAAAATTGTTTAAAATAAGTTGAATCTCTGTCAAATCTTTCTGAAGTTTTTGTAAAATCTTTGTAAAGTAATTGGAATCTTGTTAAAATATTTGTATAATCTCAGAATCTTTGTAAAATAATTGGAATCTTTGAAAATTTACCAAATCTTGGTCAAACCTGTAGAATTTTTGTGAATTACTTCAAATCAAGTCATTGTAAAATAGTTCGAATTTCTTAAATATTTTGAAATCTTCGTGAAATATTAAAAACATTTTATATATTTAAAAAATTTTTGGAATTTTTCTGGAATCCTCGCGAAATTTTTTTGGTATCTTTGAAAATTTGATGACCTTATACAATAATTGAATTTTTTTAAATCCTTGGAATTTCGCAAAATCTTTGTAAAAAAAAAAGTTAAATCTCTGTGAAATCTTTCTGGAATATTAGTGAATTCTTTGTAAAATTATTGGACTCTTTGTGAAATATGATGTCCTTGTGAAATATTTCAAATATTTGCAGAATAATTTGAATCTTCGTAAAATTTGTGCGTAATCTTTTTGAATTCCTTCAGAATATGTGAAAATTTGGTAAAACAATTGAAATCTTTCTGAAGTATTTTTGTAATCTTTGTAAAATAATTAGAGACTGTGAAATATTTCTCAAATCTTTGCAAAATTTATTGAAATTAGCCATATCTTTGAAAATCGTTAGAATTTTTGTGAAAACCTTCAAATTTTTACAAAATCTTAGAAATTTTTGTAAAATAATTGAAATCTTTGTGAAATCATTCGTAAATCTGCGAAATCTTTGAATTCATTGTAAAGTAATTCGAATATTTTAAATATTTCGAAATCTGTGAAATATTAAAAACATTTTTAATATTTAAAAAATTGTTGGAATTTTTTTGAAATCTTCGCGAAATCTTTTTGGAATCTTTGAAAATTTGACGACCTTGTAAAATAATTGAATTCTTTTGAAATCCTTGGAATTTTGTGAAATCGTTGTAAAAAAAGTTAAATCTCCGTGAAATCTTTTGTAAAATTATTGGAATCTTTGTGAAATATGTATGATATCTCAAATCTTTGCAGAATAATTTTAATCTTCGTAAAATTTATGCGTAACCTTTTTGAATTCCTTTGAAATATGTGAAACTTTGGTAAAATAATTGGAATCTTTGTGAAGTATTTTTTAAATATTTGCCAAATAAGCAGAAACTCTGTGACATATTTCTGAAATACTTAAAAAAAATTACGAAGTCTTAGAATTCTTTGTAAATTAATTGGAATGTTTGTAAAATTTTAAGATATTTTTGTAGAATAATTGGAATTTTGTGAAATCTTTGTAAAATAAGTTTCATCTCTGTGAAATATTTCCGGAATCTTAGTTAAATCTCTATAAAGTAATTAGAATGTTGCTAAAACCTTTTTTTAATACCAGAATTTTTGTAAAAATCACTTGAATCTTCGTTAAATTTTTTGAAATCTGAAATTTTGGTAAAACAATTGGAATCTGTGAAACGGTTGTGTATTCTCTGAAATTTTTGTGAAAACTTTTTATCTCAGCACCATCTTTGATGTAACTAAACCTTTTTTTCAAATTTCTTTATTCCCTTGTATTTTTCAGGCAAGAGACAGTCGAGAGGCGCGTTTCCGAGGCAGTAGTTCCAACATCTCGAAGCAAAATTCTTCGGACCACGGGAACGAGGACTGGGAAACAACCTCGGAAAACAGTGAAGAGCACATGGACGAGCGTAAAGATTCTCGTAGTGGCCGAAATAAGCAATTCACAAGCCGAGGTCCCAACCAAAACCAAGGACTCGGTCCTCAATCTCGCAGAAACGATCAGCCGGGGAACAATCGCGATCAGCGTGATAAAAGCTCCAAGTCTTCCAGCGGTTCGTCGCGCGCCCCAGGCGCCGAAAAACGAAACGCCCAGAACTCTGCCTTCAGCAACCAAAGAAACAGTTCCGGAAACATTCCTCCCCTGATGCAGAATGCTCAGGCACAAAACGGCCGACCGAGGAGTCAAGGCTCCGCCAACAGTGCTCCTCTTTCGGGCAAAGCCAACAAGGAGAGCACCACCGTTAATCGCGTCGACGAGATTAAATTGAACGATCCAAATTTAGTGAATCAGGCGCTGAACGACATCAACAAAAAGTCCATGTCCAAGGACAAGAAATCGAATGACGGCGAATCGGACACGAATAATTATTCGACTGGTGGTGACGAAGGAGCAAACAGCACCGAGGACAAGGTTGATTCCGATGGATTCCAGGAGGTTCGTTCGAAGAAAAACGTGAAAGAGTCGAGACACAATCAGAAGGATGAGCAGCCAAAATCGAGACGTGAGAAGGACAAGGAGAGAGAGCGAGACAGGTCGAAATCAAAGTCAAATGGTCCGCAGCCAACGCCACAACAAGTTCAGAATATTCCACCGTTGTTGGGTCAGCCGATTCCCCAGCCAGCTAATATGCCGCAGAAGCCTTTTGATAGAAACGCAAGTCGACAGAAATTGGCGCCCAGATTCCAGAAGCAGAGGCTCGCGAAACAGCAACAGCTTGGCAGCGATAACGAGGGCAAGTCTAATAATTCCGGGGGTTACATGAAGGATTCTTCGGGTGGTCCAGCACCGCCTCCTTCTGTAAATGCCTGGGACAAGCCTTTCACGAGCCAATTAAGATCGAATTCTCCCTCGAGTGTTCCAGCTGATATTCAGCTGATGTCGGGCCTCCAAGCGCAGAGCGATCATTCCCACGAGAATAACGAGCCGACTAATTCGGGCGGAAGTAGCCAGAGAAATTCTCCAAATTGTGAGAAGGCTGGTGGCAAGATTGGTGGTAAGGATGTGGACAAGAATGTGTCTGATGCGTCCTCGCCTCCCGTTCAAACCCTCATTTTTGAGAATACAAATTACTCAAAGACAACGAAAACTGGCTCGGCCGATCTGGCTATGAAATCGAAATACTCGAATCACCTGAAGACTCAGAGATTGGATAAGAGAGATTTGGAGGAGGAGGGAGGTGGCCAGATGCAACAGCAGCATCAGCAACAGGCCTTGTCGGCTGCCTTTTCCAGCAAACCTGGGGATATTATGAAGGAGAAGAATCAGGAGCCAATTCAGATGCCCCTGTCTTTTAATAAGAGCGAGGATAATGCGGATATGAAGCTGGACTTTACATTTGACTCGGATCTCTCGCAATTGACGGAAGACAAGAGCAAAAGTTTGGGAATACCGAGGTCGATGCATTTGACGGGTGGGCAAAGTAGTTCCACAGCCGAGTTGAATTTGAAGATTGCCTCGGTGAAGAAGGTTTGGGAAAATGCGCCGCCAATGCCGACCGTTGTCGAGCATGAGGATGGAAGTGTTGTCAACACGGCGAATAGTTTCCCCCAGGCTTTCGAGAGCAACGATGATGATGGCTACAGTACCCATCAACAGTACAATCAGAGCAACATGAAGAATGAGATTGCCACCTCGACGAATGTTTGCAAGGTGAGGATTTTTTGAGATTTTGATTTTAACACTGCATGTGTGATAACTATGACATTACTAAAAATTGACGTGTTTTTAAAAAGAGAGAAAGAGAGAGAGCGAGAGAGATCTTGGGGGATGTTTTTCACGATTTTGTCATTAGGGACGGTACTTAAATTACGTAAGAGCTCAAGGCCTATTAATTGCAGTCACTCATGTACGTAGTTTGTTGCAAATTCGCAAAAACTTGATCCTGAAGATTATCTTTTTATCTATAAATTTTATTATTTGGTTTAAAATTGAACAATTTGCTTTAAACGTCATCCTTTTTGGATGAAAATTCAACTGTTTTGTTTAAAAAAAAAACGTCTTTGGGTTGAAATTTCAACTTTATTTGTAAAAGATTAACCTTCTGCTTAAAATGCATATTTTATTGTTGATAAGTCAACTGAAATCTTTTTTGGATGAAAATTAGTTTTTCTGAAACGTCGCCTTTTTTATTTAAAAGGACATATTTTTAGTTAAATTATTAAATTTATCTTGGATAAAAATTCAACTATTCGACTAATTCATAAAAAACTTACTTTTTATTTACAAATCGCATTTTTGTATTGGAAAAGTAAATTGAAATATTTTGGGATAGAAATTCAACTATTTTTTTTTGAAAATTTATCTTTTTGATTTAAAAATTCACCTATTTTAGTAGATTTTTCATATTTCTTGGACATAATAGCAAATATTTGGTTGCCAATTCAACACTTTTTAAAAATTTTGTCTTTTTGGTATTAAAATTTACCTATTTTTTCAGAAATTACATCGTTCTACGATAAAAATAAAACTGTTTGGTTAAAAATTGAACAACTTTGTTCAAGCCATACTTTTTGGATGAAAATTAAACTGTTTTGTTTAAAAAAATCGTCTTTGGGTTAAAATTTCAACTCATTTTGTAGAAGATGAACCTTTTATTTAAAATTCATATTTTATTGCTGATAAGTCAACTGAAATCTTTTTTGCGTGAAAACTCTTTTTTCCCGAAAATTTGTTTTTTTAATTTGACAGTTCATATTTTTAGTTTAAATGTTTCATTTATCTTGGATAAAAACGCAACTATTTAACTATTTTGTAAAAAATTTACTTTTTGTTTGAAATTCGTATTTTTGTGTTAGTCAATTGAAATCTTTTTAGATAAATATTCACCTATTTTAGTAGGTTTTTCATTTTTCTTGGACAGGAATGCAACTATTTGGTTGGCAATTCAACACTTCCAAAAAATTTTTTTTTTGTATTAAAATTCACCTAGTTTTGCGGAATTCCCATTTTTCTTGGATAAAAATGCAACTGTTTGTCTTATTGAAAATTGAACTTTTTTGTTGAAGTCATACTGTTTGGTAGAAATTTCTGCTGTTTTGTGAAAATTAAACTTTCTTTGTAGAAAATTTACTTTTTTTTAAATTGTCTTTGTGTTTAAAAAGTCAATTTAAATCTTTTTGGATGAAAAGTTAACTTTTTTTTAAAATTTGTCTGATTTAAAAATTCACTTGTTTTAGTAGATTTTTTATTTTCTTGGAAAAAAATTTGGCTATTTGGATGAAAATTGAACAGTCTTGTTAGCAGGTCATACTTTTGGATCAAAAATTCGATTATTTATCAGAAAATTACCTTATTGTTTCAAAGTTTTATTTTTGTTCCAAATTCTACTGTTTTGTTGAAAATTTAACTATTTCGTGGCAAATTTACTTTTTGTTTAAATTTAATATTTTTTTATTGAAAAGAGAACTGAAAAAAAAATTGTCATTTTTCATTAAAAGTTCATCTATTTTAATACACATTTCTTTTTTTTTTATACAAATGCAACTTTTTGGTAGAAAATTAAATTATTTTGTTAAGAATTCATCCTTTTTGGTTGAAAAAATTCGTCAATTTGGATTGAAAATTGAATTTTTTTGATTTTAACAGCAAACTCAACTATTTAAAAAAAAATGAAAATGCAACTTTTTGGTTAAAAATTATTCTTCTTTGCTTGAGTATTCAACCGTTTTTAAAAAAAGATTTGGTTTAATTTGGATTAATGTTTTTTTTTCATTGAAAAGTCAACTACTTGGGTAAAAGTAAAAAATTGTGGAAAAGCCTTTTTTTGGGTTTATTGTTGAAAATTTACTTTTTTTGAAACAAAAAAATTTTCTTGGTTTGAACTATCATTTTTGTTGGGTAAAATGCATCAGTATCACGGAAAATTAATTTTTTATTGAAATCATATTCTTTGTTTGGAGATTTAATTTTTGTAGAAAAAATTCGTCCTTTGGCTTAATGGTTCAACAATTTAGATAACATTTTATTTATTTCTTGAGTGGAAAATCTTTATTTGTTAAAAATTCGTCCTTGGTTTGAAAATTCTTTTTTTTTTTTGTATAAATTTAATCTTTTTTGTTATTGAAGTATAAACTATGACACTTTTTGGTTGGGAATTTATTTTTTTTAGGTTGAAAATTCAACTCTAATCTTAAAATTTGATTATTTTGTTGAAAATTAAATAAAATAATTTCCTTAATTGCAAAATTTTGATTTTGTATCTGAAATACTGTTTTATTCCGTTTATAAAAGATTCTATGTTAAATGTATCACAAGATTAAAAGACTAGTATTTAAATATTATTGGTTAAGGAAACTTTTCTCTAAAAATAATGATGATTAAAATTTTTTCAATTTTTTCTTGTTGATTACCTCTGAAAGTTAATTTTAGCGCATACCTACATAAAATTATAATTACGGTGTCTACCTGATTGACCAAACCAGAAATTTGAATAATTGACTTCGAAAAGGGGAATTAAAAAAATATATTTCACTTTGGAAAGTGTATTTTTAAGAAAAAGTACAATTCAAAGTTGCGACACGGAATTTTAGTAAAGTATTATAATTCTGAGTTTGAGACAGAGAATTTTCGTGAAGAATTATATAGTTTTTAACAAATTGGCACAATGGGGCAGGGAATTTCAGGACAAAAATTATAATTTTTCGTTTGGGACAGATAATGTCAGCAATGAAATATAATTTTTTAATTTGTGGCGAGGATTTTCGTAAATAATTATAATTTCAACTTTAGAACACGAAATTTCATAAAGATTTATAAACTTGAATTTGAGACACAGAATTTCAGCAAAGAATTTTAATTTTGACTTCGAGATAGATAATTTTGAAATAAAATTATAATTTCCAATTGCGACATGCAATTTCAATAAAAAAATATATATTTCCTAGTTTGGGACAGTGACTTTTTTAAAAGAAAGAAAAAAAAATTAAATGTATTCTAAAGTTAAATATAATTTATTATTATGGGAATTAAAATAAAATAAGTTATTCTTTTTTCCAAAAATGGGTTTGAGAGACCGCTAAATATATATTTTTCAATTCTGCCAAAATTCCTATAAATAATAATAAAAAGAATGTAATACCTAATACTTGAATAATATTTAAAAAAAAATTGTACCTGGAAAAAAACTTGGAATAGCCAGGGAATTTTTTTCTCAATTAGAGTAGACATCCTGATTCTTTTACAGAGTTTTCTATTCCAACTCGGAATTGCAATTCTCTTCCAATGTTTCCTATTCCAAATTAGAAAAATGTTAATAATATGTTTAGAAATCTGTTGAAAAGTCATTTTAAAAAATTGTTTGAAAGCATTTTAAACTTTTAAATTGAGTGGAAAAAAAATATTAAGAATTAACTGGGAATTTAAAATGATAAATTGGATAGGACAACCCTGACAATAGAAACGCGACAGTTGATTAGTGATGTACATAGTGAACCAATTAATCGTGTCCCCTGTGGGAAAATTCTGACTCTTTGCCTGATGCGCAGCTGGTTCCCCCGCAGGTGAAGCCGCAGCAACAATCCTCTGGTGGCAATGCTGCACAATCTGGTTCCTCTGTACCAGGACCTAGTCCCATAGGGCCCGGTCAAAGTCCCATCGGACATCCCCCCGTCAGCCTCCAAGGCCCACTCAGTCCACCGCCCTTCAATTCCACAGGACAACCGTCCCATATTAATTATCAGGTCAGTAATTCTTAGTTAATTTATTTATTTTTTCAGAAAACAATCGGGAATTTTCTTCTGATCGCAGTAAAATACAGGTTTTCACTATTTTAATAATATTGGTGAATTTTGAAAAGTGTTTTTTACATTATCTAGAGTCGCGGGCCTTTATTATTTATTTTTATTTTAGTTTATTAGGTTACGGATTTACTTACTTATTTATAGTTTATGGATCTTACATTTTTCTCGCTTATATCAGTTTACTCTAATATTAAATTATATTAATTTTTTAAGAAATTATCGTTTTTATTTAAGAAAAGGGAGTTTCCGTAAAAAAATATAACTTCACTCGGAACAGAGAAAAAAGCTCCCTCTTCCAAATTAAAAAAAAAAAGACTGCACTTAAAGTAGTTTTTATAGTAGAAGCAGTATTTCAAAGCTGAAATATTTCTGAATTGTAATAGAAAATTTAGTTGCATTGTTTGTTGTGAATTTAACTGTTTTTTACTTAAAAATTCAAATACTTGCGATTAAAAGTTAGAATCTTGTTAAAAATTAATTGTTTTGTTTGAAGAATCATCATTTTACTTGAAAAGTTATTTCTTGAAAAATGTAATTATTTGGTTGAAAATCATTTTTATAACTTAATATTTAACTATTCTAGTAGGAAAATGCGACTATTTTGCTAACAATATGCAAAGTCCTAAGCTATTTGTTTTAAAATATATGCATTTTGTGGAAATTCCGTTCTTTTTCTTTCGTAGAAAATTAATCTTTATGATTAAAATTTCATATTTTTGGTACATTTAAAATTTATTTATTCCAGTCGAAGATTCATAGTTCCAGTTAAAAATTCATCAGTTTGCTTGAAAATTAATTTCTCCAAATGAGTATTTTTTTTTTTACATTTTTGGTTGAAAGTTAATTTTTTTTAAGTTCAGAATTCAGCAATTTGACTGAAAATATAAGTATTTTGTTGAATATTCGCATATTATGTTTAAAAATCTATTTTTGTTGCAGAAAATTGTCTTTTTCGTTGCAAGTTAATTTCCTCCTTTCAAAATTGATCTTTTCGGTTAAAAATTCAAGTATTTTGTTGAATATTTGTCTTATTCAATTGAAAATTCATTTAAAATTCATGTTTTTCGTTTAAAATCCAACTATTCCAGTTGAAGGTTGATCATTTTACTTTAAAAATACCTTATTTTGCAATTTGCTGTTCTCGTATGTTAAAGGATGTTTATAATGAACGTCATGTATGAAAATAATTTTTTTTTTCATTTTTCGTCCTTTTCTAGTTTAAAATGTAACACGTATTTTGTTTGAAAATTCTTTTTGGTTGAATAATTAAGTATTCCAGTTAAAATATTCATAATTTTAGTTAAAAATTCATCTTTTACCTTAGAATAATTTTAACTTGGTTAAAATATAAACTCTTTTGTTGAAATTTTTTTTTATTAAAGATTCATCATTTCTTCATTTAAAATGAACTATTGAGAAAGTTTTTCAACTTTCTGCCAATGAAAAAACGATTTTTCAACAACGAGAAAAACACGACTCCTTCATTAAAACAGATCGATTTTGTATCAAATATTTTCATTTATAAACAAAGAGATTATTTTTTGCAAAAACAGACGTATTTAAAAAAATACATAAATTTTTTACGGAAATGATGAAATTTTGATTTTAAAGAATAATAATTTTTGAGTAAAATTATGAATCTTTAACCATAAAAATGAGCTTTTGAGAAAGTAGTTTCAGATTCAAGAGTTCAAAATCTCAGGACAATTTCTCTATTAGATCTTACAAAAATTGATGGTAAAAGCTTTGATATCCAGTTTTAAATTTAATAATTTTAGATCTAATTATAAATCAATTGAAATTTAAAAAGCTTAAAATTGTGGAATTTCAAACATATGAATCATATTAAAGCAATCTTGTTTTTTATACTTTTTCTGATTTTTCATTTTCAATGTAATATCTTCAAATTTGCCGATTTTTAATTAAAGGTGTAGATAAATATTTTATTTTAAATTAAAGAATATTTAATTGGAAAACTGCAAGGATGAATAATAGTACCTATAAAGGTACTATTAAAAAATAAACCATTTGAAATCAAAAATCTGTCTGACCTTTGTCAACAGAAATTTAGTGATTGTGCATTCTCTTTCGTTAAAGCTCCTTCGGATTTAACGAACATATTTTCATCACATGTCTCGCGAGAAAAAAAATGTTAAAAGCCAATTTTAAGATATAATTTGAAAATAATTTTGTTATCAAACATTTTATTCTACCTTTTGTCATTTATCTAAAAGTTTAACTTTCTTATTTTTAATGTCATTTTTCATGATTAAACCAAAAACTGCGCATCCTTTCAAAAAATGATTAATAACAAATGTATTTCTTTTTTGCGTGAAAAATTTTTGTCTTATTATTTGTTTTATAGCTTGTGTCGTTTGTTTTTGTTTTTTTTTTATTTGTAATTTTTTTTTACAAATATAACAAAAACTACGTTTCCTATCAAAAAGTAATCAATAACAAGTTTGTAGATCTTTTTTGGTTGCACAATTTTGGTCTTTTCATTTTTTTTTCGTATCCTGCACAGTTTGACCGCAAATTAGAATTTTTTATTGTTTATAATTTGTTGTGAGATCAAACTTTGCATTTTCGATTGTTTTTTTTTTTTAATTTTGTGAATGCCGAAGCTCAATTCAATATGAGAATTTTTCGGGAGTTATCATGCCTACAAATCCCTACTACTATTTTTTCGAAAATTTAATAATTTTACTGAAAAATTAATTATTTTATTGAAAATCTAACTATTTCTTTAAAAAGTAATCTATTACGGTCAAAAATTCAATTTTTTGTTGAAAAATCGTCCTTTTGGGTTGAAAATTAATATTCTAGTAAAGTTTTTTTTTTTGTTAAAATAAATACATTTTAAATTTATTAATATTAATCTGAAGTTATAGATTTAAATGCTGGTCTTTGAATATTTAATAGTCAGCCGGGTGGCCGCCGCACCGAAAACCCCGGAATTGACCGAGAATTTAAAAAAATTTTAGAAAAAAAATCTGTTCAAGATACATTTCAACCGTTTTTTAAATAATTAGTTAAAGATTTTCCATTTTAGATTTTTAATTTTTAAGCGTATATTGTAATTTAAAGAATCTTAAAATCCAGTTTTGAAGACTTTAACAATTAAAAATTATAAGAATTTAAAATTGAAGATTTTTCATAAAAAACCTTTGTAATTGATCAATTGTAAATATAAATTAATCAATGATTTTTTAAATTGAATTAAGCTTTGAAATTAAAAATTAAAATAAATAAAAAATTGATTTTACAAGACGGTTCGGAATTAGTTTAACATTATAGAATTTCCAGATTTTAAAGTTAAAAATTAAACTGTTTCAATTGGAAAGTCTTATTTAATTCAACAAATGTAAACACTCGATTGAAACATTATAAACTATTTTCAATTTTAAAATAATTGCAAAATAATATACTCATAATCCAAGGCTTTTATTAAATTTCAAATATTTCACTCTAAAATACTGAATTTTTAAACCATTCAAGCTGAAATTTTTTTAATTAACAAAAAGGACAATTACTTCATATTTAGAAATATCTGAGTTTGCATTCAAAATTAGTAATTATAAATTAAATATTCAAAACTAAATTTTGAACGTTACAATTTTAATTGTACTATTAAAAAAAAAAAATTTAACGAAGTGTACCGACAAAATCCGGCCAATCGTACCAAAATTTCGATGCAAATAGTCAACGGCCTAATTTGGAACCAAATATAGATTTTGGCAGAATTTTTTATTTAGAAGAATATAAACAAAAATTCATAATAAACTTTAACATGAGTTTTCATTTTGAAAAATTAATTTTAAGAAAATATATAAAAAGATTTAGAAAGATTTACAAAATTAGCAAAAATTAATGTGGAAGATTTTATTGAAATGTTTTGAATTTGACAGGATATTAAAAAAAAAAATGTTAGAACAAATGTTAGGAAAACTTTGAATCATTTTAAGTATGTTTAGAAGTTCTGAAAACATAAAATAATTAAAAATTTGAAAACATGTAATACATGTACTATTTTAAATTAAAATAATTTAACTTCTAATTTAAGAAGTGTTCAGTTTCTTAAAAAAAATTAAAACGTTCAATTTTTAATGTTTCTATTTTAAAGATGATTATAATGATATAATTTCGAAAATTTTTAAATGCACTGATTGATACTGCAATTTAAAGCATTGCAAATGGTTAACTGGATAAATATGTTTGGAACTGAATCCTATATTTATAGGAGCTTACAATTTTTAATATTAACAGTTTACCTGCATTCAATTAAAAATTTTTTAGTTAAAAAGTGTTAGCAGCTTCCATTTTATACCTGTGCATTATTGAAAAATTGAATGCAATATTTTTTAATTAAAAAACTTTTAAACTTTAATTTTCAAAGTTTAAAATTTAAGAGTTTATATAAATAACCGGAAATTTTTTCTTTGCTTAAAACGGCCACCGTACATAATTCAGGGCATTTATAAAGATTCCGAAATTTTTTGATACACTTCAATAATTTGAAGGAGTTTTTAAGATGTTAGGGCATTTTTAAAAGCTTTTAAATTGAAGTATTTTATGGAATTTTAAAACATTCAAACGATTTTTTAAAATTAATTTTATTAAATTGAAGTGATTTTAAAGCTTTTAAAAGATTTTAGGATAAGTAGTTTTCTACAATTTCTGAAGATATGGAACGATTTCAGAGGACATATTTAGGTTTAAAATATTTTAAACGATTTCACGTTATTTTATAAGATTTTCGAGAATTTCAAGGATTTTAGGGGATTTGAAAGCTCCAATGTATTTTAATACATTTTCTATGATTTCAGAAAATATTATCATAGAATTTAAAGGGATTATATAATATTTCAGTAGATTTTAAAGAATTTATTCATGAGAAGTGAGCTATTTTTTGTAGGGTTTCAAAAATTTGAAGATGTTTCGAATTTACCCTGAATTCTTATTAATTTATTCTGAATTCTTTGGAAGTCTCTTGAATTTCTCTCAATTTACTCTGCTCTACTTAATTAAATGGATTTTTTATTTAAAATTTTTTTAATTTAATTGATCCTGAGAATCAAATAATAAAATGATTTGAAATATTTTAACGGATTTTTTTCAAATTCCTTGGCATTATCAAGAGCTTTAAAAAAATTCCAAGGGAGATTTCAGTAATTTAAAAGTATTTAAAACACCTGAGACTATTGTAAAAGATTTTCAGATATTTTCAAGGGCTTTAAAAAGTTTCAAGAGCTTCCAAAAGATATCAAAGGATTCGAAACATTTTAGGAAATTTTAAAAGATTCCCAGAAATTTATTGATTTCATTAGTTTAAAGGATTACAAAGATGGATAGGGTAGGGTAGGGTATTTAAAAAGATTTCAATGCATTTTCAAGAGATTTAAATAATTTAAAGGTATTTCCAAAGGATTTAATAATTTAAAGGGATTTTAATATTTTAATGGATATCTAATAATTTTTACAGTACATGAAGGATATCGTATGGCCTCGAAGATTTGAAAAGATTTTCAAATATTTGTTGCAATTCATTTGGAAGTCGCCCTCAAGTCTTATTAATTTAATTTAAATCTCTTTAAATCCTTTCGATTTATTCTAACATTTCACTCAATTCTACCAAATGCAATTAATTTTTCCAACTTTTTAAATTGTTTTCAGTTTACATGATTGCTTTTTAAATCCAGCTTCCTTTTTCTACGAATTTCATCTAATTCTCCTGATTTCTTTTAAATTTCTCTGAATTCGCTGAAAATTTATTGTAATCAATCAAATTTTTCCGATTTTCAAACTTGTACCAATTTATTTGAAATTAAAACATCTAAGGCATTTTCAACAGCTTTTAATGTAAACAGCTCAGGGAATTTAAATCGATTCCAAAGATTTTTTAAATTATTTTCATTAATTAGAAGGGATTTCAAAGTGTTTGAAATATTTGAAGATAAAGAATTATTGTCTAGGATTTCGGAAGATATGGATATTGAAAAAGATGTCACAGGATTTTATAAGATTTCCTAGTGTTTTAATCATTTTATAATATTTTCGTGAATTTTAAAGAATTTATTTTAAAAAAGTGAGGTATTTTGAAGCAATTCAAAGATATGAAGAGATTTTCCATTTTTTTTTTTTCAATTTTCTTGAAATCCGCCTTGCATTCTTTTAAATTCTTATGGACTCTTCTAAATTCACTTAATTTTACTCAAATAAATGGATTTCTAACAAACAAATGTGTCCAGACCAACCCTCTAAAATACAATAAATTAACAGAAAATATAAAACCGATGTTGCAGGAGTTCCCGCAGTATCCCGGATCCCAGGCAGCACAATACGGTAGTATGTCTGCAATTCCGTCGCCGCCGGCGATGCTCTACAACACCGGATCAGGTCAGCTTCCCGCTCAGGCTGGAGGTCTGTACGGTGCATTCCAGTTGGACCAGAGCCGGTCTCCGTTCACGCAATACCCTCCGTACGCACCGTCCTTGCAGAATTCTTTCAACCAGCAGAACGTTTATTTGCAACAAGCACCTCCACACGCACCAAATGCACCAGCTCCCGACATGTACCAGAGCAATCTCTCGCAGTATCGAATCCAAGCAGCTGCAGCGCCTCCATTTGGTCAGAATCAACAGCTCAGCAACAATCCCAACACCGTTTTAATCAGCTCGTCGTCCAATTCACTGATGTCCGCGAGCGTGAAGCCGTCGTCGCAATCGATTGGCGCGATCGGAACAAAGGCTCCACACTTTCAAGCGCCCTCGGCGCCACAGCCAAACCAATTGGCTTACATTCCATATGATCCGAACCAAGTACTGGGCGTGAGTGGCAGTTACATGGGCAATTCTCAACTTGTTCAGAGGCCCGGACCGAATGTTCAACCGTCAGCGAATAGCTATTACAGTGCAACATCGGCTGATGTCTTCCCCGGTTCACAGACGGGATTTTATCAACCGGGCGGTGCTGCTCAGCAGACGGGTACACACTACGGGCTGCAGGGGTTTGGCCAGCATAGTCAGAGTCTGGCGACAGGAAATGCCCAGCAAGTTGGCCTTCAGAATTTTAGTTCGCAGTTTCTCTCGGGTTCCGGACTCCAGATTGCGGCACAGCAGTATCGAAATCCGACGGCCGGATTGCCGGGTCCCGCGAATGCGGCTGCGACATTTCTGAGCAAGCACCAACAGCAGGAGCAACCGAGGCAGCTGAAGAGTCCCTCGGGAAATCAACAGGATGTGCTGACTTCTGTTTTTGGATCGAGTGAGTTTTTTCACTGATTTTTATTGGAAAAGATGGAAAAAAAACTATATTTTTTACATTTTGAAAATAAATTCAAAGGGTGGCTGGCTCCTGCACGGGAAACTGGGAAATGACAGTGAATTTATTTTTTTTTACCGGGAATTTAACAAATTTGATTTGAAACGTTTTGTTTTTTTACAATGCGCAATTCGAGAATCTTCTACTTGAAACATTTTCTATTTTAGATTTTTATTTTTAATTGAGAGTATTTTAAAATGCAGTCTTGAAGACTTAAATAATTAAAAATTAAAAGCGTTTGAAGTTGCAAAATTGGGGATAAAAAACATTTTTAGTTTGTGATCTGTAAATATAAATAACTTATTTTTGAAAGAGAACAATAATTGATTTGTCAAAACGATTCTAAATCTTTTCAAGATAAAGAATTTCCAGATTTTAGGGTTAATATTAAACTTTTTCAATTCGAAAGTCTTTTGTCATTAAAAAGTGCAAACGTCCAATTGAAACTTTATAAACTATTTTTAATTTTAAAATAACTGCATAATGTATTTTTAATATAAGACTTTTACTAAATTTGAAATATTGTTTCAGTCTAATCTATTCAATTTTTAATACATTTAATTTCAATTTTTTTTTATTAAAAACAAAAAGTAATCTTTTAAAATTTAGCAATATTTGACTGTTTATGTATGGCGAATGAATTGAAATCAAATATTTGAGATAAACAATTTGAAACTGAATGGCTTGACATAGAAAGTTTAATTTGTAAATATTAATTTAAATTTAATTTAAATATCAGTTCCAAAAATAGTAGTAATTTTAAGAGTTATTTGGTAGTTTTTTGAAAATTTTCAAAATTAATTAAAAATTTGAAATGATTTCAAATAATTTAAATAAAGTGTGTAGTGACAAAATTCAGCTATTCGTACCGAAATCTCGGTACAAATAGCAACAGCCTAATTTAAAACAAAATATAGATTTTTGCGGATTTCAAAAAAAAAAAATAGAAACTTCTTTAAAAATCTGAAAGGCTTCACAAGAATAAAAACATTTTTGTAAGATTCCTAGGAAATTTGAAAATAATTTTTTATTGCGCAACATTATTTTAAAAGAATATTTAAAAAGATTTGAAAAGATTTCCAGAATTGTTAAAAAAAGAGTCTGGAAGACTTGAAGAATATTTTGTACAATTTACAGGTTTATCTAAAAATTTGAAGAAAATTCTATTGATTTTAAAAGATTTTTAGAAGTTCCAAACAAATTTCAAAAATAATATTAAAGTTGAATAAATTTAAAACAACATCTAGATTTCTCAAGGTTTTCAAATAAACTTTGGAAGCTTTTCAAAGATTTTAAACTATACTTAAGATTTTAAAAATTTAACTTCCAATTTAAGAAGCTTAAAATTGTTTAAAATAATATAATTTAAACAATTTTAAAGTTCGTTGATGTTTTAATTGAGAGTACTGAAAATATCAACTTGGATTTATAATTTTAGAATTGAATCTGAATTTTTGAGCTTATTCATTTTTAAAATTTAGTAATTCGAAAATTTGAGGCTTATCTGCATTTGATTTAAAATTGTTTGATTGAAAAGTTTTAGTACCTTCCATTTTTTACGCGTAAGATATTGAGACAATTGAATACTTCAAGTAGTTCTTAGACTAGATGCAGTATTTCGAAGAGGAGATATTTCTGAATTATAATATAAATTTTGTTTTACAATTTTCGTTGGGAATTTGCCCTTTTTTCGTGAAAATTCAACTATTTGCAATTAAAATCTAAACTCTTATTAAAAATTCTTTTTTTTTTGTTGTTTGAAGATTCATAATTTTAATTAAAAATTCATCTCTTTAAAAATATAACTACTTTTTTGAACATGAATTTATAAAATAAAATTGATCTATGTCAATAGAAAAATTAATGACTTTCCTGAAAATCTGATTTTTTTGGTTAAGAATTAGATTTTTTACGGAAAATAATAGTATTTTATTTTTGACCGAAATGTTCAAAATTGATATTTTTATTTAAAAATTAAACTAATTTTTTTGTATAAAATTAATCTTATTGGTTGAAAATTCACATCTTTGGTTGGTATAAAATACAACTATTCCAGTTAAAAATTTAACAATTTCAATGTAAAATTTTCTTTTTCAATTGAAAATTTACGTATTTTGTTTTAAGAAACTATTTTTTTTATTGAAAATTTATTGAAAATTTTTGGTCAATAATGCTTTTTTTCTTTGAACGTTAATCTCATTTTTTTAATTCTTCTTTTTAGTTGAAATTTCAAGCATTCTACTTAATTATTCATCATTTTAGTTAAAAATTCATCTTTTAGGTCAGGAAATAAATTTATTTGGTTGAAAAATAAACTCTTTTTCGTAAATTTTTTTTCATTGAATATTATTCATTTTAATTCGTTTCTTTTCTTAGAAAGTGAGCTATTTAATTAAAAAATTGTTTTTACTTTAGATGAAAAGGAATCTTTTACCGAAAATTGAACCCGATTTGATTGAAAATTTGTTTCTTATATTTTTTTTCTCAAACTAAAAATGAAAATACTATTTCAGTTGAACATTCTTTAATTTTATAGTTGGAAATTCATTTTTCTTTCGTTGAAGATTCATTTTTTGCCTGTAAATTTAATAATTTATTTTTTGGTTAAAAAATTATGTTTTTTAGTTGAAAATTCGCCTTTTTTGATTGAAAGTTCGACTTTTTCAATTGAAGATTCATTATTTTCGTTGAAAAATAATTTTCTTTTTGAAAATTCGCCTTTTTTGGTTGAAAGTTCGACTTTTTCAATTGAAGATTCATTATTTTCGTTGAAAAATAATTTTCTTGTTTAAAATTCGACTATTCCAGTTGGGGATTCATATTTTTTAAGTTAAAAATTCATCCGTTAAGATGAAAATTCATTTGTTTTGCCGTAATTGTAATTATTCCATTTTCTGTTGCAAATTGATGATTTTTTTCTTGTTCAAAATCAACTAGATTGTTAAAATTCATGTATTTTGTTTAAAATTTAATTTTTCGGTAGATAATTAATATTTTTAATTGAAAATTAATATTTTAATTTGAAAATTAATCCTATTGCTTAAAAATGCATCTTTTTGGTTAAAATTTCAAGTATTGGAATTAAATATTTATCATTTTAGTTAAATATTCATCCGCTTGGTCTAATATTCCGCTATTCCAGTTGAATATTCCATAATTTTATAGTTGGAAATTCAATTTCTCTTTCGTTGAAGATTCATTTTTTGACTGTAAATTTAATAATTCAATTTTTGGTTAAAAAGTTATCTTTTTTAGTTGAAAATTCGCCTTTTTTGGTTGAAAGTTCGACTTTTTCAATTGAAGATTCATTATTTTCGTTAAAAAATAATTTTCTTGTTTAAAATTCGACTATTCCAGTTGGGGATTCATAATTTTTAAGTTAAAAATTAATCCGTTAAGATGAAAATTCATTTGTTTTGCCGTAATTGTATTTATT
>JAAAKG020000008.1:1302024-1325789 GCA_010014905.2 Druon quercuslanigerum | reverse complement strand
AATGAAAAATTTGAATTTTTAATTTAAAAAAAATGAATTTTCAAAAAAAAGTAAATGCTTAAGCCAACAGTTGAATTTTTGACCAAAAAATATAAATTTTTAACTAAAAATATAAATTTTTAACTAAAAATTTAATTTTTAACCAAACAGACAAATTAGAAAAAAATACAGCCTACTTTGAATTTGTTGTTAAGACTGTTCAATGAAATTTAATTTTCAAAAACAGGTCATTATCAACTGAAAAGTTAATTTTCCATGAAAAAGTTCATTTTATACAAAAAAGTTAATTTGCAAAAAAAAGTGAGTTATCAACAAAAAAGATAAACTTTTTAAAAAAAAACAGTTCAATTTGTATTAGAAAAAATTGAATTTTTAATTTTCAAAAATGAATTTTCAAAAAAAAAAGTAAATGCTTAAGCCAACAGTTGAATTTTTGACCAAAAAATCTAAATTTTTAACTAAAAATTTAATTTTTAACTAAACAGATGAAATAAAAAAAACACAGTTTAGTTTGAAATTTGTTGAAAAGGTTGTTCGACAAAATTTAATTTTCAAAAAAAGGTAATTATCAACTAAAAAGTTAATTTTCCATAAAAAAAGATAATTTTCAACAAAAAAGTTCATTTTCCGCCAAAAAGTAAATTTTCAACTTAAAAGTTGATTAAAAAAAAAATTTTCAATAAACAAAATTAATTTCCAAGTAAACAGTTTTATTCTCAGAAAAAAATATTTTTTACTAAAAACAAATGTAAAAAATAGTAGTACTTTCTACCAAGTATTTCAATTTTCAAAACAAAAAGATAATTTTTGTTTAAAAACAGGTGAATTTTTTAATTCCAAAATATAAATTTTCAATAAAAAAGTCCATTTTTAAGCGAAAAGTTGAATTTTTGACTAAAAATGTTAAATTATCAAGAAATAATAATAATTCATAACCAAAAAATATTTTTTGTTAATCAAAAAAATAACTGTAATTTTTTAAGGCCGAAAAGATAAATTTGCAACAACAAAATATAATTTTAAAAAAAAGTTAATTATCAGCAAAAAAGTTTATTTAAAAAGAAAATTAATTTTAAACCAAATAGTTGTACATTCAACGAAAATTTTCAATTTTCAAGCCAAAAAGATGAATTTGTTGCAAAACAGCTCAATTTTCAATCCACAAATATTAATTATCAAAAAAATTATCAATCTACAAAAAAAAAATTTCAAGCAAAGAGCTGAATTTTTGACCAAAAAATATGAATTTTAAACTAAAAAGTTCATTTTTTAACGAAATAGTGGAATTTTTCACTAAATTAGTTTAATTTTCAACAAAAAACCGAAATTTTTACCAAAAAATTGAAATTGAAAACTAAAAAGTGAATTTTTTTAACCGCATAGTTGAACTTTTTAGCAAAATAGTGTAATTTTTAAGCAAAAACTAAAATTTTAATCCAAAAAGAAGAATTTTCATCAAAATATTAGAAATTTTCTCCGAAGAGAAATTAAACAACAAATTAAAAATAACGAAATTGATGAAAAAATAAGGCAATAATTTTTAATCAATAATTTAATAATTTTAAGACAAATAAGAATAATTTTTAAACAAAAATATAATTTTGAACTTTTAAACCCAAAAAAATAAGTTTTTAACAACAAAATTCATTTTTAACCAAGAAAGATGAATTTTATAAAAAAAATTTAGACGCAAAAGAACAATTTTTTTAGAAGGTATTTGAAAACTGAACCGAAAAAATGACGAATTTAAAAAAAAAACATTTAAAAAAATATATCAAAATTCAACCAAGCCGACTGAAAAATAAAAAACAAACGATTTAAAAAGAGGAATTTATTAAAAATGGGGAAATAACGAAATAAGGATAATAACACGAAGCCTGATATTCATATTCTCGGATTGTTTTATTCACTATTTGGTACCTTCTCAGGAAAATTTGCAGATAAAAAAATCAAAATTAATTCTAAAAATTCTTTCGAAGATTTTATAATTGAAAAAAATATCCGGAATCTTTTTTTAAAACGATCCAAACTTACCGTCATGAAGGTGAATAAACTTGCAGGCGGGACGGTTGCAGAGTTGTCGATTAAAATCTTGGCACACCGGGAGGGTGTCCAGTAACTGAAAGAAAATATGGCAGAATCATTGTAAACGATGTCCACCATTTTTTTTTAACAACACATCTTTTTCACTTTTTAAACTTTTAATCTAAACTTCCGCTCTCTGATTCAAAATCATCTACACACAGAGCCAAAATCCTTTCATTCTTTCTTTTCCCTTCAATTCATTCTCTCAATCTCTCAAAAAAACATTTCCAGTTTGTTAGAGCATAGTCATGACTTACATCGCATGCTCTATAAAATTGGACCGAGTACGCTTATTAATAGAGAGTGACTTAGCGCAACTGTGATGTTATCTGACGAGTGCAGCTCGGATCTCATATGCGGAGAACCCCTGCTCGACCAGTGACAAGCGTGCGCACGCACGTCGGGCACGCACGTTGATTGGCGCGCGCCCCTCTCTGCTGGGCCGACGGATCTCAACCTGTGAGAACTGAGCTGCGTTCGTCAGCGAAAATCACGGGTGCGCTAATCCGCTCTCTGCTTATTAAATGTAATTACCGCTAGGGCCATTCGAATACTCAACCAAATTAGTCTCTTATAATTTTTAACTTTTTTTTATTTTTTTATATTAACCAATTTTTAACTCTTTTAAAATTCATCTATCATTTGGAAAAAGACATACTACTGTTGAATATTCGTACGACTGTTTTGGAGGTAAATTTGCAGTAGAACCTTTTTCTTCAAGAGGGAGGTTACCTACTCTCTTTTTTGATTTTGACACATTTTTGTACAATAATTATTGCAAATAAACTTTGCAATACAATAGTCAATTCAGTGTATTTTCGTCGTTGACGCGTGAAAATATAAAAAGAAATTAACAAATTCTGATAAAAGAAAGCATAGAAAATTGTCTTGTTTCGTGATATGCTTTTCTGTAATATAAACATTTGTTTTTATGCTACTTGCATTACTGTCTTAAGATATTAACGCAACTGAGTGCAAGGAGCGTGCCTATAAAAATGGATTCTTCTCGATTCGCAAATTTTCTCGTCCAGACCTTTCATTATTTAAAATATTTCTTACACTTGCAATACAAATTGAAAAAAGATAGCAGCGGTAAATTCAATATTTTTTTTTAAATTTTTAATTCAAGTTTCTTATTTTGATTGCCTTAATATCGAATTGACATAAAATTGAAAGTCAGTCGAAAGTTTATAGTTCAAAATCATTAAATTTCAAACATTGAAATTAAAGTATTTCTATTCAATTGAAATAACTTTGAGTGGAAAAATAATTTTAAAAGACATCAAGCTGCAGTTTTTGAATTTCTCGAAAATTAAAGCATTTATTGTGCCTGCACAAAAAATTAAAAAGGTGGCACCGGTGTGACGTAGCATGGTTTGATTTTTATATTAAATTTATCATTTGAATTTAATTATTTAGTAATTTTTAGGCTTTAAGAGAAAAATCAGAAGTTTTGAATTAATTGCAATTTATTAAGGTATTTATTACACTTGAAAAAAATTAAAAAGGTGCCATTAGTGGGATGTAACGTGGTTTAATTTAAAACATTTTATTTTGATTTAAATTTTTCAGTTCAGAGCTTTCAGAGAATAGTCAGAAGATTTTGAATTATTCGTAATTTATTAAAGTATTTATAGCACTTGCAGGAAAATTTTAAAAAAGGTGCCAACGATGGGATGTAACATGTTTGTTTGAGAATTTCTTAACGCATTTATTAAAATTGCATTAAAAATTTGGAAAAGGTAGCAGCGGTGGGATGTAACATGGTTTTATTTTCAATTTAAATTGATCACGCCTTTTTCTTAAAGCTCTAAAAGAATAATTTAAAAATTTTTGATTTCCTGGGGATTTATTAAAGTATTTATTATATTTGCATACAGAACTGAAAAAGGTAGCAGCGGAGGAATGTAACTTAGTTTAACATAAAACATCAATATTTTATCTAAATTTCCCAGTTCAGAGCTTTTAGAGAATAACCAGAAGATTTTGAATTAATTGCGATTTATTAACGTATTCATATTACACTTAGAGTAAAATTTCAAAAGTTGCCAGCGGTGGGATGTAACATTGTATTATTTGAAATTTTAATTAAAGATCTACATTTTCTAATTCAAAGTTTTAAGAGAACAATCAAAAGTTTTTGAATACCTGGGAATTTATTAAAGTATTTATATGACTTGTATACAAAATTGAAAAAGGTAGTAGCGGTAGAATGAAAAGTAGTTTAATTTGAAAAATCAATTTTTTATTTAATTTTTCCATTCCAATGCAAATTTGAAAAAGGTGCTATAAGTGGGATGTAACATGGTCTTATTTGCAATTTAAATTAAAGAAACACATTTTCTGATTCAAAGTTTTAAGAGAATAATCAAAAGTTTTTGAATCCCTGGAAATTTATTAGAGTATTTATTACAATAACACAAAAAAATTTAAAAGGTAGCAGCAGTGAGATGTAACATGGTATTTGATTTTAAACATCAACTTTAGACTTAAACTTTCAGTGAAGAGGTTACAAGAGAATAATCAGAAGTTTTTGAATTTTATGAACTTTATTAAAGTACTAATTACACTTTCAGAAAAAATAAAAAAGGTGACAGCAGTGAGATGCAATATGGTTTGATTTTTAAATTAAATTTATCATTTAAAATTTATAATTCAAAGCTTAAAGATAATAATTAGAAGTTTAAAATTAATCTTAATTTATTAAAGTATTTACTACACTTGAAAAAAATTAAATGAGTTGCAAGTGATGGGATGTAACATGGTTTTATTTTCAATTTCAATTTCAATTGATCACGCACATTTTATAATTTAAAGCTTTAAGAGAATAATCAAAAGTTTTTTAAAACCTGGGAATTTATTAAAGTATTTATATATCTTACATACAAAATTGAAAAAGTTAGCAGCGGTAGAAGTAGATATGTAACAAGGTTTTATTTGCAATTTAAATTAATGACGTACATTTTCTGATTCAAAATTTTAAGAGAATAATAAAAATTTTTTGAACCCCTGGGAATTTTTTAAAGTTTTTTTTACACTTGCATACAAAATTCAAAAAGATAGCAGCGGTGGTATGTAACATGGTTTGATTTAAAACATCAATTTTAGACTTGAATTTTTGAGTTAAAAGCTTAAAATAGGTTATTTAGAATTTTTTGAATTTTCTGAACTTTATTAAAGTACTAATTACACTTTCAGAAAAAATAAAAAAGGTGACAGCGGTGGGACATAACATGGTTTTATTTTCAATTTAAATTGATCAGGCACATTTTCTAGTTTAAAGCTTTAAGAGAACAATGAAAAGTTTTGGAATACCTGGGAATTTATTAAAGTATTTATATAACTTGCATACAAAATTGAAAAAGTTAGCAGCGGTAGGATGCAACGCAATTTAATTACAAAATTAATTTTTTATTTAAATTTTCCATTTCAAGGCAAATTTGAAAAAGCTGCCAGCGGTGGGATGTAACATGGTTTTATTTGCAATTTAAATTGACGACCTACATTTTCTAATTCAAAATTTAAGAGAATAATCAAAAAATTTGGAATCCCTGGGAATTTTTTAAGTTTTTTATACTCTTGCATACAAGATTGAAAAAGGTAGCAGTGGTAGGATGTAACATGTTTGGATTCAAAACACCAATTTTCTATTTGAATTTCCCAGTTTAAAGCATACAAGAGAAAAATCAGAAGTTTTGGAATTTTTTTGAAATTTATCAAATTATTTATTACACTTTCAGAAAAAATAAAAAGGTGGCAGCGGTGGGATGTAACATGGTTTTATATGCAATTTAAATTAATAACCTGCATTTTCTGATTCAAAGTTTTAAGAGAATAATCAAAAGTTTTGGAATCCCTAGGAATTTTTAAACGTATTTATTACACTTGCATACAAAATTGAAAAAGTTAGCAGCGGTGGGATGTAACATGGTATTTGATTTAAAACATCAATTTTCCAGTTAAATGCTTACAAGCGAATAATCAGAAGTTTTTAAATTTTCTGAACTTTATTAAATTATTAATTACACTTTCATAGAAAAAGAAAAAGGTGACAGCGGTGGGATGTAAGCTTGATTTACAATTTAAATCAATTCAAAGTCAAACAGAATAGTCATGATGTAAATTTTCCAAGTTAAAGCTTTCAGAGAATAAACACCAGTCCTTTAAACTAATTTCTCGGAATTTTTTTGACAAGTAGTCCTTTCTACATTATAACAGGTACCAGTGGAGTTAAACTTTTGAAAATACCCAGTTATCTGAAGCGTTAAGGCATTAAACTTTGAAGAAGTACCATTCATTGGAATGTCAAGCGTCAGCACGCCAGATGTCAGAAGAGCAAAGGTTGGAATCCTAGGCATTGAGAATTTACAATGCCAGGCGTTTGAATATCGCGAACCCAACTGCCAAGCATCAAGACTGAGAGACATCAGTCTCTGAGGTCGGGTGGGTTTCTAAAACAGGGCAGTAGGGCACCGAGACGCCAGGCGTCTAAATTAAATAACGCAAACTTTTTTAATTACCTTGAAATCATTCTATTTCAATTGCATCAGAGCAAAAGTGACGGTTATCATTTTAAATTAGAAGTTAAATTATATTTATTTTTATCCGTTGCAAATACTTGTTCCATCTTTATTTATCAGTTGCGTAATTGGATAACGGCATATCTTTTTTCTTGTCCTTCAATCAATTATTTGTCTAAAGTAATCGTGAAAAGTAGAATTTTAATTAATTAAAGTGGTTAAATGCAATTATATTGAAGACACTTTCTGCATTTCAATTATGCATACCATAAATTGAACAAACGAGAAATTCTGATAGGATTTGATGCAAGTGTAATGAAGCAATTTAATTAATAATCAGAGATTATTTTGCGAATCGTGTATGGAAGCCCTCTTCTCAACGGGCCATATAGCATACAGACTAGAGAGAAAATGTCGATCGTTATTAACAATCTCTCTTTCTTTCCCCCTTGTATCTTTCTCTCTTCTCTCTTTTTTTTACCCGATAGTCAATCGAGAAAAAGGGCAAAGAAATTAATCAAAACCGATCGAGTTCTTTGCTTCGCTCGTCTTCCGCCAATCAGTGACGTATCTGGAGTTGACGATTGTAAATGTGTGCGTGAAATTGCGTGTGCGTGTACGACCCGTATCTACTGCCACATTACGCACTAGGGTGGTCAAATTTTTTTTCTGCTCTCATCCCCAAAAAGTGTTTTGAATCCTACAAAATTTTGTCAAATCAATTTGAAAATTATTTTTTTAATTTCAGCACCATAAGTATGATTTATAGGGTGCGAAAAATACCCAGCAAGTGAAAAATAATTTTTGCGGTTTCTTCTGAAACTTTCAACCTTTTGTCAACTTTTCAGTTATTCGAAACAATTTGTACTTAAGCAAACAAAAAAATGAATTAGAAAAAAAAACTCGCAACAACAAAAATTTGTTTCGAGAGTTTTTTGGGTTCCTATACAAACAGGACAACTTGGAATTTTTTTTAATTTAAAAACAAAACAACTACTTTTTTTCTTCGCACAAATTTGATGGATGAGAACACGAAAATTAGCAAAAAAATTGCAACAATGTTTTTGGACCACCCTATTACGAATTTTTCATTTTCGATTGGCGGGGACGAAAGTGTCACGTACAAAAAATGCGCAAAATATAACAAGAAACCAACAAAAAAAGTGAAATCGGAAGCTGAAAAAAAATCATTGACACAGCGAACGAGTAATAATGATAATAGAAAAGCCGTAATATGCATTAATCAGCGTGAGCGAAATATAAGACATTTTTCTACTTTTTTCAAAATTTAAAATCTGAATCATTTTAAGCTTGTTTTTGTTGTACACACGTACACGGATAGTGTGTTTAAGTGTGTGGAGAACCGATGCCAAAAAAAATTACAAGGGTGATAATAATGATAATGATAAGACGATAATGCAGCAAATAGGAATAAATAACATCGAACTCCGGAAGTGGTATCGATCGTGTTAGCAAAAAGTTAGATCAAAGCGTTAACAACCTACCAGACAGAGATTTAAAAAATAGAGAAAGATTCATCGCGCAAAAGTATACCATAGGCTCACCATAGAAGCGTGCAAATATGAAAAAAAAATCAGAATCACGTATAAAATTTGGGAATCTTTACAATCTTCTGATTCCGCCTTGCCGGAAGCGACTTTTTAAAAATCTGAGATGATTTTTTTGATAATAATTATAATTATAATTCTTGCACTTGCGTAAGAGATAATTTGCTACAAACACAGAGTCTGGTCATGCAAATAATGGCCCGGGAGAAGGGGGTCGGTGCTTGGGTGACGGTACTGTTATAAATAATAAAATAATTAATAATAATTGATAATATACAGCATGTCCAGCGAGTTATCCTTATCCTTGTAGGGATGGGAAGAAAAAAAGAAAGAAATCGAAAAGTAAAAAAAAGTTTTTAGGATGGAAGCGTATGTTGGGACTTACAGAGATTTTTAAATGTGCGTAGGTGAGCCGCTTTTGTAACGTGTGCGTGCATGAAGACTAGCTAGTTCGAAGAGAGGCTCACCAGGTACAATTTAAAAATTCTGTAAGTCCCAACATACGCATCCGACCCAACAATTTTATGGAACTTGTCGACAAATTTTTTTTTCTAAACGATCCTACCAGGATAAAAATAAAACGAGGAATTATAAATTATTAAATCAACCCGTTGCACGTTATTTTGATTAACAACCTCAGATCAAAATGATCCACTTTTGCGGATCCAAAATTAATTTTTACATAACTTTATACATTTCTGTCGAGTGAAAGTTGTTGTACTTTTTATTGAAAGTCGTAGGTTAGTCATGACCGAAAAATATTTCTAAAATCAAAAGTTGAACCTAGTTCAACAGCAAATGTTTGTTAAATTTTCACAAAAACAAAAATTCTACCAAAAAAGATAAATTTTTAACAATGAAAAATTTATTTATAACCCAGAATGGAATTGTTGAATTTTAAGTGAAAAATTAATTTTCAAAAGAAAAAACGAATTTTCAGAAAACAATGAAATTTTAACAAATTTCTAAATAATTCATTTTTAATAATAGAGTCCAACTTTCAAAAAAGTAATTAAATTTTTTATCAAAAATATAAATTTAGAACAAAGAAAATTAATGCTCTACAAAAAAGTCGAATTTACCAAAAAAATCAATTTTCCACAGATATTGGAATTTTCGCCAAAAAAATATAAATTTTCAACAAAATAGTTGAATTTCCAATCAAATATAGAAATAATTAATTTTTAGTTAACAAAAACTAATTTTAAAACCACAAAACAGCATTTTTAACAAAATAGTTAAATTAGTTATCTTTCCATCAAAAAAGAGAAAATTTGAACGAAATAGATTAATTTCAAACCAAATAGTTAAATTGTCAGATAAAAAAGAAAAATTTTAATCCAAAAATGCAATAATCAAATTTTCAGTTCAAAAAATTAATTTTAAACGAAAAAAACAGAGTTTCCCCAAAAAAGTAACTTTTAAACAAATAGTTGAATTTTTAACCTATAAAGACTAAATTTAAAAAAATTGAAATTTAAACAAAAAATTCAAGAATTGTTAAAGAAAAATGCAATAGTTAATAGTTAAAACGAATCAGATTTTTAATTTAAAAAAAAATGAGTTTAACCAGAAATACAAATTTCCAATCAAATATTTGAGCTTTTAGATAGTAAAGATAAATTTTCAATTAAATAATTAATTTTACACTACAAAATATGTTAATTTTTAACCAAAAAGGGCAAATTTTCAACCCAAAAAAGGAATTAATTCAAAAATTTATTTTTTTATTAATTTATTCAAAAATTTATTCCAGGATATATAAAAATTTCAACCAAGTTTTTGAATTTTCAAGCGAGAAGAGAAAATTTTTTAAAATGTTAATTTTTAACCAAAATGCTTGAGTTATAGCCAAAAAAAAGAATTTTTAACGCAGAAGAATAATTTTAAAACAAAATTGTTGAATCAAAAAATTAATATTTTTCAACGAAATAATAACGTTTTTATTAAAAAGAAGAATCTTTAAGTCAAAACATCAATGTTTAACTGGAATAAATACATTTTTAGTTAAAAACCATTAATTTCCACTAAAAAATATTCAACGCTAATTTTTTTTTTAATTAAAAACTGTTTCCATAGGTTTGACTAGTTTTGACTCCCACTTCTGTAAGATTTACAATTTCCTCCGACCAAAAAGGAAATTTTCAAAAAAATTTAATTCCGGCTTCGAAGAAAAATTTCCATTTGTTCTAGAAATTATTTTTTTCCTCACAAAAAAATAGATGGTCATGACTTGAATGGGGACAACAACTGACATTCGACAGTTGCTACTCATAAAAATTCATAACGGAAAATAGTGCCGATGAAATAAAAAATCCGAAATTTGCCTAAAAGCGACGCATATCATTTTGATCCAATTTCGGAATCAAATAGATGAACTGACATTTACTGTGTAATTGATAATAAATGATAAAAATTGATTGAAATACATAATATCAGTAAAAAGAGATAATAAATTTTGCAGGAATGCACCATGCGACGTGAAAACAGAGACGAATCGGACATACCATTTTATTTCTAGCGAACATGAATCATTCTGATATGATACGGCGCTACCGGATCGATTCGTATTCGTCTATCACCCAAGCATTTTTTTTTCTTTTTCTTTTTAGCCGAATGTCGACCGTCGCCGATTGCTTTGCTCATGTGGTTTCGACTGAAACACACACATCCACTCACTACTAAAGCTACGAAAAAAAGGGTGGACCACACGAGCGGACCAATCGGCGGCCACGAGTCAGCGATCATTGGCGATTTAATCGTACATGTAATAATTAATAATTACGTATATATAGGTACTGGGAAATCGTAAGCTTTCAAAAGTAATGTATTCTACTGCAAATAAGTTCAACACTAGGTCAACTGCGACTCCGCAACCATAACAATAGCGTCGTATTTTAGAAAGCTCGTGCTCAGCGTTTTATTACGAACGTCTTGTCAAAATATATCCATAACCGACAATTTATGATGATCGTATTCTAATAATTATTGTATGCTAATAATTATTATATACTGCAAGTAGTAAATAGAACAGGGAAGAAAAAAGCCTTTTTCAAGGTCAAAGCGCCACAATCTTCTTCCCTCTCGCAACACTCATCTCTAGCGTCACACAATCTTACCTAGGCACACTCTTTCCTTCCTTGTGATTTCTATTTCCTTTTCTAACTTTTTTGTTTTCATTTGTCTTTTATTTCGACTTTTTTTTGTTGTTTCTTTTTATCAAACACGATTCCGGAAGCGGCACGTGTGCTTCGAAGCTTCAAATGCAAGCGGATGTGATTCTATGAACTTTTGCGTCCTAATGTATTGTATGAAGACGCGAGGAAATAGAGCGTGAAAGTAACGCCGCATGCCACGACACGTACTTTTTATTACATATATTTGAAAGAATCGACCGTACTGAGAAAACTTTTTTAATGGACGCATTTAAGAAAGAACCACTTACAACAACAAAAAATGGTGCAATACCGAACTTTTTCAATTGTTTTCTGCAATACACATGGGATTGGTCAATTCCGAGAGAGTCAATCCGTGGGTCGAGCAATTGGAAATCTATGAATCCCGTGAGCGTGCCATAAAACAATTTCAAAAGTTCGAAACTCTACTCTCGGGCAACTTTCGTAACTGAGGAATCTCCGAATAACTTTTCAACCCGGAACATAAGATGGCATTGGTTATCCCATAAGTTTGTCCAGCCATGGAGGAAAAGCAATATTTTCAACTCTAATGAAATGATTTATAAGTTAAGTTCAAGAAAAATGATTTTCTAGTAGAAAATACGTTTACAAAACTAATTTGCTAAGGAGAAACAATATCAAAGTTTAAAAACAGTCTTTTTTTCTAACCAGATATTGCAGATTCTGAATTTTAAAGTCGAATGAGATTTTCTCCACCAACAAGCAACGCTTAAGCATTGTTAATTAACCAGCTTGTTGATTTAATGCTGTTAGTAAAACATTTTTGAGTTCTAGGAGAGAGAGGTATTTAGAAACATGTATTATTTGTGAACAGTAAATAGAAAAGACATTTTCTTAAAATCAAAATTAAATTTTCACATTAAAAACATCGAAAATAACGACTTTCGTAGCTTTCGAAGCGATCCGAAAATAACGGTATGCAGGTGAGAGGGTATGGAACTGTAGGGTTTTTAAAGTTCACAAACTCTTTCCAACTTTACATCTTTATTATTACTTCACAAAACCCTTAAAAACATGACTTTTTTATTATCATTTTACAAACCCTAGAGTCTCCTAGGCTCTTATTAAAAACCCTGAGGTTCATAATAAGATTCTTGGGAGCTGCAGGGTTTGGAAAGTTCGCAAACCCTTTCACACTTCACTTCTTTATTACTACTTTACAAACCCTTAAAAACATGACTTTTTTATTATCATTTTACAAACCCTAGAGTCTACAAGGCTCTTATTAAAAACCCTGAGGTTCATAATAAGATTCTTGGAAACTGCAGGGTTTGGAAAGTTCACAAACTCTATCAAACTTTACTTCTTTATTATTACTTTACAAACCCTTAAAAACAAGTCTCTTTAAAAAATAAAGTTTGTAAGTGCTTGTAAATTTTACAAACTTTAAATTCTCCCAGGCTCTTATTACAAACCCTTGGATTTATAATAAGATACTTGGAAACTGTAGGGTTTTGCCCATTCTCTATTACAAACCCTTTTAAACTTTACTTCTACATTATTACTTTACAAACCCTTTAAAGCTTTACTTTTTTATTATCACTTTACACAACCTACAGTTTTTCAAAGTTTCTTAAAAAAGTAAGTTTGTGAGTGTTTGTAAACTGTACAAAACCCTAGAGTCTCCAGGGCTCTTATTACAAACCCTGGAGTTTATAATAAGAGCCTTGGAAACTGCATGGTTTGTAAAGTTCACAAACCCTATCAAACTTTACTACTTTATTATTACTTTACAAACCCTTAAAAGTTGAATTTTTTATGTTCATTTTGCAAAAACTAGAGTTTCGAAATCTCTTGAAAAAATAAAGTTTGTAAGTATTTGTAAACTTTACAAACTCTAGAGTTTCCAAGGCTCTTATTACAAACACTGGGGTTTATAATAAGAGCTGTGGAAACTGTAGGGTTTTGCCAATGCTCTGTTACAAACCCTTTTAAAATTTACTCCTATATTGTTACATTACAAACCCTTACAAGCTTCACTTTTTATTATCACTTTACAAAACCTAGAGTTTCCAAATCTCTCGAAAAATTAGGGCTTGTAACTGTTTGTAAACTTTACAAAACCTAGAGTCTTCTAGGCTCTTATTGCAAACCCTGGGGTTCATAATAAGAGCCTTGGAAACTGCAGGGTTTGGAATGTTCACAAACCCTATCAAACTTTACTTCTTTATTATTACTTCACAAACCCTTTAAAACTTGAATTTTTTTACTATCATTGTACAAAACCTAGAGTTTCCAAGTCTCTTAAAAAAAATTTTTAAGTCTTTGTAAACTTTACAAACCCTAGTGTCTCCAAGGCTCTTATAACAAACCCTGGGGTTTATAAGAAGAGCTTTGTAAACTGCACGGTTTGTAAAGCTCACAAACTCTTTCAAACTTTACATCTTTATTATTACTTCAAAAACCCTTTAAAACTTGAATTTTTTTATTATCATTTTACAAAACCATTTTACACCATTCACTTCTATATTATTACTTCACAAACCCTTAAAAATTTGAATTTTTATTATCATTCTACAAAATCTATAGTTTCCAAGTCTCTTGAAACAGTAAAGTTTTTAAGTGTTTGTGAAGTTTACAAACCCTAGATTCTCCCAGGCTCTTATTACAAACGTTTGGGTTTATAATAAAAGACTCGGAAACTGAGGGTTTTGCCAATGCTCTATTACAAAACCTTTTAAACTTTACTTCCATATTATAACTTCACAAACCCTAGAATTTGTAATAAGAGCTTTGGAAACTTTAGGGCTCGTCAAGTTTACAAACCCTTTTAAACTTAACTTCTTTTTTATTTATTTACAAACCCTTACAAGCTTTACTTTTTTATTATCGCTTTACAAAACCTAGAGTTTCCAAGTCTATTGAGATAATAAAGTTTGTAAGTGTTTGTAAACTTTACAAACACTAGAATCTCCAAGGCTCTTATTGCAAACCCTGGGGTTTATAATAAGAGACTTGGAAACTGTAGGGGTTTTGCCAAGGGTCCTATTACAAATCCTAGGGTTTGTAAAGTTTACAAACACTTACAAACTTTATTTTTTTAAGAAACGTGGAAACTCTAGGTTGTGTAAAGTGATAATAAAAAAGTAAAGTTTGAAAGGTTTTGTAAACTCTACAAACCCTAGAGTTTTGAAGTCTCTTATTAAAAACCCTAGGATTTTTAATAAAAGACTTGAAAACTAGAGTGGTTTGTAAAATAGTTTCGTACTCTCTCATTTTCATACCACTATTTTCGGAAGGCTTCGCAGGCTACGAAAGACGAATTTTTCGATGTTTTTTTTGTTGTTAATCTCCCTAGAGCAGAATGGTACCCTCTGATCTGATACTATCCGGCAAATAATATCGAATCACTAACTTTTAAATGAGATAGCACCTTCCATAATTTAGATAAAAACATTTTTAGAAAACTGTTGGAAAGCTTATGAAATTCTAAATTAAATGAAGCCTAGCTAATTGGTTTGACAAATTTCCTCATGTTGTTAACTTTAGATAGTAAATTATTCCGAACATGAAAATGGCGTCAGCTTCTAAACTAAAATAACGTCAGGATTATTTCCCGGCAGCTCTTGTGAAATTCCATTATGGTTTATGGCAAAAGCTAATTTTCTCAGTAGCTACAAATCCTTCAAAGCACACAATTTCTAAGAACTTTCTTACCGCATCAATAGAAAAGCGACTCAAACAGTAACGTTTTACGTAAAGTGGCAATGCGACAATCAGCAGCTATTCACCCTAAAGTTCTGGACTTTTTCCAGCTTTCTAAATGCAACTAATTTTTTATTTTAGGAAATTTGAACACTGATTAGAATAATTAGGAATACGCAGAAATGATTTAATAGCTCCTTTGGTTTTTAAAAACTGAAAATACTGCTAATTATCATGTGTCGCGAAATTATTTTTAAGTTTACAAAAAAAGGTTAATTAGCAGTGACTAAAAAATGTACTTATTTGATTTGGTTCTGGTTATAACTAAAACAACTACATTCATTTCTAATAATTAATTTAAAAGAAAAATATTTTAAAAAATATTTTGTTGTTGAAAATTTATTTTTATAACTGAAAATTGTATTATCCAAATTTTTGTTAAAAATGGATATGTTTTAGTGGCAAATTCATGTTATTTTTATGAAACCTCTTCTTTCCTGAAAATTAATTTTTCAAATTAAGCAATCTTTTTTTCAACTGATAATTTGACAACAAATTTCTTCGGAAAAACACATCTTTTATTTATTGAATTTATAAGTTTGGTTTAAAATTAATTTTTTTTTGGTTAACAGTTCAAAAATTTTGCTAAAAATTCTTTTTTTTTTAGTTAAAAATTAATTTTTCTCACTGAAAATGTAACCTTTCAATTTTTGTTGAAAATTGATTATTTTTATTGAAAAATTCCACGTCTTTAGTTAAAAATTATTCGACGTGGTTGAAAATTGATCCTTTTGGTCAAAAATTCAACTATTTCGATAAAAATTATTTTGTTGTTAAAACTTCGTTTCTAAAATAAAAAATATTTTTTGACTGAAAATTTAAAATAACTTTTTTGAAAAATGCATATTTTATTGTTTTAAATTCATATTTTTGCTTAAATTTTTTTTTGTTGGAAAGAAAAAAATTTTTGTTTGTTACAAAATAATTTTTCTAACTGAAAATATACTTGTTCCATTTTTTGTCTAAAATTGATATTTCTTAGTGGAAAAATTCCTGAATTTAATAAAAATGCATCTTTTTTGTTGAAAATTTGTTGTTTAATTTAAAAACAAAAATTTCAACTCATAATTTAAACAATACATTATTTTGCGAAAATGCATATTTTATTCTATTAAATTTATACTTCTAGTTGGAAATTCAACTATTTCGCTGAAAATTCTTTTTGTTTGGTTAAGAACTAATTTTTTCAAATGAAAATATAACTATTCCATTTTTTTCAAAAATTTACCACTTTTAGAGAAAAATTGTAAAAAATGTAATTGTTTTGTTCGAAAATTCGTTTTTTTAGTATTAAAGAATCCGTTTCCTAAATTAAACCACAATTATTCCATTTTTGGCTGAATATTAAAATGTTTTGCTGGAAAATTTAATTTTCTTGGTAAAAAATTATTTAATTGTTTAAAAACTGAATTATTTCGTTGAAAAATTTTTTTTAAATTAATTCTTTAACTTAAAATTAAAGATTTATGTATTTTGTTAAAAATTATTCTTCGTGGATAAAAATTCATCGTTTTGGTAAAAAATTTAACAATTTCAATGAACATTCCTTTTTTGCATGTTGAAAAAATTCATTTTTTAAATTAAAATATACCTTTTTCATATCAACATTAAAAAAAATACATTTTTTGTTAAAATGCATATTTTTTTACTATATTTATCTTTTTGTTTAAAAGTTTAACTATTTCGCTAAAAATTCGTTTTTTTTTTGGTTAAAAATTAATTTTTTTACTGAAAATATAACTATTCCATTTTTTGTTGAAATTTATCTTTTTTCGAAAATAATTCGTATATTTTGTTGAAAATTGTAAAAAATTTAACTGTTTTCCTGAAAATTTGTTATTTTTTTAAATCTTTTTTTATTCCTTAAAAATGAGTATTTAATTGTTTGAAAATTCAACAATTTTGTTGAAAATTCGTTTCTTTTGATAATAATTAATTTTTACAACTGAAAATTTAAGTATTCTATTTTTGCTTACAAATTTATTTGTTTCAGAGGAAAATTGAATTATTTTTTTAAAAATTCCTCTTTTTTAGTTGAAAATTAATCTTCGTGGTCAAATATTCATCCCTTTGGTTAAAAATTCAACTATTTCCATAAAAATTCTTTGTTTTGTTGATAATTCGTTTTTTAAATTAAAAAATCATTTTTTCCAACTGAAATTAAAGAGATATATTTTTTTTGTGAAAATCAATATTTTCTTGTAATAAATTCATGTTTTTGGTTGAAAACTATTTTTTTTTTAAATTTCAACAATTCTGCTGAAAATTCGTTTTTCTTTGGTTAAAAACTAATTTTTCAAACTGAAAATATAACTTACATTTTTTGTGTCGAAAATTAATCTTTTTTTAAGTTGAAAATAATTTGCCATGGTTGAAATTTCACCTTTTTGATAAAAATTTAAATATTTCGATTAAAATGATTTTGTCGTTGAATATGAATCATTGTGGTTAAAAATTCATTTTTTAAATTTTTTTATTTTAACTGTGTTGAATATTTGTATGTATTTGTTAATAAAAAAAATTCTAAACTGAAAAATTAAATAAACACAAAAATACAAAGAACCGGTTTGTTTTTAAAGAGCCCAAACTAGTTCTAACCAGAACCAAATAACTACTATAAAACAAAAAAAGTTCACACTAGAGTGAATAGCTTTCTTAAAAATCTTTTAAACTTGAGAAGCGTGCTTGGCTCTTTCTTCGTGGATAAGTCTTGATTAAGGATCACTGGAGAGCATAATAATTAGGAGACTATTCCTCCCGATAATAACTAGTTATTATCGTAGCAAACATAAAATAATTACATTCATAATAATAATATAATAATAATAAGAATAATAATAAGAATAATAATAATAGACAAACACCAGGTAAGGCAGTGGTTATTCGCAGTTATAGTTGCGGTGAGCAGTCGTGAGGGAGATACCCCCAAAAGCTACGTGTTAGCCAAGGCCCTTAAGGAAGGATGCAAAGACCTGTTCGAAAAGCAGAACAAAATTGAGCATTTTACCCGAATCAAAAGGAATTTTACCATAAAATTGTTTAAACTGAAAAAGCTGTTCGTCCATTCTTTGAAGCCTTCTTGGACCTTGAAGGTTAGCAGCATAAAGGTACCGACCCAGCATTAAGGCTTCGAATCGTGCCGCGAAAATTGAAATCGGCGGGAGAGCCAGGGAATGAGAAAGTGTCCGGTTTTTTTGCCAACTGACGTAGATTCGAGGGCCCTTAATGCGGGCTCGCTACCGGGTAAAAACTGGTTACAATAATGAGTCTACCTGTCCGCAGCTGTCTGTGTAGACGACACAGTGAGCGTTTTGAGGGACCACGTGGGTCCCGACAGTGGCTAAGGCTGCTAAGGCGATCCACATGCAGCAAACGAGGCAGTGTTCGTACAGTTTTTGTTTTTCCATTACCATTTCGGTCGAGTTCAGTACGAAAGGCACCGATAACCAAAGGCAGTTTTATATCGCCTCAGATCACCCAGGTACATGTGTCCGAAGAAGTTTTCAAACAAGCCACTCGGTGGATCAACATGGATTGCGAAATGTTCCTATCAAATTGTCAGGGGGTGCGTTTACCGTACGGCGTTTTTCGATTTTGCCCAAAACAGATTTTCCAATCAAGAATAATGTACCATAAACAAACCATTAATGCACAAAATCATATGTCAATGTATCGTAATGTATAAACAATTTCGAAAATTTTGTTCGTCAAGCGAAAATAATTTTAATTTCAACCATGTACCAGGGTGTGCATTATTTTCCACGGCGGCAGTGCACACATACCAAGCCAGCATTTCAAAATATATCCAAGTAGGTATCCATCGATGTCACAATACACATGTTATCAGAATATAACATATTTTAAGTATGATTTTTTTTTTTATAAAATAAACTCAGGTAGATCCGGTGAGGGTTTTTTTTCAAAAGTGGAACACAAATCACATTTATAGGCATATTTGATTTGGTAGTGCAAATATTTGAGGGGCGGTCAAGACGCGGTTTAGTTTTCGTGATATTTGAAGATTGATTATTTCCGGATTTCGGAGAAGGTAGACAATCGCCACACGATAGTGAATTTATAGAAAAAAATTCATCATCACAGGTAGGTATTAGTTCAGATTGTTACCAGTTCGGGATCAGTTTCGGGATTAAGGTTCGTGCATGACAAGGATTCATTGGGATTGGAGCGTAAGCGATGCAGTTTTCGGATAGTGTTCATTCATTCGGTTCAAAGTCGTGCGGCGTCCAGGCGAGGTCAAGCATGAAACAGAAATTTCGAAGAGAAATAATGAAAGAACATGAGTTACATGCAATCGTGCTTGACAATTAAACTTCCTTAAAAACTCTTCATTGCCATTTTTTGGATTTATTTTCAACTTCTAATGTGCTAAAGTAACTTCAGCTCTTCTTATGGAAAACAGCTTAAAGGATAAGACGGGAATTTTTTCAAAAGCAAATGAAAAACGCACCTTAATTAGCATATTACAAGGAATACAAATCCAAAAAATATTTCTAAAGAGTGTGAGACTTTAATTTAATGGTTTAAATCAATAATTAGAGAGCGGATTAGCGCAACTGTGAATTACTTGACGCATCATACAATTTCACAGTTGGGCTAATAATAAACTTTAAAAAAATCAATGAGACGCAAATTTGAAGGGAAAAAAAAGATCCATTTAGAGTCACTTATAACTTTTTTCCTTCATCCAGCAAGACGAAGATGTAACTTGTAATTTTGTAAACTCGAAACGTTTTTAATTAAAAAAAGTCTAGTCTTTTTCTAATTTAATTTGAACTTCCTTTCGATATCAAATATTTGATATTGCATTTTCAAGAGCGGATATTAAAGATGAGAATAATGCTCGGTTGAGTTTCATTTAAATTACTGAACTTTATTGCACTCAAGTTCTCAAGCGTTTGAAAATAAAATCTTTTGAAATTTCATGCAACGAAGATTTAGGTGAACATAAGCGTTTATTGCAACTAAATGAAATTAGTTGAAACAAAGAAATATCATTAGTAAAATTTCCAATTTTTGTCCTTCATGCGATTGCCAATTTTGGTCCTTCATGCTATAATAGAAAGTGTCATGATATGCGTATGGTTTTAAATAAAAATTGTCCAAGTTAGTAAATGTAAAAAAAATTGCGCAGTGTGTCCATTCAATCAGCGTTTACTTATTCAATAAATTCCTTAAAAAATATTAAATAATTAAAGTATATTGTCATTATAAATAAACTTAAATATTTCTTAAATTATACATCTCGAAAATTAAGATAAAAAAAGCAAGCGAATATAAAAAACAACCTTAACGGAAATACAGTAATTAAACTCAAAGCGATAAAATAATATAAAAAAAATCTAAATAAACATAATTCTAAAAGATAAAAGCAAATATCAAAAGTACTTTAAAGCTATCAAAGGAAATATAATATTTTTCAAAAATACATGTGGTAACAGCATAAAGTATAGGATATAAATAAAACTACAAAGCTTTTTTCTGTAAGCAAAGATTACATACATTCAACGTTAGGATGCCCAACAAAAATTTTAATTTTCCTTTATTAAATAAACTACTGTTTATTGGGCACCCTACTCTACGTAGAAAAAACAGCATCAAAAAGTAATTTTTGTATGAGAAAAATATTTGTTCTACATAGCGACTAATGCAGATTTATGTGTTGCAATTCAGGAGATGCAGGTGTTGCAAGGAAGGTGTTTCAACAGTTTCAGGATTTTGTTAGCAAATGGAAACAGGTAACCTGACTCGTGTAACTTATTCAATAAACTGAAATATATTTAAAAAAAATTATAAATAAAAGATAGAAGACATCGAGAAACAAATTTTCTTTATGTTTCCTACAAGTCACAATAAATTTTCTTGAACTGAAAGATTGTTTTCTTAAAAAGAGAGCGACGCACATCCTGAGATGTGCATCGCTGATTCAACTGAAACTTGTCATGAAAGTGCACCTAATAAATTTTGATGCACTTCCACCCTGTTAAGCCCCTGTCGAATCAGCGACGCATATCTCGCGACCTGGCTTAGTGAATTTTAAGAAAAAATTGTAATTTTTTTTTGTAACAAAAATGTTTTTTTCTCATTTTAAAAGTGACTAATACTTACTTTTCTCAAATAATTCTATATTGTAAGAATTGGAGGATTATCTAGAGTTTTGTGATTTTATTTTCATGTGATATTTCAATTTCGGTATCATTTAGAAAATCGAAGATTGGTATCCTGGATATGAGATACCCCATATTTTCCTCTGAGCTTCGACTTTGCTCTTTCAAACACTATAATCCGATGTGGCGATTGCTGGAACTGGGGAGAAGGTATTGACGCGATTGAACCTGAAACTCTTCCCAGATATCGTACGTGGAGCGCGACTCAAGCGCAGGAAAGCTTTCGAGGGGATTAAGAAGAGCAGGAAATATAGCTTGACATCGTCACAGGAAAGGATGGAAAGGTTATCGATGTACGTACGTCCGTATTGCAGTTGTAGTGGTTTTCGTCATACTGAAAGCAGCTAACATCTACGATATTTATTATAGACCCTGTGCTTGGCTTCTCAACGTGCTTCTCTACCAAAAAATCCTCACACAATCTTTCAATTTTCAACATTTATATCCAGAAATTCCTGCAACTCTCACTACATTGTCCTGGTAGCATTGTTCTAATACTTCAGAAAGAGGGGAAAGCTTCACTACAAGCAGAGTAAATTCGTTCCTCACAGAATTCTAAAAAAAGTAAAATCCTTTTCTCCACTTTGCGAATTGTTTTTGCAGCAATTCAATAGGGTTAGGAACTGAGGTAGAATGAGATATAGAGCCAAAAAAAAATACTGGAGGATTCTGTGGCAGAGGCACGATTTCTGATGAAACTGAAGAGCTAGAAGAATTATCAGTCAAGCCGGACTTGAGTGAAAAGGTGATAAATCCGCATAGAATAGTGCTCCGAGCGAAAAAAAGAGGCGGACAGTCAAAAAAAAAACAACAGAAAACGCAAGCACCAGGTCCAAATAATAATCTCGGAGGATGTATTATCAAACTTTGGGAAGCAGGAAGCGAGGCTAAAGGCCGTGAGCATAATGGACGCCATAATATAAATGAGTATACACGAAGTATAATATAGATAATAATTATTATATACTGGGATTAGCTGATATGGAAGGATATTTTTTTCTGGTTTGATAGAAAAAGAGATGAAATAAGAAGAAGCATTAATAAAACAAATATTCATGCATTTCTCAAGCATTATTATTACAAATACTGGCTGACTCCTGACAAAACCCCGCGAGCGTGCATGCGCAAAATCGCATTCGACCTCGTCTCTCATAGTAGAATAATCTACTAGAAAAGGTCAGACACAGAGACCTACAAAATCTCGTAAGACTAATGTACAACGATTTTCGTTACTAAGCCAATGGGCTACGTGCGCACCTAATTAATACAAGGTGATGTAATTAGCGGGTTAAATCGGCACGAATGCGCGAAGCTTTGCATTTGCATTCCCGGGGACGCACGAATATAGCGTATTCGAGATGTATATATAGTATATAGATATTATACATATATGCATAAGTCCGTGTACGTGTTGGTGTTTTTCTTGTGTGTACGCGCGCGCGCTTTTTTTTTTTTAATTAATTAATACGCACACGAAATAATTTTAGATAGTAGATTACACAATAATAAATACTATCTGTATCCACGTCTAATTTTTCTCTACGGGGTGCTCTACCTTCCAAGTCGTCATTTTTTTTGTCTAAAAACATATTTCCTAAGAAAAAAAATGCAGAAAACTTTTAGGATGAGGTGACAATTTTTGTTTGATACGTTATTTGCAGCGTTTGATAACTTTAGAGTTGAAGACAAAAATTAAAAAAATATTTCACACCCGATCCTAAGCGTTTTCTAATTAATTAAGTAACTCTAATTTCTAAAGTAATTTGCGAAAAATATTGAATTAATTTTTTTTAGTACATTTTTAGTTAAATTGCACAAATTTCAAAAAATTACTTTAAACTCTCTAATAACAAACAACGTATAATTTGACAAACTTTTTTTTATAGAAAGTTGCACTTTCTTCCGCTTAAAAGACTTACAATACTCGTCTCCCATTGCAAAATAATTTTTCTCTAAAGTAGACGTCAGTTATTATATATTTCAATTGAAACGACTAATAACAATTTAAAAATATTTAAACCAGGGATCTTAGAGTATTACACATTCCCCTTTTGGTTTTTAAAAAATCCGCTACCTCCCTCTTGCACAATAACACACATAAATAATGAAAATAATCAAGAATTTATTTAAAAAAGTGACTGAACATTCAAAATATTTTCATTAAAAATCTTACATTATATTCAATTATAAAATAAATTAACAATACTATTTATACGAAAATCGACAAAATACAAAAAATTTATAAATATACAATTGTAAAATATTTTTGAAAGGCAAGCACCCAGTAGAAATGCGTGTATATGTATATTATATCTGTATAATAACGAGGCCTGCATGAATCTTGAGGTCTTTGACTACTTTACTTTCCTTCGAAATTTGCTTCGCAGAGGCCTTCTATACCTATATATACTCAATATATATATTTTATGAATCAGGTTACACCAATATTTGTATATAATATAAATAAATATATATATATATATATATATACATACATATATATTT